>BLSH010485133.1:31348-43710 GCA_018402905.1 Glandirana rugosa | reverse complement strand
CGTAAAAGTTGGCTACTAAAAAACCTTTACCAGTCCCTGTGAAAACGGGCGTCGTCCAACACAAAAACCAAGGTATCTGAAGTTACCTTAACGTCGTCTTTCCAAATTTTTACGTCACGAACGAAAAAACTACGCAAAGACGACGTAAAATCGACAAAAATGGTCGCACTGTCGTTTGTTGATGGTTTTTTACGTTTTGCGTAATTTTTGAGTCGTTTTTTACGTATTATGGGGTTCTTTTACGTAATCCACACTTGGGTCGGACTGCTCCATGAGTACCTCACGTCCCTTACATAATTCAGACCTACCATACGTGTGGCAACAGCATCTGCTACAGGAAACAGGAAGCTTAAATAGGGCTGCTGCTGCTGCTGCTTAATGAATTAGAGCAAAGCACATGCATTTAACCCTTAGCACAGTCTTCTAACAATAGATCAATAGATGTAAGTGTAAATAACAGGAAAGTGTGGCGCAGATGTAAAATGTTGCAAAGCTGACCCAACCTCCCAATAGCCCGGTGTGCATACCATCCAGACTTAATACATTCCCTGCACTCCATGAGTACCTCGTCAGGCTGGGTTCACACCTAATGCATTTTCTTGGGGTATTATGCATTTTTTGCTGAGTTTTTAATGCGTTTTGCATTTTTTGGTAGTTGTTTGCTGTCACGCTGGTAAAAACAGCTAAAATGCAGCAGAAACGCATCAAAAAAGCAAGCACTGCATTTTTAAACCTTTCTGCTGCAATTCCATTGAAGTCTATGGAACCAAAAACACAACCTGCTGCGGGCAAAAGTGTCCCTGACCATTTCCAAAAAATCATCGGTTGAAAATGCACAGATGTGATCGTGATTCGCAGGAAATCATGTATCATGGACTGTAGTGCATTTTTGCAAAACCTGAAAACACATTGATTGAGCCGTGCCTCACTGATGACTTTTCTTCTTTCCATACATCAGAGTCACCTAACATTCCAATGGTGGAGAATATCAGGACTAGGGATGAGCAAACTGTTCTGGCCAAGCATTGGTTCGGCCCCCAAATAGTGCCCATTTGGGTGTTCCCGCGCTAACACCTGAATTTGCGGTGCTTTCAGAGGGATGTTCACCCTCCGAGCACACAGCAATGAATAGATTGTTAAAGAGCGGGCCAGGAATCCAGTCGCGGCGCCCTTTACAATCGATGATTCAGAAGCTGTCAGCAGGTTTCCCCACTGACAACTAAATGTCCTCTGTAGGATTCTAGAATGTAGTGGGCTGGAAAAGGCAAAACAGCAGCCTGAAAATTTATGTTGTCCTGACCAATCCCTGGTGGGGGGTGTGCAGCAGGTGGCTGGGGGTGCATAAATAGTCTGGAGCAGCCCAGTTCTTGTCCAGCAGAAGTTCCCAGCCTGAAGTCTAATACCTTTCTGGGCAGCTAAGCTGAAATTGTGCTCACGAGGTCCCAGCTAGGACACAGCTGAGGGGCTACTTTCAAGAAACTTTGGAATGAACCAAGAGATTTCACTGGTCTGGGGAGCTCTCGGGTGAATGTCTGGCTGATATTGGAAGGAGGCATCCAGTTATCCAGGGACATGTGAGTACAGACCTGAGTCTAGGATCCTAGTGACTGCTCACAGTTTCTCTCCCTTGTACAAAAGAGCCAGCAGTTGCTGTGACTGGGACAATCCCTATAAAGTCTGGGAACTGGCCATTCCCTCAGCTCCTGCAGTAAAGAATGTTCTATGAAGCATAGTTATAGTGAGGAGCGTCCTCCTGTTGCTGCATAGCGTTGCTGGATTATCCCATATCTCCCATTATCTCATCCAAGTTATTCAGCAATAAACCTCAAAAGACATCCCTCCCTAGACTGATCATCATCCACGCCCAGAATGGAAGCATAAAACATAATCTCAAGTGCTCGTCCTAGAGAGATGGGGCAAGTGTGCTGAGTTATGTGGCGTTAAAAAAAAAAATTGCCTAATGTGCAACCCCAGGTACCTCCAATATACCGGGTTTTCCAGGCTCCATAGATGTCTACCACCAGGAGAGGCTGAACTAGAATGGGAATATGGCAGAGGAGAAAAAATTCGGTGGATCTGGAGTGAGGACAAAACATAGGAATGCTGGGTAAGGGACAGTTACTCCTCTTTATTTGTTGCTAAGGTGGTCTGTCTTGGGTCACGGGGGCGGAGCTGACCCGAGGTATGCGGTCATGAGGAGACCCAGGAAAGGAGCACTATGAAGAAGGACATGAGGTTGATTTACTAAAACTTGGAGAGTGCAAAATCTGGGGCAGCTGTGCATAGCAGTTTTTTTTTGCCAAAGCTTAATTGAACAAGCTGATTGGCTACCATGCACAGCTGCATCAGATTTTGCACTCACCAGTTTTAGTAAATCAACCCCTAGATGTTCTTGTGCCCTTTGTAATACCATAAAGTCACTTATGAAAGTATTGTAGGCCATTCTTTTACTTCACTACTAGATGGTAGAATTTTTTTTTTTTAACTGCTTCCTGACCAGCTGCCACAGGAGCGTGCCCGTGGGTGACATTGGCAGAGATCTGTTCCCAGTAATGAGGAACAGCAATCTCTGTCATGTCTCTGGCAGCCCATCCCCCCTACAGTTAGAATACACCCGGGAAACACACTTAACCCCTTGATCGCCCCCTAGTGTTAACCCTTTCCCTGCCAGTGTCATTTATACATTGATCACTGCATTTTATAGCACTGATTAATGTAATAATGTCACTGGTCCCCAAAAAGTGTAATTTGGGGTCAGATTTGCCCACCGCAATGTCACTAAAAATCACAGATCGCCGCCATTACCAGTAAAAAAATAAATAAATAAAAGTCCATAAATCTATCCTGTAGTTTGTAGATGCAGTAAGTTTTCCGCAAACCAATCAATATACGCCTATTGCGATTTTTTTTGTACCAAAAATATGTAGAAGGATATATATCAGCCTAAACTGATGAATGTAAGACTATAAACTAATGTGCAAACCAAAATAATTCAACTATGAGCAGCAGCCTTCACTCAAAAATGCTCCCACACTACAGAAACAAAATAATATAAACTAGTGAGGCACTTGCTCAAACAATACCCATAAACTACCACTAGATGTCTAAAGAATGGACAGAAGTTTGGGACTTTAACTGAAGGATGCGGTAGCAAACAGACAAAACTGATGTAATAAATATATATCTTTATTCATAATTTCATGGATATACATATAGTGTTAGTTCATTTCTGACAATAACCTTTAAAAATAACAACAATTCATATCCAATAAGAATTCATATATATACACACATTTGAAAGACAACCATATGGCCCATAACCTCATTGCTCCCTATCATAGTAGGTAAAATTGTTTCCACATGATGGCAAAGAAGGATTTTAGTGATATAACCCAGTAATAATAATAAAATCTTTGCAAATGATTGTATAGAATACGGTAGATGATAGCTCAACGCGTTTCGTGACTTTCAATCACTTGTCAGGAGCAAGCCTGTGGTATATATCTATAATAAAAATGATATGTCTAAGTATTCAAACATGACCAAACATATTTTATATAAAAAGTCTGATAAAGCAAGGTAACGTAGGGCAGTGGTTCTCAACCCTGTCCTCAAGTACCCCCAACAGGCCATGATTTGGGAATTTCTCTTAGATAAAATAGCTGTCCATAATTCCAAGCCATTGACTCTGATTTAAAGCACCTGTGCAAGATAAAGGAAAACCTGCAAACATGGCCTGTTGGGGGTACTTGAGGACAGGGTTGAGAACCACTGAAGTAGGGGATACCCCTTATTGCATGAAACTTAGAGGAATATTAGTGTGCTGAAGGTGGGGTACCGGAAACCACAAGTCATCCAAGGACATAATTTCCGGGAGCTCTGGGAGCGTGCAAGGGGACAGCAACCAAACAGGATCATCAACCAGGTAGGCAGGTAACCCCCAAGACATCCCAACAATGAAAAGTGCAGTGAGATGGTTTCTGTGAAAATTACATGAATGAAAAGATGTGATGAGCAAGTGACCTGAAACCATGAATGATTGGTGAATTGGTGAAGTGCAGGTGAAAATAGGATGAAGCAAGTAGGAAAAGGAAAAAGAAAAAGAGGAAAGTGAAGCAGAAATAGAGAAGTGAAAGGAGGGGTGAGAATGGAGTGAGAATATAGAAATAAGAATAGGGGACAAAGTAGGAAAAAAGAATGAAAACTAAAAAGGAGAAGATTAGTAGGTGTGATGTGACAAACCCCTTGTAGGCGATGGGATCCATGAACTGATTCCTGTATGGTGTCTGAATTATGAGAGATCCCGTGGGCCCCGCTCACCCAGGGAATACGTCCTATAAGGAGAGAGCCACCCCAACGTCACACTAGCATGCAATTTGAGAGGCAGGTGTCATCACCTGGGCGGCATTTCCCCCGCCTGGCAATTGGCGCCAAACTGCCACAGCATGACAGAGTGGTATTGGACACCATTGGTGTTACCACCAGATGTCACTCTTATTAATAACTGCTATATCCAAATCAAAAACTAGTATACGTATCCAATGGTACGAAAGATATTTCATATATGTGCTTAATGCAGTGCGCTTAATATTTCAATAATACAAATACGTAGATAAATATGTGCAAATACACAAATATTATGAACCAATATACCATTCACTGCTAACTCCAACCAATGATTAACCACTTCAGCCCCGGAAGGATTTCACACTTTAGGACCAGAAAACTTTTTGAAATCCGGCACTGCATCACTTTAACTGACAATTGCGCGGTCGTGCGACGTTGTACCCAAATAAAATTTGCGTCCTTTTTTTTCCCCAAATAGAGCTTTCTTTTGGTGGTATTTGATCACCTTTGCGTCATTTCTCAAATCTCACTATATCACAACATAGTAAAACCCTGTGAACAAGTCGGAAGTGACGAAACGCGTCAGAGGCGTGGCTACACGGCGGCCCGAACAGAGACACAACAGGCACACCAGGAGCTGGGACACTCGTCGGGAGGGAGAGAGAGACGAGGACCAGCAAATGGTAGAGGCTATTGGATTGATACAGTGTAACATTTTAAGAGTTGATGTAAGCATATCTTGGTAGTTGTATTGAATAAATTGGTAAAAGAGATACACTATGAGGATTCTTTTTTCTACTTAAATACTTATACCGAGTGACCCTGGAGGGAGCAGATCACAGCTGTGAGGAGCCCAGGCTGAGTCTGATTGATTAATAGGCGATTTTTACTTAACCATCTGGTAAGCCTCCAGAGTAATCACCTGCATGGGGATTCTTTGAGTGGTGGTGAAGGCTGAACTAAAGAGTGTTTCATTTGCACCTCTGGAGAAGGATTATGATTATGGACACTATCTTTTAGGACACTTACTTTTTATGATTGCACAACCAAATGGACACTGGCACTTTATAGATTGTGTAATTGGCACTAGCACTATATGATTTACAGTTTGCACTAGCACTTTATTCATGAGTGTGTGTATCTGTCATAACAATGTTTTAATTTTTAGCGCGGCTTTTACTATGTTGTGATATAGTGAGATTTGGGATTATTTATGAGTTTTAAAGCGGTAGCTATTTATACTTTAAATGTTTATTTATTTATATGTTCAATTATATTAGTATATTATTGAAACATTTACACATATACACAGTGGCACTTAAATACGTTGGCACTAACACAGCGCGGTGTTTAAATTTATTTGCGTCATTTCTGATCGTCGCTATAAACAAAAGAAGAGCGACAATATTTCAAAAAAAAAAAAATTTCTTACTTTTTGCTAAAATACAAATCCAAAAAAAATATATAAAATTTTTTTTTCCATCGGTTTTGGCCGATTTATATTCTTCCTCATATTTTTGGTAGAAAAAAATCGCATTCGGCGTTTATTGATTGGTTTGCGCAAAAGTTGCCGCGTTTACGGACGATGAGAATTAATTTCTGGGGTTTTTATTTTTTTAATTTTTTTACTAGTAATGGCGGCGATCTGCGATTTTTAGCAGTACTGCGATATTGCAGCGGACATGTTGGACCATTTTGACACTTTTTTCGGACCATTGGCATTTATACAGCGATCACTGCTATAAAAAAGGCACTGATTACTGTGTAAATGCAGTGAAGGGGTTAACCTGGAGGGGGCGCTCTAAGGGTTAACTGTGTTCCCTGGGTGTGTTCTAACTGTGTGTGGGCTGGGGAAAGGGAATGATCACGGCTTCCATATAGAGGAAACCTGTGATCTTCGCCCTTTCCCCTCTAACAGAATGGAGATCCGTGTTTACTTACACGGACCTCCGTTCTTTCACTGCGGGGGGGCCATTGTGGGTAGCCGGCGGTGATCGATTCTGCCACACCCGCTCCTTGGCCACCCCCGGACACAGTGAGTGCGCTAGCGCGCCACCGGTGGCGCGCGCGTGCTCACAGCGCTAGTTATCGCAGCCGCCGTCGTATGATGTCAGACTGCGGTCGGTGGTTGGCAAGTGGTTAAACTGCAAAAGTACATAAAACTCTTATATGATAATCACTGAGAATAAAAATGTGCAAATAACACATAAAGATGACAAACCCAGCTATGAACCTGAATAATCTGTGCAATGTGCAAATATCGCATAAAAAGCTATGAACCTTGTAAATTCGTGCAAGATAACAATGTTTGTACAAATAGGCATAAATAGGAAAAACATATCAATGACCCTTAATACTGTGCAGAATAACAATATCTGTGCAATAAAAATAGTGTATATCATAAATAGTGTGCAAAAAATGAACATGTATAAAGTCAATAGTGCAAGACTAGTAACCAGTGCAGTATTCTGAATACCGTATATACTCGGGTATAAGCCGAGTTTTTCAGCACATTTTTTGTGCTGAAAAAGACCCCCCTCGGCTTATACCTGAGTCAGTGTCTGTGGGTGATGAGTAGATTCACATTAAACAGAGCCGTGCTGCTTCTAAGAGCCGTTCTGTGCTTTGTAACTGTGATTAAACACATTGGAATGTAGAGAATGCTGAGAAAGGTGTCAGATTCTCAGCTTGATGTCGGGAGGTGGGGGAGGTGGGCGGGACAAGCTGATGTTAGCTGTTCAGTCCCTCCCACCTCCTGATCTCCATGAAGAGCTGCAGCGCTCTCTCTGCATTCTCAGCATTCTCTGCATTCCAATGTGTTTAATCACACTTACACAGCACAGAACGGCTCTTAGAAGCAGCACAGCTCTGTTTAATGTGAATCTACCTTACTCATCCCTTATGTGCTCTGGCTACAGTCTGTGTCCTAGATAAAATCCCTGTGTCCTGGCTACAATACCTGTGTTCTGGCTACAGTCTGTGTCCTGGCTAAAATCCCTGTGTCCTGGCTACAATACCTGTGTTCTGGCTACAGTCTGTGTCCTGGATAAAATCCATGTGTCCTGGCTACAATACCTGTGTTCTGGCTACAGTCTCTGTGTCCTGGATAAAATCCCTGTGTCCTGGCTACAATACCTGTGTTCTGGCTACAGTCTCTGCGTCCTGGATAAAATCCCTGTGTCCTGGCTACAATACCTGTGTTCTGGCTACAATCTCTGTGTCCTGGATAAAATCCCTGTGTCCTGGCTACAATACCTGTGTTCTGGCTACAGTCTCTGTGTCCTGGCTACAATCCCTGAGTTCTGGCTCCCTGTCCCTGTGTTCTGGCTACAATTCCTGTGTTCTGGCTCCCTGTCCCTGTGTTCTGGCTACAATTCCTGTGTTCTGGCTGCTGCATTTCCCACCCTAGGCTTATACTCGGGTCAATAACTTTTCATCCAGGGAGAGATTATGGATGTAGCCGTGTGCTCCCTTGGGATTAGCTAATAGTTGTGGTTCACCTGATAGCTGACCTCGATCGCACCATATATCACACATCCGGAGACACTGACCAGACCGGCTCTTGTTTTTGTTGTTTTATTTGGGGAAATAACTTGGATGGGGATAAGGGGTGACTGTGGGATGCCCAAGGAATTATGGTACATGAACTTCATATACAGTCCTGTGTATGCACACTTGCACTGCAGACTATCTCTCTGCAGACTGTTAGTCCTCACAACTCTCGAGCACTTCACTTGCTGACCGTTTCTCCTACAGTTCTTTCTCTACACAGAACTTGTAGATTTCCACCCCTTTGCTGCTTTCCAGCTCAGTACTTCCAGCCTGAAGAGGAATTCATCAGGCTTCTCTATACCTTTCTCTTCACTGCGGTTAGCACATGGTGAGGCCTACTCTGTATTAGCAGGACCTCAGGAACACCCATTACAGGCCAGGGATCATGGCCTCTGATTGCGTAGCCTAAAGTACTTGAGTGCCTTTGAGGGACTACAACTCCCAGCCCATCTATCTTCCAGGTCCCACCGACTTGCTTTTCCTCAGTGACTCTCCTTCACTTGACTGGCTCCCAAGGCTCCCAGAGGCTGTCCACTATTCCTCTCCCAGCCTGCTGCAGCACTTTCTCCTCCACCCCCAGGGGCTGTCACTCACCGCACCGGTGGATCACTTTAAAGTCTCTCATTGTGTAGCACCTCCGCTATTCTCCTGTTCCTCTTGTGCAGCTCCAGGAATCACCACCTTCCTGGCTGCACCCGAACTTCCGGGCCCCAAGGTCACCCTCCCCATACTGGGGTGACCTCCTGGGTAGGGGCCTTCCACAGCGCCTCTACTACATCTCCAGACTTCCACCCAACAATCTCCTCCCAGATTGGGCTGACTCTGAGTATTTAAGGAGGCCTGCCCCCTGCCAACCCTGCTTGGGGACTGGTCAGGGCTCCTCAGAACACTCCAGATGGCTCCGCCTATCTCACAGCTTTCTGCCCAGAAACCTACCTCAAGTTTCTGAAAAAAGAAGGGGGAGGTTCTGGTGACCTCATCTGTTAAGTTCACTCAATCCTCCCTGAGCCACTCCTCCCGGCCCAGATCAAAACATTCAGGCCTGCACATTACAGTCAGGCCTGACTAAATTTGACCTCTCCTAGCCAAAACCCTGCTAGAAAACGCACGTATACTATGGGGACACTACATGGATAAGATACCCCAGAATAAGCAAGAAGAGAGAGGGACCGCATGACAGACACCCGCTGGTTTCCACCATTCACCGATCCACCCGTGAAGTGCTCTAGACTCTCACCTTAGGTGTAGACCCCACTGGGTCTAGTCAAGTCCTCTATGTATACTCCTCAGTAGCAGGCAGCAATATTCCTCCTCTGTCAGTGAGACACCATGTGATAGCTTCACTCAGGGGCAGTGTCCGGGGACCCTCTCTCATCTATTTCTCTTGTCTACTCTCTCCAGTGCAGGGAATCATAGGCATGAATAGAGAAGAGGGGACTCCATAGTGTAGTATTTATTAAAAGTATTCACTTACATCTATAAAATAGTACATTAAGTATTTTTTTAAATAAATGTTATGGTTTTTAAAAACACACTATGGAGTGCAGTATTTAAAATACTATTTATGGTATTGGGCTGGTTCAATGGTCCAACCAGAGCAACTATCATACTATTTATGGTAGTTGCTCTGGTTGGGTTGGTCTCTCCTGCATCCTCTCCTCATGTAGCCGCCCTCTTTCCTTAGGTAAGAATCTTTTTAGTCTAAAAATCACAATAAAACAAACAAATTAGACATCCAAAGCCAGAAGGGGTCAATATCATTCACTACAATTATATTACTTTTCAGTTTTGTTTCCTCACAATGGTAAGACTAGAGCAGTGGTCTCCAAACAACAGCCCAGGGGCCCGGTGGTGGCCCTTTACTTGCTTTTATTTGCATAGTTCTTCCCACTGACACCAATAATGGGGCACTATTCTTCCCACAGACACCAATGATGGGGTGCTATTCCTCCCACAGACACCAATGTTGGGGTGCAATTCCTCCCACTGATACCAATGACGGGGCACTATTCCTCCCACTCATACCAATGATGGGGCACTGTTCTTCCCACTGACACCAATGATGGGGCACTATTCCTCCCAATGATACCAATGATGGGGTATTCCTCCCACTGATACAAATTATGGGGCACTATTCATCCCACTGATACCAATGATGGGGCACTATTCTTCCCATGGACACCAATGATGGGGCACTATTCCCCCCACTGATACCAGTGATGGGGCACTATTCCTCCTACTAACACCAATGATGGGGCACTATTCTTCCCACTGACACCAATGATGGGGCACTATTCTTCCCATGGACACCAATGATGGGGCACTATTCCCCCCACTGATACCAGTGATGGGGCACTATTCCTCCTACTAACACCAATGATGGGGCACTATTCCTCCCACTGACACCAATAATGGGGCACTATTCCTCCCACTGACATCAATGATGGTGCACTATTCTTCCAACTGACACCAATGATGGTGCACTATTCTTCCCAGGGATACCAGTGATGGGGCACTATTCCTCCTACTGACACCAATGATAGGACACCATTCCTCCCACTGATACCAGTGATGGGACACTATTCCTCCTACTGACACCAATGATGGGGCACTATTCCTCCCTTTAAACCCAATGATGGGGCACTATTCCTCCCACTAACACCAATGAGGGGGCACTATTCCTCCCACTGACACCAATGATGGGGCACTATTCCTCCCACTGACATCAATAATGGGGCAATAATGGGGGCACTATTCCTCCCACAAACACCAATAATGGGACACTATTCCTTCCACTGATACCAATGATGGGACACTATTCCTCTCACTGATACCAATGATGGGGCACTATTCCTCCCACTTACACCAATGATGGTACACTATTGCTCCCACTGACACCAATGAGGGGGCACTATTCCTCCCTCTGACACCAATAATGGGACAATAATGGGGGCACTATTCCTCCCACTGACACCAATAATGGGACACTATTCCTTCCACTGATACCAATGATGGGACACTATTCCTCCCACTGATATCAACGATGAGGCATTATTCCTCCCACTGACACCAATAATGGGCCACTATTTCTCCCACTGACTCCAACGATGGGACACTATTCCTCCCACTGACACCAATGATGGGGCACTATTCCTCCCACTGATACAAATGATGGGCAACTATTCCTCCCACTGACTCCAATGATGGGGCATTATTCCTCCCACTGATACAAATGATGGGGAACTATTCCTCCCACTGACACCAATGATGGGGCGCTAATCCTCCCACTGAAACCAATAATGGGGAACTATTCTTCCCATGGACTTCAATGATGGGGCGCTATTCCTCCCACTGACACCAATGATGGGGCACTATTTATCCCACTGACACCAATGATGGGACAATATTCCTCCCACTGACACCATAGATGGGGCACTATTCACTCTTACTGATACCAGGACATTTCCACTCCCACTGGCCACAGTCCGGCCCCCCTAAACTTTAAAGAACAGTAAGCTGGCCCTTTGTATATAAAGTTTGGAGACCCCTGGGTTAGACAGTTTTTCCTAAAAAGTTCAGCTGCCTGTGTGAGTCTGGACTTTTGATGTTTTCTGTACCCTTATAGTGTTACTAAACCCACAACAGTAAAATCAGTCTGTATATGCAGCATAGCATGCTTGTTACACTCACTGTGTAACATAAGGGGTAAATCCTCAGCATTATGTAAAAAAGGCTGTTTTATCCTGTATGCATAGATACTTCAGTCCTGCGCTGTCAATCTGAGCAAGTCCATATAATACACAGCAGAGTGGTAAAGCTGCACATGCTCAGTTTGGTCTCTTATGGTGAATAGAACATTTCCTGTGTCAGTTGAACTGTTCAGGTCACATGATATTGATATCACACATGTGGGCGTGTATACAGGCTCTAGTGGAAATCTCCTCCTACTTGAACACACAGCTATGGACAAACTGTGCAGGTTATCAGGAAACTGTGGTATACAGACCTTCCCAAAAGGTATATAGTGGTTGTATTTTAATGTAAAAATATTATTTACAAGCTGTGGGCACTGGGGGGGGGGGCATATTACTGGGTTTAGTAACACTTGAAGTAGGGTTGCAATGATAACACTTTTTTAAGACTGGGTACAAGTACCGATAATGATATTGATACTATTTTTTAATGTCATGTGACAGTGGCACTAATATGCAGCACTGACGGGCATGCACTGCATCAGTAGTTGTATATATTTTTTTTACAATTTAATTCTTTACATTTTTTTTTATTATTTATTTATTTTTTGTTTTTTTTTCTTTTACAATTCTTTCTTTTTCTGGGGGGGGGGAGGGGGCGGACAGTGTCAGGTTTTTTTTTTTTTTATTTATTATTTGTACCTTTTAAATATTTATTTATTACAATTCTTTTTTTTTTTCTATCAGCCCTGCTGGGGGGGGGGGGGGGCA
>BLSH010485133.1:20308-31338 GCA_018402905.1 Glandirana rugosa | reverse complement strand
GTCAGCAGCTTTGGTGAAATATGATGGATCCAAACAGACCCCTGACATCTGCCTTTTGAAGCAGAGAAAGGGACTGGGGACTGAGATGTCCTGCTTTGTACCCTGCACATGCCCAACGACGTACAGCTTGAATTGTTTTCTGTTTATTAGCACTGATCATGGCCAGACTTGGACATTTGATATTTTCTGTTGTACACTGCACAAATACATACAGTTGCATGAAAAAGTTTAGGAACCCCTGACAATTTCCATGATTGTCATTTATAAATATTTGGGTGTTTGGATCAGCAATTTAATTTTGATCTATCAAATAACTGAAGGACACAGTAATATTTCAGTAGTGAAATGAGGTTTATTGGATTAACAGAAAATGTGCAATATGCATTAAACTTAAATTAGACAGGCGCATAAATTTGGGCACTCCAACAGAAAAATCACATCAATATTTAGTAGAGCCTCCTTTGGCAGAAATAACAGCCTCTAGAAGCTTCCTATAGCCTGTAATGAGTGTCTGGATTCTGGATGAATGTATTTTGGACCATTCCTCCTTACAAAACATCTCCAGTTCAGTTACGTTTGATGGTTGCCGACACAGATTGAATGACACTGGTAGGTGTGTCATTTACTGGGTGGGTGTAGTTGTGCTAATAATCCAACCTATGTTATGTAGCACCTTGGTCTTGAACAGGGATGCTGTCAAATTTAGTTCTGCTACTAGCCTGTCTAATTATTAGAGGATCTCCGGATTTGTGCTCTAACTTTTTGATGCATCTCTCTCCTCTGCCACTGGCAGGCATTGTCACTTATGGTATTGGACTGACAAGGTATATATGAACTTGGAATATGAGTGTATGGGTTGTTCCAGCCAATTGGCAGGGGTTTTCTTTGGCCCCATGACCTGCTGGGAGAGCCTATTTATTTGGGAGGAAACAGGTGATTGGGGTTCTGTGCCACCTGGACGGTTGTCTGGGTGGACGTGTATCGAAAGCTCTCAGCTGCTAGGCCAGAAGCCTGAGGTCTATCCAGGAGTTCCTGGTTGCTAGGCAGGCTGAGGTCTACCCATGATGGAAAAGAGCAGCAGAGGTTGGAGCTCAATTCTGGGAAGCCTAACCGAGTTACGTGGCCTCTACTGGCTGGAGAACCCCTTTTTGTCAGAGGTGAAGGGGGAAAGAGGAACTGTCACCTCCAAGGGACCACACTCCTGTTACCAGAAGCCAGAGTGCAGAGTCTGAAAGAGTACCAGAGCAGCCTTTCTCACCAGCCGGGGACGGTGAAGAAGTTGGAAAGTCTCAGTGAAGTCAAGCTAGGGACCCAGAAGGATAGTGGGGGTGACGCTTGCAAGAGAGTTCAGAAGTGTGGCTGAAGAGCCGGGTAAGGGACCCGGCAGATTAGCATGGGTGACGCTCAGAAGATACAGCACTTGGTTGTGCGGAGCTCAAGGGACCCAGTGGCAGTGGGAATCCAAAGAGTCTACTTAGAGACAGGGAGCTCTTATTAGAAAGCTGCGAGATAGAGAACAGAAGTTGAAGTCAAGTTACAAGTTCATTTGTCAAAGGAGATAGCTCCATTCAGTTACAGTCATTTTCATCCAACTCTACAGCCTTTGGAACTGTATAGCTATTATATTGTCCTATTTTTATGTCTCAGAGTCTTCTAAGTGCAGTTGCACCAGCTCAAAGGGTATCCTGGCCCTAACACTCTCTCCCCAGTATATGAAGAGAAAACAAATCTCTTTTTTGCATTCTCAAAGTGTCTGGCGCCCAACTTACTCTACATTGCACCATGCCTACTGACCCACACAGTGAGGATGGATGTCAGCTCTTCCTGCGCCTGAAGGTCACCATTGGCTCTTCAGAGGTAGGGGCCTGGGCTACAAAGAACTACAGTAGTGGAGTTTGCTTTGCCTGATAAGAGGCCACATTATTTGCTCCCAGTCCTTGAATTTTGTTTTTGTTTCATTTTGGGGGGGTGGCGGTGATATTGTACATAATGACCCACACCCCACTAAGGCTGTGGTTTGATGTTTGTTTTGTCTGTTTGTTGTAATTGTTTTGCATTTTGGTCTTCAAACGTGGATTTTTGTGGGCATGGGTTCAAAATTGTGTGTCTTTGTCCAGTGTAACCATGCGTTTATTGTTTGTGAGCATCAGCTGACCCTTGTCTTGTTATTTTTACTTACAAATCTCACGTTTTAGACTTACAGCTCCTAACATTGATCTAGTTTCCTTAATGTGTAGAAGCGCAAGAGAAATCATCCATGGGACTTTAAACGGGGAGACCAATTCACCAAGAACAAAGAAACAACCCAAGGGGTTGATAGGTTCACATCAGGGACATGAGCAAGGAACTAATTATTTAACAAGACAGTCAATGAACAAAATATACATACAGGTATGGGAGGAGGTACAGGGAAATATAAAGGAAGACCACTAAAATCTGCCAGGGAATGGCAGAAGATGACCCAACATGGTTCGATCAAAGATCTTCCTCAGGGGTAAGTGGTCAAAATATTAAAAACAAATTCTCTAAATACCGTGAAAAAACAGAAGATCAACATAAGTATCATATACAAAAATGTCACATCATTTAGTATCTTTCAAAATCTTCATGTCATGAGTGAGATACTGACCAAATTATACAGGGTATTCAGGGATCCTCTTAGGGTGTAGCCAAGTTGCATAGAGTCTTTTCTGCACTCCAACAGAGAAAAGGAGTGTATGTAGTCCGAAAATTAAAGGATTCTCATTGGTAGATATATCTGGGCATCAACAGACATGCAGTTCACCATTCAAACTGATCAAAAAAAAAAGGGGGGGGGGGAGAATGAATGTACTTATGAAGAAGACACAAAACGACCAATGGTCAGTTAATGTATATGATTGAATTGATTATGCTTACCAGTAATGCAAACGTTGTAGAAATCTTAAGACTATTATATAGTGGCCTGGGAAATGCCTGGTGGAGGAATAGGTAGTAGATTAAAAATGATCTAAGTGTGTGCAGACCCTGGTAACAGAGTAGAGTTAAAATAGTAAATACATACCCGTATTTATGAGGGCATGGGCATACAGAGCTTGCCGTGAGGTACGTGGACCGCAAATTGGACGCAAAGTGGATGGAAAGGTTGGGTTCAGAGAACCGTATGACGGTATGCTGCACAGAAATACAACAATACAAACAACTAAGGACAGCGTTCTAATGGTCAAAAACATATAACCCAAGTTGCCGGTGAAATAGGTATCTCCGTGGAGAGGCAGTTCTCTCATTAGGGGGGTTTCAAGACTAGAAACTTTCTGGATCTATAAATTAAAATGTTATTGGCCCTATGGGATGAATAAAGACTGGGATATTAATTATTTTATTAACCAGGCTTAATACACTCCTGTAGTCTTTTCCTCCCACATATATGATGTGGGTTCTCCACTTTTTTCATGTATTACCTCTTTTTGGGTGAATATATCAGACTTTTAGGGTTGAATGTATTTTTGCAACATATTTTTGCAATGTATTTTAACATATTTAGTAATCTCTATCTTTATTTATTTTTATTTACTTTCTTGGTTTTCTATTTATACTATTTAGTCTGTTCTGAGTCCTATTTTATTTTATTTTATATTAATCTACTTTATTTTATATTAATCTACGATGTTTAACATACACACGGTGATGCCTATTTTTAAATGTCCGTTTTTGTCTTTAAATGTATTACCTGCACGTTGCTATTCATTCCGTGTGATGTGTGATTTGCTAACCATATGGGGTATGGTAGCCATTTTGGTTATGTATACATATGTTGCAGACACTGGCGAGTGATTTCCTGTTTTTGACATCTCACTCACAGTTGAACATTCGGTCATTTCTGGATGTGATGTAACGTATCGGGAACTGACCTGTGCGGTTCCTCCTATTTCTAGGCATGACGGATGTGAAGTCACATCCCTGCGCAATTTGATTGGTTAGCACGGGCCGTGATGTCCTCCACACGTTGTAAACATGCTGGTTGGCTTGTGATGGGTGCGCATCCCGGACCTATGATTGGTAGAGTTGAGCGAACCCGAACTGTAAAGTTTGGGTCCGTAGCGAACTTTGGGGTGTCTGGGACCCGGACCCGAACCCGGACATTTCAAAAAAAGTTTGGGTTCGAGTTCGGGGTTCTGGTATTTGATTCCACATGTTGAATAGCTGCCAAGGGCAGCCAATCAACAAGTGTTTCACTGGTTTGCCCTTAGAAGCCATCACAGCCATGCCTACTAATGGCATGGCTGTGATTGGCCAGTGCATCATGCATGTGACACAGCCTCTATATGGGGCTGGAGTCACCGTGCTGCATGTCACATGCTCTCAGGATAGTTTAGGGAGAGGATGCTGCTGGCTCTGTGAGGGACAGATTGCAGAACATCTCATCCTGCATTACTGAACGATCTGATTGTGGACTAGGTAGAGATACTAGTACTGCTGCTTTGAGGGACAGATTGCAGACCTCATCCTGCTGCACAGAACGATCTGAATGGACTAGGTAGAGTCTGTTGCTTTAAGGGAAAGATTATTGTTCTAAAATAATCTCCAAGTTCTATAGGGAAAGGTTCCAGCTGTTGCTTTAAGGGAAAGATTATTGTTCTAAAATCATCTCCAAGTTCTATAGGGAAAGGTTCCAGCTGTTGCTTAGAGGGACAGATTATTGTTCTAAAATCATCTCCAAGTTCTATAGGGAAAGTTTCTTCCAGCCGCACAGAGAGCCATATTATTGTTCTAAAATCATCTCCAATTTATATAGGGAATGTTTCTTCCAGCTGTTGCTTAGAGGGACAGATTATTGTTCTAAAATCATTTCCTAGTTCTATAGGGAGAGGTTCCAGCTGTTGCTAAAAGGGACAGATTATTGTTTCTTGCACAAAATTAAAAAGTGCATCTACATTGCTGGTTTAAAAAAAAAAAAAAATTCCAAAAACTACATTTGCGGCCAGCGGTGCACTTCTTGCACAAAAATAAAAAAAACAGTGTTGGCTCCTCCGCCACCGCCACTTTCACGGCCTCCTCAACCACCAACTCCACATCCACCTCCGTTTTTGATTTTTTTATGTGATTTTAGCTTATTTCCCTATCCCCATTTCTTTGTAGGGCACTTGTCCGACTCTTACCCCCATTTTCCTTCCTTTTGCAGACCTCTAGGACTTGCCAGGACTTTGTTACAGCCATTTTTGTGCCTAAAAGTTCGGGTCCCCATTGATTTCAATGGGGTTCGGGGTTCGGGACATAGTTTGGGTCAAGTCCGGTCCCGGACCCGGACTTTTTCCCGAAGTTCGGCCGAACCTGCATAACCTGAACTTCCAGAGGTTCGATCAACTCTGATGATTGGTCAAGGTGCGCGCCCTTCCTGTTATCTACCCGGAACCGATGGCTATATTCCCCGTCTGTTCTGCCATATTATTATTATATACGTTTTTACTAATAATTTTTTGTTATAACAATACTCAGTTTGATGGACTTATCGTTTTTATTGGCAGTACATTCTTGATATCAGTATTCTGTGTTGTATATTAAAAGCATTCCCAGGTTTTATTTTAAAAATAGCGATAGGCTTCAGACTGTTGAAAGTGAGGCTTGGAGCTCACGCCGACATCATGTGTGAGCTATTGCCAATTTGAGCCCTGTACAGTTCAGTATATAAAGCGCAGTGTTGGGGAGCAGACCCATACCTCAGTTGAAGTCCCCTTGTGACGAAACGCGTCGACAGGAAGGGTGTCTGCTCCATATTACTGCACCCAGTCTGTGTGCACATCATTTGTGAAACTTTGGTCAGAGTCCTTGATTTTAATGTATGTGCACTACTTTAAATAAATTGCCTTTTTTATATATCGGATTTACACTATGTGGAGTTTTTTATGTTTACCTCCCTAGCACTGGGTCACAGTGATGATTATGTAAGTGCAATATTTCTTTTTAATAAAATGTGGTTTTAATATGGAGAGCACTAAGGAATGTCCTTTATGTTTTATGTGACACCTGCTGTCTGGGATCGCTTTCTGCGAGAAGGTTACCGACTTGATATGTCCTGGAGTGGATGTTTCCTCCTCTTTTCTATTAAGGATTGTAAGGAAGCGTGATTGATCATCCTTTGGAGGGTCCATTCGATGAGGTGAGCGGCCATCTATAGATTGGTGGAGGATTTTTTGCACTGAAGCACCTTTGTGGATGTTTTCGTTCTCCCACTGCATGAACACCGGTGGTGTTGCTAATAAGGACTGATTACTGACTCTGTGGTCTTTGAAGCGCTGCACTCCTTTTATATTCATTGCTTAACATAGGTGTTTGATAAATTTACCTTGAGTGTACAGCTGCTATTATTATTTCACACAGTTTGCGCTGATTGATTCTATACATCTTATATTGGACTATTAATTTATCACAATCTAGCAGCAAACAATGGATGTTTTTCAGTTCTTGGAAAAACGAGAGATAAAAATTGATGACGTTTTTTCCAGAAAAGCTCTTAGTGATAATGGCAAAGATTTATTCCATTCTTTTAAAAAGTTGGGGTATGTCCTTGAGAAAAAATTAAAAACGTGGTGGGACATCACCAGCTTTGAACAATATATAGCAGCTAAATTAATCCCTAGGCGCCTCAGGTGGGATATTCCTGCTAACAATGGTCTTATGGATGAGGAAATAAACAAAAAGTGTTGCGCTTAAAAAGGAAGTGATTCATATGACAAGGTCACTCAATTATTTAAAGTGACAGTGCATATATAGAACCTGTAGTGATCACATACATATACATATACATATACATAAGTTGACTCTACATTAAGTCCAAAATAACCTGTGATGGTGAATGACTTAAAGTGAACAGGGTATCAAATAGTTGACTCTATGATGGTCAATGATTCAAGTGAAAAAGTCCAAATAAACCTGTGATGGTTAAAGACTTAAAGTAAACAGTGCATAAAAAGTCCAAACTAATGTCCCAAATAAACAATAAAGTTGAACACAAAGGCAGGTGGAATGTGCATAGATCGAATCTGTGGTGAGTTATCATCCAAAGATCGATGTAGAGGGTTAATGATGACAATAAAGACCAACAATTCTACTCTAAGATAAAAAAGTGGACTATTACCAGATGGGTTGGGTACACTTGACCGTACGGCCAGTGGACCTTACAGGCTTGTAGTGGAAAACTTCACAAAAAGTGATGGCAGGATCTTCGTTGGTGGTGCTGGTGAACTTCTCCTTTTGGATGGTCCCTTCGGTAGCACCGGAGTCAAGGCTACCCTCGACATCAGACCTCACCGGGAACCATGTGAAGAAAAGAAACCGCTCCACATTGTGTAGTAAAACATTCCAGTTTATTCCACCGATACAGGAACAGACAAAATAAAAGCCGGCAAATAAAATACATAAAAGAAAGACTGCGATAGGCACGTGGTCCCCATCCAACACGTTTCGTCCGCACAGACGTCTTCTGCGGGGTGCTACCATAGGGACCATACAAAAGGAGAAGTTCACCAGCACCACCAACGAAAATCCTGCCATCACTGTTTGTGGAGTTTTCCACTACAAGCCTGTAAGGTCCACTGGCCGTACGGTCAAGTGTACCCAACCCATCTGGTAAGAGTCCACCTTTTTTATCTTAGAGAAGAATTGTTGGTCTTTATTGTCATCATTAACCCTCTACATCAATCTTTGGATGATAACTCACCACAGATTCGATCTATGCACATTCCACCTGCCTTTGTGTTCAACTTTATTGTTTATTTGGGACATTAGTTTGGACTTTTTATGCACTGTTTACTTTAAGTCTTTAACCATCACAGGTTTATTTGGACTTTTTCACTTGAATCATTGACCATCATAGAGTCAACTATTTGATACCCTGTTCACTTTAAGTCATTCACCATCACAGGTTATTTTGGACTTAATGTAGAGTCAACTTATGCACTGTTACTTTAATCTTGAGTATATGTATGTGATCACTACAGGTTCTATATATGCACTGTCACTTTAAATAATTGAGTGACCTTGTCATATGAATCACTTCCTTTTTTAGCGCAACACTTTTTGTTTATTTCCTTGGTTGCATTTGGTCGAATGTTGTGTTTGCGGCTTTTGATTAACCAATAGCGCGATAGCCTACACTTTTTATCTTATGGATGAGGAGTCTGTTCAGGAATGGAGTAATTTTTTTACCCGTAAGGGGATTGAATTATTGGAGCTATTATTAGCTCGGAAAAAGAGGAAAATGAAGATTTTGGAATCTGAAATAAATGAATTAAGATCTAATTTAGAGCCCCTTAAGGAGAGTGATGAGTTTCAGAAACTTTCTGCGGATCTACAGAACAAACTAATCAAATGGAATAGAGATATCCAATTCAAGAAAAAGAAGAAAAAATTATTGAGGGATTTGGAGGATTTTCAAAATGGAACTATTTATAAATGGCAATCCTATGTAATCAATCAGAATAATATGGACACAGTACATGAAATATCAGGAGAGGATCCGCCCCTTGAAACACCACTAATTGATTCTCAATTCTCATATGATGATCCAACCCCTCAGAGGGAATACCATCAAAATGAGTGGTTTGAAAAACCACAGAGAGGTAGAGCATATAAAAAAGGAAAAAGAGGTAATAATAAGGGCTACTCACAGGCCCAAAGGGAAGAGATACACTACCCCCCCCCCCCCAATGGATATAAGACCCCCCTTGGGAGGAAATCATTATGAGAACAGAGGGGGCTCCCCAAGTCAGTATAGAATACGGGATGAATCACCTGCCTACCTTAGAGGATATGGGACACCTAGAGGTAACAGACAATCATATAAGGCTCCACAACGGAACATGTATGATCGGGGTACTATACCTACCAATAATGGTAATAATGGTGTAAGTAGATTACCTGTCCAGAATAGGTTTGGCCCTTTGCAGGAGTATGGTTCTCAAGAGAGAGATGGTTTTCGGCCAACACAGAGTGGCCCGGGGGGGGTGGGGGGGTCATCAGTCGGTGGGTCACAGAATGGGGGAAGAGTGGTGGAACCCCCCACGTCCAGGGCCAAAAGAAGACAGCCCAATAGGAAAAAGAAAAGGAAGAGAGGAAGGAGAGCTGGGAAACGCTTTCAAAAAGACCAACTTCCAAAAATATATGCGCTCCCTTAACCTCAAAAAATATTTTTTATCTAATCCCGTGAGGAGCACAGGAGTAGACCTGGGGTCACATTTCAATCTTCGAAATTGGTCAGTTTTCAACCCTCTTAATAAAGATAATAGGTATATTGAGGTTTTCAAAAATAAAGTATGCAGGGATTTAGAGTCAATGAGAATCAGAAAAATATATGACCCTCAATATATACAGAAGGGTATTGAGTCCCTAGAAAAAAAGAAAAATATTATTATCCGCCCGGCTGACAAGGGGGGAGGCCTGGTATTACTCAGTAAGAACTATTATCTCTCTGAAATGAATAACTTGTTAAGCGATCGAGTAACATATCGATTATTGAATAAACACCCTTTAACTGCTTTTAAAAGTGATTTGCATACATTGGTGGAAAATGGGAGAATTTGTGGGGTCCTGACGAAAAAGGAGGCTCTTTACCTAGACCCCCTTTTTTGCAGGACACCCATTATTTATATTCTCCCAAAAATTCATAAAGACAGCATAAATCCCCCTGGCAGGCCTATAGTAAACAGGATTGATTCCGTGACTGCCAGGTTGGGACAATGCATCGATCTATTCTTGCAGTCAATGGTCACACAGACAGAAGCTTATTTAAGGGACACCAAACATGTTATACAAATACAGGAGAACCTCAGTAGCTCTGCTTCCACCATCCTTGTGACAGCTGATGTGGGCTCATTGTATACAATAATTGGACATAGAGAAGCTGACATGTCAGTAGAATGGGCATTGGAGTCCTCTAATTTGGGGACTAAACACAGGAGGTTTATATTGGATGGTTTGGATTTTTGTCTGTCTAGTAATTATTTCTGGCATCAGGGACAGTACTACTTACAGACAAGAGGTGTTGCAATGGGGGCCCGTTTTGCTCCCAGTGTGGCCAATTTATTTATGGCCCGCTGGGAGCAGGACGTGGTCTTTAGTGACCGCCCCCCTGAATTAAAGTGTTACAAGAGGTACATTGATGATGTAATCATCATATGGGAAGGAGATAGGACTAGTCTTGATTTATTTATACAAAAACTCAATATTGTCTCAGAATATTGTCCTCTCGTGGAATCTCAGTACGGAGAGAATCGTATTCCTGGATCTTGTAATTTTTGGTTGACGAGGGGGGCTTTAGGTTAATGAACCACTTTAAGCCCACTGATCGTAATGGCTATATCCCCCTGGGGAGTTGCCATCACCAGAAGTGGTTGAGTAACATCCCCAAGGGGCAGCTTATTAGGCTCAGACGCAATTGCACGCGTACTGAGGACTATATACTTCAGTCTCAGATTCTGTCAGAGCGTTTCTTACAAAAGGGTTATGAAAAGGAGATTATAGATCAAGAGAGAATTAGGGTTCAAATGATGGATAGACAGCAACTGACTAAAGATGTAGTGAGAAGGGAGTCCACTAACGACCATCAGTTTAATTGGATTACAATATCCAGCACAAACAATTCGAAAGAATTATTCAAAAGAATTGGGGTATTTTAAAGATGGATAAAATTCTGGGACCTGTATTACCAGACCGACCCTATTTCATATACAGAAAGGCGCCATCGTTGAGGGATCGGATTGCCCCGGGAGTTGTTGATCCTCCATCTCAGAAAGAAAGTACGCTGTTTTCCTTCTTGACAGGTTTCTATGCCTGTGGGCGATGTGTCGCCTGCAGGCATTCAAAAAACAATATAAAAAAGCCTAAAGAGTTGTAAGCAACATCTACTGCTAAGCAGTATAAAATATCCCAACTCATTACATGTAACACAAGTGGTGTTGTTTACATGTTAGAATGCGAGTGCGGGTTGCAGTATATTGGCAGGGGGCGTGAGCGTAAGATTGTACATTTGTTGTGGTGAACACAATGTACATTAC
>BLSH010485127.1:9013-26111 GCA_018402905.1 Glandirana rugosa | reverse complement strand
GCGACAATTTTGCAAAAAAGAACAATATTTTTTACTTTTTGCTAAAGTACAAATCCATAAAAAAAAATTATTCATCAGTTTTGGCTGATATATATTTTTCTACATATTTTTGGTTAAAAAAAAATCGCAATTGGCGTATATTGATTGGTTTGCGCAAAAGTTATCGCGTCTACAAACTATGGGAATTGATTTAAGGCGTTTTTATTATTATTATTTTTTTTTTTACTAGTAATGGCGGCGATCTGCGATTTTTATCGGGACTGCGATATTGCAGCAGAAATGTCGGACATTTTTTACACATTTTTGGGACCAATGACATTTATACAGCGATCAGAAATTTAAATATCCACTGATTACTGTATAAATGTCATTGGCAGTGAAGGGGTTAACCTGCAGGGGGCAGTGAAGGGATTAACAATGTTCCCTGGGTGTGTTCTAACTGTGGGGGGGCAGGGCTGGCCGGGACATAACAGATCTAACTGATCCCAGTGACAGGGATCAGTAGATCTGCTATGTTCCCTGTCACAGAACGGAGAACCGCCGTGTTTACATCGGCGGTTCCCCGTTCTGCAGCTCTGTCAGGCGATCGTGGGTCTCGAGCGGACATCGAGTCCGCCCGACCCACGGGCACGCTCGCGCAGCGTGCGGCGGGCGCGGGCCGCCGCTGCCGCCAGGGGGCGTGCCGGGAGCGTGCACAGGGGACGACGTCCATGGACGTCGTCCCGGCATTTCAGATCCACGCTGGAGCCGTACTTCGGCAATAGTGCGGATCTGTAGGGGTTAAGCAACAATAGGAACCTCTCCCTATAGGACTAGGAGATGATTTTAGATTGTAAAATCATCTCCAAGTTGTACAGGGAAAGCCTCCAGCTGTTTCTTTAAGGGAAAGATCAGTGTTCTAAAATCATCTTCAAATTGTGTGGGAAACCCCTATATCAGCCGCAGGGAGCCATATTAGTGTTTTAAAATCCTCATCAAATTGTATGGAAAAAGGCTATCTAAGCCAGAGAGAAGCCATATTAGTGTTTTAAAATCATCATTAAATTGTATGGAAAAAGGCTATCTCAGACGGAGAGAAGCCATATTAGTGTTTTAAAACACACAATTTGAAGATGATTTTAAAACACTAATATGGCTTCCCTGTGGCTGATATAGGGGTTTTCACACACACTTTGATGATGATTTTAGAACACTAATCTTTCCCTTAAAGCAACAGCTGGAACCTTTCCCTGTAAAACTTGATGATTTTAGAACACTAATCTTTCCCTTAAAGCAACAGCTGGAACCTTTCCCTGTACAACTTGGAGATGATTTTAGAAGAATAATCTTTCCCTTAAAGCAGCAGACTCTACCTAGTCCAGTCAGATCTTTCTGTGCAGCAGGATGAGGTGTGAAATCTGTCTCTCAAAGCACCAGCACTAGTATCTCTCCCTCCCTCAAAGCAGCAGTACTAGTATCTCTCCCTAGTCCACAATCAGATCATTCAGTAATGCAGGATGAGATGTTCTGCAATCTCTCACTTTACAGTCCGGGATCGCTCAACACTAGTGGCGAGGTGTGTCTGATCATGGTAAAGAGTCTATGACATAGGCTCTTTACCATGTGATCAGCTGTGTCCAATCACAGCTGATCACAGTGTAAATAGGAAATGTAGGTTATCAGTATTCCTCTAATCATATGCTGACAGCGTGTGAAGAGAGAAGAGCCGATAAGCAGATTTCCTTAGTAGGGACATCTGCATTGATTATCAGTACAGTCCCATCAGCGATGCCCACCAGTGTTGCCTATCAGTGCCCATCAGTGCTGCCTTTCAGTGTCCATCAGCTATGCCTGTCAGTACCCATCAATGTCTCTTCATCAGTGCAATCTATCAGTGCCCGTCAGTGCTGCACATCAGTGCCCATCAATGCTGCCTATCAGTACCCATCATTGCCACCTATCAGTACCCATAAGTTCTGCCCATCAGTGCTGTCTATCAGTGCCCATCAGAGCCGCCTATCAGTGCCACCTATCAGTGTCCATTGGTGCTGCATATCAGTGCCGCCTATCCGTGCCTATCAGTGCCACCTCATCAGTGCCGCCTCATCAGTGCCCAGCAGTGCTGCCTCATCAGTGCAGCCTCATCAGCGCACATCAGTGAAGGAGAAAAAATACTTATTTTCAAAATTGGATAACAGAAACTAAGAAAAACATTGTTTTTTTAAAAAAATGTTGGTCTTTTTTCATTTATTTAGCAAAAAATAATACCCCCAGTGGTAATTAAATACCACCAAAAGAAAGCTCTATTTGTGTGAAAAAAATTATATGGGTACAGTGTTGCACGACCATGCAATGACCATTGTCATACAAAGTATGACAGCTCTGAAAGCTGAAAACTGGCCTCAGCAATAAGGGGGTGAAAATGCCCTGTATTGAAGTGGTTAAAGGTGTGAAATATTATCAAACAAAATCGTTTAAATATTAATAGTTTATAAAATATAAATTAACAAAAAAATCATCAGGAAAATAGTAATTCAATGGAGAAGGAGAATAAAGCGTTAATTAAGGCTGATTAGAGTAAACTAAGGGTTAATATGGAACTAAACAGGGGAACATTTGGGGGTGCGGCTGGGATGTAAGGTGGATCGGTTACATGCTGCTGGAGCTCTGACCCTGATGATTATCCTTCAGTCCTTTCCATTCGTCTAACCTGTCTCCAGTGATCTTGTGAGATGCTCTCTCCCTCTGGTGAGTCAGTGTTCTCTATGGCCCCACCTAAGTACCGCTTTACTAGATCGCAGCTCCCCACCCTTCTTCCTCATCGGCAGCCATCTTCCCCAAGAGGCAGCCAGCCAACACGATGTCGCCCAGCACCCAGACCCCTGAGGGACAATGCAGAGGCTTCCCTGTCCGCTGCCAACCTCATGGCTGCTATTACAGCTTGCAGAGACACTCACAGCTAAAAGTGATTACCTGGCCACTGATGTCAGCCTTATCGGGCATGACACGTTTTGATCCAGAGTCTCTTAGGTGGAGGATCGGGCCTCAGGGCTTGAAGACACAGTTCATTCTGATTCCAGAGAGCTGCAGGTTAAAGCTCTGCAAGATAAAGCTGTTGATACGGAAAATGGATTACGCAGAAACAACATCTGCATCCTCAGTCTTCCTGAAAAAGCTTAACAGCTGCTCCCTAAAGTTTTCGACTTGGAAAACTTGCTGTCTACATTTGTGGTTGAGCGGGGCTCATAGGGTCCCCCCTACCCCACCAACGCTGGGGGCGCCCCTGCACCCATTCCTTATGCGGCTGCTTAATTACTGGGATCACAGCCGCATACTAGCAGAGGCTCGAACCAAAGGGGACATCCGATATGAAAATTCCAAACTCCTGTTTTTCCCTGATTACTCGAAAAAAGGTGCAACAATGCCGCAGGTCCTACACCGAAGTCTGGAAACGCTTTCTTGAGAAGGACATCGGGTTAAGTCTCCTCTATCCTAGCAGGCTCCGGGTATTTGAAAGAGACCACATTTGGTTTTTTGAGACTGCGGAAGCGGCAACAGACTGGCTGGGCTATCATTAACAACCATCTACCGTTGGGCCCTCGGATGACTCAACACCCAGTCTCAGCAAGTATACCAGCACCCTTAATGTTTGCAGAATCTATCTTGATTTTCCTTTCAATTTACCTTTTCACTTTGATTGGTATTTTGCATTTTGGCCCGTGTTCTCTGTGCTCCAACAGTGCCTTGTAATATGGCGCTCAAAACTACTGTTCCTATTGTTACTCAGTTTCATAAGGTCCCTCTGTCAGGAACCATGAATCAGATGGAGACAGAAAATGCAGTAAAAATCACACCTTTTAATGGCGGTTAGACCCATCCCTCCTTTCTGATCCCTCCGTCGTATCCAGGATACACAAGAGTCTAGGCCAATACTATGAAGAAAACAACCTCTCTGACATCTCCCCGCTAACTAGATGGAAAGCGCATAAATGCATTGTAAGAGGGGAACCGATAGCAGACTAGAATGCAGAGCCCTCCTTGACACTCTGACTGCTCATATTCACAAATTAGAATGCACACACAAAATGACACAGGTGAGTCACACTCTTACAGACCTTATCCAAGCTAGAACAGAGCTCCTCTAGGAGCTGGGAAAGAAAATAAAACGTAATTACATGTTATCCCAAAATTCTTTCTAGGAGTACGCAAACAAATCTGGAAAGTTCCTGGCGAGAGCCCTCCAGACCAAAAGAGCGACCGCTCTGGTAGACTCATTGACTGACCCTACCGGCAACAAACTGGTTAAGACCGCAGATATAGCTGATCACTTTGTCAGCTATTATTCTAGTCTATACAAAATACCTACTGCAGCTCCGTGCAATGACGACACGGCCAGACTCCAGCAAATTAAAGACTTTGTATGTAAATACAGTCCCAAACAGATATCAGATTCAAAAGCTAAGGATCTGGAGTGTCCTTTTTATGCGGAAGAAACTAGACTTGCCCTCAAATAACTGAAGATGGGAAAAAGCCCTGGTTCAGACGGACTAACGTTAGGCTATTACAAAACATTCATAGACACTCTTATACCTCACTTGCTGAATGCATTCAACTCATTCTCCTCCCATGCACCCCCCACGCATGATCTCCTAGAAGCCCACATAACAGTGACCCCTAAAACCGGAGAAGACTCCACCCTAGTAACAAATTATAGGCCAATTTCCCTACTTAATGTAGATCTGAAATTATATGCTAAAGTTCTTGCAAGTCGCCTGCTGCCATTACTATACAAGCTCGTGTCCCTTGACCAAGTATGTTTTATACCAGGGAGGGAAGTAAGAGACAATACTCTGAAAGCATGTAATATACATCACTGGCTGACGTCCAACCAACAGCCCGGATTTTTTCTGTCACTGGACGCAGAGAAGGCATTCGATAGAATGGCCTGGGATTACATGTCAGAAACACTCAAAGCCATTGGACTTAGAGAATGCTTGCTTAATTTTATACTTGCGCTTTATCCGTCACCTACAACGAAAGTTTGCATCAACGGCCAGCTATCGAACGCCTTCTCAATCTCACGTGGAACATGTCAGGGCTGCCCCTTATCCACCTTAATTTTCACTCTTACCCTTGAACCACTTCTTAGACGACTAAGGGCAAATACTGACATAACTGGAATTTCTATCTCAAATCATATTTACAAATTGGCGGCCTTCGCAGATGACATCCTTCTCTTCCTGACCAACCCCCTCACCACGGTCCTGAACCTGCTCAAAGACTCTGCTCTGCTTTTTAAAACCCTGTCCAATCTACAGATACATTTTTTGAAATCCCACGCGAACCACGGGCCCATCCCTAGTATTGAGGAATGGTGTAATAGGAATTGTGCTGGGGAATAGTCCAAAGTATAAGGTGTTATTTGGGTGGCAAGGAGGTGTACCTCCTCCCAGAAAGGTTGAATCAATGGGCACTGCCACCAAATGTGTAAAACTGAGCCTTAGGCCCCCTTGCATTGCCAACATGTTGGCAAAACTGATGGATACATCTTGTGTAACCTATGAGGGGTCCTGTACCATCTAGAGAGAATCTTAAATCCATTATCCTGTGTGGAGACATTAATAGTTCCATTGTGAATGTGTGTGTAAATCTGTTCCGATTCCTCTTCCGTGAGGTTTGAGGACAGATCTTGTTCCCACTTAAGGCTCCTTTTGTTAGCTTTAAGATTATGGTCCAAAAATAGCATTGCATAGGCATCAGAAATTAAGTGCCTTTGTGGTTCTTGTTTACAGCATATTGCTTTGAATGGGGTGCGTTGATGGGACCAAGCTGGATTGTATAGAAAGTGGCAGATTTGGACGTTAAGACCAAAAGGGAAACATATGGTTTGTCATAGAAGAAGAGAGCGATGGTAAGGGCCTGGTTTGGACTGGGGGGGGGACACCACAAAAATTTTTTCTGTGATTTTTTTATATAAATACATTACATCCGCGATAATAAATGACAATTTTTCCTTTGGAAATGTCATTTTGCTCTGGCATTGTTCTAAACATCACAGGTGCGCCCTTTTACAGGTAGACTAAGGGACCCCCCTAGGCACATTATTTAAAGGAATTTCTCTTTTTTTTTTTTTCACTTTAAGCATTATTAAAATCACTGCTGCTGAAAAAACAATTGATTTAAACATTTTTTTTTTTGCATTGATACATGTCCCCTAGGGCAGGACCCGGGTCCCCATACACTTTTTATGGCAATAACATTGCATATAAGCCTTTAAAATGATCACTTTTGATTTTTCATGTTCGGGTCCCATAGACTTTAACGGTGTTCGAATGTTCGCACAAATTTTTTGCCTGTTTGTATGCTCTGGTGCGAACCGAACCAGGGGGTGTTCAGCCCATCCATAATCAATACCCAGGAAAACATACTTAGCCATGTACATGGTTAATGCAGCAAGAATGTGTATCCATTCCGCTGGCAAGATCCCAAACCCCTACTATAACAGAATGGCTCCAACGTATAAAAAAACTGCAGAGGTGGAAGAACTTGTTCATCAGGCAAGGGAAACTCAATCCAAATTTAACAAACTTTGGTCATGTTGGCACCACTTTGTTACCACAGACGATTTCTCCAAACTTCTAACCTAACTTCACCCGCTTTATATAAAATGTCGTCAGGCGAAGGAGGATGCAGTCTTAACTCGCCTTTTCCCTACTTTTTCTTTTCTATCTCACTGAACTCCAGCCTTTCTATTACCTCCCACATACAAGCTCCTTATATACTTGCCACATAGCTTACGGGGCAACTAAATACCCATATACAAGGGGACATTTCCCTAGGGCAAAGAGAGGCCCATCTAACATTAGGCCCAGACAGAGATAACCCCTGAAAACAGCTACATGATGAAATTGCTACTTCAGTAACCGAGATATTGAAACAAGGCCCTCCCGGCAAACCTTTATTCACACCCGTATTTACTTAACAGCCAGCTCGAACAAATGTTTTCCTTTTATGGCTTCTCAGGTTCTTATCATATGTGACTTATCTACTAAGCTCACATTTGCTCAAGGATAAAGAGTATTGTATGTGCGGAATATGTAGAAGGTTGAGTTTTATGATCATATCCTGACTATTATGCATTTCAAGCTATGTAAAGACTTATGCTTCAAATGATACAATGATGCATTAAGATTTTTTTCATTTATAAAAGCTGTTGTAGTCTCTTGTTTCAAATAAAGATTTTGAAAAAAAAAAATCATATATAATGGTAAAAATAGTAAACATAGTCAAAACATAGCCAGGGTTCAGTAATTAAAGTGGGTAGTCAGATCCAGCCAGTAGACTAGGAAGCCAGAGATCAGCGTAGTAGGAGGCAGCAAGCAGGATCAGGAACCAGAAGGGATGTCAGCCAGGCAAGTCTTTAACAGGAACACAGCAGAGAGTCTCCATATAAGTTTGACCAAGGCAAAGGCATGGAAGGACTGAGCCACGCAGTTTAAATAGCCAGAAGGGGCTGGCTGATGAGCAGGAAATGATCACCAGATGAGCCACTGTCAAATGATGAGAAATTAACCGACAGCTGAGCACTGATAAGGGAGGGCTGATCCCAGCTTCTCCCTCAGAGGACCACCAGGTTTAAGGGAAAACATCTATTGAAAGCACAGAGGATGACAGGAGCATGTACGTCCGAGGATGAGACCCAAGAGTGCTCCTCCGTATTGTACCCTTTTCAATGAACCAGGTACTGTATGTGCCCATAAAACCTACGGGAGTCAATGATTGATTATATTTCAATCTCCTCATGGCTCTCAACCTGAACCAGGCGAGGACGTGGTGAAGCAGTTGCACACCAAAGGTTTTAATAAGGATACATGGAATACATTTGAAATACACATGTTAGAGGGTATGCTAGGGTCAGGTGATGGATGCGCACCGCAGGAATCGCACCACTAAAGTGCGAAGTGCAGGCAAGGTTGTGATGTGCACTGCAAGGTTGTGGACCTATGGCTGACTGCTGCTGAGTAGTACCAGCTGATACGGGGAGAGGGCCCCTAGAGCACGGACACTGGAACACAGGGAGCTAGTGCATCGGTTTCCCCAGGGGCGGAATCTAAGAGCCAGTGGGTATTCACCAGAGCCTCTGGTGGTGAGGATGGATTTGGCTGCAACTGGATCCAGGTCGCGACCCTCAGGGTCCCCTAGCTCAGGCTCAGACTGGCTACAAGTGGAAGAGGGGAAGCAGCAGCACAGGAATAATTAAGAATAGTCAGAGGGATAGCAAAGGGTCAGGGCTACAAGCAGACAGGCAAAAACCGAGAACAAGCCGAAGGTCGAGGTATCAGGCAGGAAGGGGTAGTCAGACAAGCCAAGGATCAGAATACAGATAAGACTCAGAGCAACTGAAGACACAATCACAGACACAAGCCGAACATGGACAAACATTGATCAGCCATGCAGTCTTGTACTGCCAGGCTTATATCCTGTTACCAATTAAGGCCTGGGGCGGAGGCCAGCTGAAGAGGACCTACAAAAGCTCACAGGTGAGGGAGGCCCGGTCTTTAACTGGACACATGCAGCAAAGGTAGGCAACAGATAAGACATGAACATTTTCTTAGGTTACATGACAGAATGTATACTATGGTTTCATGACAGTACCCCCTCTTAAGATGCCTCCCCCTCCCCCGTTTGGGTCCAGGCCTGGAGGAAAACCTCAAATGAAACCTTTCCACAAGATGAGGTGCAAATACCTCAGATGCAGGAATCCACAACCTCTCCTCAGGACCAAACCCTCTCCAATGCACGAGGTACTGAAGGATGCCATTACAGAGGCGAGAATCCAGAATGTGGCTAGCCTCATACTTCTGATAATCTTCAGAGACCAGAACAGGGATAGGGGGAGGACAAGAGGAACTCTTGAGGACTAACGGTTTCTTAGAAGTGGGCAAGGGCAAACGAAGACCAGCAGAAGCTTGCATGGAGGAGTCAGACCGGGTACGAACATGAGACGCCTTCTTGGAATCATGTCCCCAACAAAAAATCTTAGCTCTTAACTCAGTGGGGACGAAGGTTTTGCCTGGAGGAGTTTTTGAGACAGATAGGCTCAGGTTCACAGGTGGACTGCTCATCTAGAGTGCCAAATGACCTGGAGAGCGTATCAACCTGACTGTTGCTGGGAACATCCCAGAATTTGCTACATGCATCAGGAAGAATGGGAGACACAGAGGTGGTGGCAGCAGGAAGTTCCACTTTTGGGGCAACCTTGAGTAGACAAGACGATGAACAGGAGGGACCCCAAGTCACAATTTGCCCAGTAGTCCAGTCTACGTGTGGAGAATGGAGCCGTAACCAAGGAAGGCCCAGTACGATGGGGGCCGAGGCCTTAGGAAAAACAAAGAAGGACATCCACTCCTGATGGAGTGTCCCTACTGACATCTTAACAGGGAGAGTCTGGAAGTGGGACCTCTCCTGAAAACGGATGTTGATCTGGTTACACAAGGAGATGACCCCGTCCAGATCAATGGTAATGGTTCTCCCTGCTAATTCATCCTTTACTTTGTCAGAAAGGCCATGTAAAAAGGTTGCCACTAAGGCCTCATTATTCCAGCTCAGCTCAGCAGACAATGTACGAAAATGAAACGCATATTGTCCTACAGAAACGTATTCTTGACGGAGGCGTAACAGTGCGCTGGCCGCTGAGGAGACATGACTTGGTTCCCCGAAGATATTTTGAAAGAGTTTCAAGAAGCTAGACAAGCTAGAAATGACTGGATCATTATTATTCCAGAAGGGGGTGGCCCAGGCTAATGCCTCGCCAGACAGGAGAGATATAATATAGGCTACCTTGGCTCAATCGGACAGGAAGTTCTGGGGCTGGAGCTCACAATGAATGGTGCACTGGCTAAGGAACCCCCTGCAGGCCTTGGAGTCTCCAGAGTACAGGGATGGAGCAAGTTAAAGCAAGGAGTTTGTGGCTGTGGCTGTGACCGGAATAGGTGCGGCCGCCGGTGGCGGTTGTGGTTGTTGCACAGGAGTTCCTAAGCAAAGGTAGGCAACAGATAAGACACGAACATTTGCTTAGGTTACATGACAGAATGTATACTATGGTTTCATGACAAGTTGTTATGGTGGTCAGAAATATAGCAGCGCAGAAAGTGCTCCAAGGCTTGGTTGGCTCATTCCATTGGATGGAGGGTGATACGCAGAGGAGAAGGAAAGCTGAATTCCCAACTGCAGAAAAGGCTTACCAAAACCTGGAGACAAACTGGTTACTCCCGTCCGAGATGATTACCTTGGGTAGCCTATTTATTCGAAAGATCTCCCGAGCAAAAATGGATGCCAGTTCTTTGGATTTGGACAACTTCTTAAGTGGAATACAATGAGACATTTTCTAAAACCGGTCAACCACCATAATAACTATGTTGCCCTGGGAGTTGGGTAACTCCACAATAAAATCCATAGACAGATGGGTCTGAGGCCTCTCTTTTGGGTATGGGTTGTAGGAGGCTCGTTGGAAGGTGTCTGTCACGTACCTGGTGGTGGAGTCTGACTTATGCAGGGGTAACCTCCCTTGCGACCCTAATTCGTGAACCTCTGATAGAGTAAACAGGAAGTCCAGGAGTGAGGATGGCACAAGGGTTGAGTTGGTCACCGGTGACGGTTGGAGAAGCTCCTCTGGTCTCGTGCGGGTTTGGAAGGTCGGTGGTACGGGCAGGGTCGGCAACTGGCTGGCGGTGCGGTACAAGGGAGCAGGCAGAAGAGTCGTCAGGTACAGGCAGGGTTTGTTAACAGTCTAGCAGCAGAAGTACAAAAGGAGCAGGCAATCTGGTGGTCGTAGGCAAACCGGGGGTCGGTGCAGGCAGAGTTCAGACAAGGTCGGGGTAAGCCGGGTCACAGGAACTGGTAACAGGTTACAGGTGGCTCGGGAAAACAGGTCACACGCTGTAGATCAGACAGCACTTGCTGCAAGGTGCACACTGTTCAAATAGAGCTGTCTGGAACCACCCCCTCTGGGAGCGTGAGGAAAGCACAACCAACTGCAAAAAAGTCCACAGCCCAGTCTCCTTCTAACAGTGTCGTGGTGTCTTACTATGAGCACACACGGAACAAGCGGCTACGAAGGAAGCTACATCAGCGCAGAGATTAGGCCACCAGAATTGTTGAGAAATGGCCCAAATGAGTTGATTTTTCCCTGGGTGACCAGCTGCCTTGGGGGATATGGTAAGTCTGGAGAAAAGCAGTGCAGAGACTCTCAGAGACAAAGCAGCGGTCACAACGGAGGAGAATGGATCTGAGTGGCAAGAATTCTGTCACCCAAAGGTGAAGTGAGCATAAACAGTGGCCAGAATATGATCGGGAGGTATCACAGCCCAACAGGAACCAACTCCATCTTGGAAGCGGAGGAAAGCTGTCGCAACAATACATCAGCCCTTACAATCTTGGTAAGAATCAGACTATGTAATTGAAGCTTGACAGAAAAAGAGCCCATCGCGCCCTTCTGGGAGATAAGCGGTTTGCCTCAGGCAAGAATGTGAGATACTTATGGTCAGTCAAAATGACACAGTGGATGCCTTCATTCTCTAATGAAAATGATCGCTAACAACTCTTTTTCCCCAATCTTGTAATTGCATGCCGCAGGAGACAATTTCTTGGAAAAGTAGCCACAGGGATGCATAGCGCTCTCAGGAGGTTGAGACAGAAGGGCACTGACTCCAGTCTCAGATGCATCAACCTCAAGAATAAAGGGTAACGTATGATCAGGATGAGCCAACACAGGAGCAGAAACAAAGGCAGCCTTGAGAGGCTCAAATGCTTAAATGGAATCCGGAGAACAATTCTGTGAGTTACCGTCCTTACTGGTCATATCAGTCAGGGGTTTAACCAGAGAAGAGACGTTACGAATAAACTTCCGCTAATAATTGGCAAAGCCAAAATAATGTTGTAGCGCACGTAGACCTACGGGTTGAGGCCACTGTAGAATGGCAGATAGTTTCTCTGGGTCCATCGAAAACCAGCAGTGGAAATGACAAAACCCAGAAATTTAAAATGTTCATGATGGAACTCGCACTTTTCCAACTTGCAATACAGATTATTATCTCTCAGCCTCTGTAGCACACAGGAGACATCTGTGTGGTGGCTCTCTAGGGATTTAGAATACATGAGAATATCATTGAGATAAACAACCACACATTGGTGCAACATATCTCGGAGGACATCGTTGATGAATTCCTGAAAAACTGCAAGAGCCAAATGGCATCACGAGGTATTCATAATGTCCCGTCCAAGTATTAAACGCAGTTTTCCATTCATCTGCATCCTTGATCCTCACAAGATTGTATGCCCCTCTAAGATGGAGCTTCTTGAAAAACGTTGGTCCCTGGATGTGGTCCAATAATTCCACAATCAATGGAATCGGATACCTGTTCTTTATCGTGATGCGATTGAGACCCCTATAATACACAAGGTCTCAATACAAGGTCTCAATTCTCCACTCTTCTTTTTCACAAAGAAGAAGCCAGTACCAGCAGGAGACGCGGATTTGCGGATGAACCCTCGAGAAAGTGCATTGGCAACATAGTCCTCCATGGCCTTATCCTCCGAGACAGACAAAGGGTAAACGATGCCACGAGGGGGCATGGCACCAGGTTGAAGGTCAATTGCGCAATCATATGACCGGAGTGGAGGAAAACTACCCGCTTGACCTTTGTCAAAGACATTGCCAAATTCGCAGTACTCCTCTAGCAGGGAGGAGAATGAAGAGGTGCACAAAACCTTGGCCACTTTCTGAAAACATGTCTTACTGCATTGTGGCGACCAGGAAATAACCTCCACATGAAGTCAATCAAAAGAGGGGTTGTGCCTCTGTAACCAAGGATAACCAATAAGAGCTCCTACGGCCAATGTTAACTGAGCAGTCTCATGAGTCACATAGGCAGGCTGTAGAAGTCTCCCATCAATGGCCTCAATGGCAAGTGGAGTGGCATGAAGCTGCAGCGGAACCGAGTGCTTAGACACAAAGGCACTATTTATGAACAGGCCTGCAGCCCCAGAGTTGATTAAAGCCTGTGTCTCAATGGACGACTCAGACCAAGAAAGGGTAACCAAAACTAAAGGCTTATCCTTCAGGATAACTGGGGACATAACAACGCCACCTAAGGGCTCAGGGGCAAGCACTTCCCAGACTGGTAGGACAAGACTTCAAAAAGTGTCTTACCTGGCCACAATAAACCCACAATCTCTCCCTCCTCCTAAAGGCTCTCTCCTCTGCAGAGACACGTGTGAAACCCAATTGCATGGGTTCTACTTCACTGGTGGACTCGGTATCAGGAGGCATGGGAGCCTGTAAAGCTCGGATTCAAATGTATAGGAGGCTTCCGCAAGCGCTCCTTAAAGGAAGGTCTCTCTCGGAGTCTGGAGCCAATGAGAATGGCAAACGTGATCAACTTCTCCAGATCTGTAGGTATGTCTTGGGCTGCTATCTTATTTTTGATGTTATATCTCAAATTCCGCGCTAAGGATAATGAGGTACTGCACTGTAGTTATATGGGGGAAGCTGCCCTGCCAAAGTTCCCCGTGGGGAAAAAATTATTAAAACAACAAGTAGACAGATGGCGCTAACCCCAGAGGTGTCCCTCTCTCTTAAAGTGAACTCTAAAAAGGAGTGTTAGAAGTAATAAATAAATATAAAAAATACGAAAACAATATATATATATATGTGTACCTCACCGTGTGCCTTCGCACCAAGGGCGATAAATATAAATGTAAATATAAATGTACATTAAACAGTGTTAAAATAAATCTAAAGTGGCAGTGCTCCAAAAGTCCAATTCAGCAATAGTGTATATGTAAAGAAAGTCCACAATATCCTTAAACAGTGTGAAAATAATATAAGAATATAAAAAATTCAAATGAGTCTCTGGAAGAAATAAAAACTCAGAACTTGAACCAATCCGTGCATTAGTGCTTATTCAGTGATATTCATCCTTGATCCAGGGTAAAAAATGGTGACTTCACACTGTGCTCCCCTCCTGTATCCCTACTCACCAGAACCCTGCACCCCTGCAGGGGTATACGCCTGTGTGTGCCCTTATGGACGGTTCCGATAGCCTGGGTGGTTGCTCAGCCCAACTGTGATCTCCTATCGGTCCGACCAGACGGTCTGTGGGATCCCGGCTCCGATCTCCTAATCGATCCGTCTATGTCCCGGGGGTATTGCACCATAGATCCTCCTCCGTTTAACGTTGCATATAAGGAATGAGAAGCCCAATATAGTGTGTATCCGTATGACAATTTATTGCATCCAGTAAAAAGTTTAAAATAATACTATCAAAAACAAGGGGTTCGTGGTTAAACACAATGGAGTCAGCAGCGCGGCTGCTGTTTGAGAAAGGGACGTCTCCCTTCCTCTTCCTGCGGCTTGCGCTCCAGACCGCACAACCACCGAACCCGGAACTGACGTACGAGCGTGACGGACGTGATCGCTGGCCCCGCCTAACGCGTTTAGTCATTGGACGTCGTCGGAAGCGACGTCCAATGACGCGTTAGGCGGGGCCAGCGATCACGTCCGTCATCCGTTTGTGCGGATGCCTGCACAGAGACTGGAGCAGCAGCAGGGACGGCCTGCCCCAAATGTTGTACCGGAACAGCCACAGTGGGAAGATCCAGGTGACCAGTGCAAATAAGGAGCGTCTGCAATGCTATGGCAAACTGATCTATGCAGTGATCCTGCTCATTCAATCTGGAAAAAATATTACCACTGTGTGGATTGCCTGCACCTTCTGAATACATGGCCTTCGCCTACTGTCAGGAACCATGAATCAGACGGAGACAGAAAATGCAGTAAAAATCACACCTTTTAATATAATGGTAAAAATGGTACAAATAGTAAACGCAGTAAAAACAAAGCCAGAGTTCGGTAACCAAATTGGGTAGTCAGAGCAAGCCGGTAGATGAAGAAGCCTAGTCAGAGGCAGTAAACAGGGTCAGGTACCAGAAGGAATGCCAGTCATGCAAGTTTTTAACAGGAACACAGCAGAGAATCTTCAGATATGTTGACCAAGGTGAAGGCACGGAAGGACTGAACCAGGCAGTTTAAATAGCCAGATGGGGCTGACTGACGAGCAGGAAATGATCACCAGGTGAGCCACTGTGGAACGATGAGTGCTGGCAAGTAGGGATGGGCCGGACACCCCCTGGTTCGGTTCGCACCAGAACATGTGTACAGGCAAAAAATGAGTGTGAACATGCGAACCCTATTAACCACTTAAGGACCGGAAGGATTTCCAGCTTTAGGACCGGAGCCCTTTTTGCGATTCGGCGCTGCGTCGCTTTAACTGACAATTGCGCGGTCGTGCGACGTTGTACCCAAACGAAATTTGCGTCCTTTTTTTCCCACAAACATAGCTTTCTTTTGGTGGTATTTGATCACCTCTGCGTCATTTCTGATCGCCGCTATAAACAAAAGAAGAGCGACAATTTTGCAAAAAAAAAAACAAATTTCTTACTTTTTGCTAAAATACAAATCCAAAAAAAAAATATAAAAAAACATTTTTTTTCACCGTTTTTGGCCGATTTATATTCTTCATCATATTTGCGATAAAAAAAATCGCAATCAGCGTTTATGGATTGGTTTGCGCAAAAGTGGTCGCGTTTACGGATGATGAGAATTCATTTTTGGGGTTTTTATTTTTTTTTTACTAATAATGGCGGCGATCTGCGATTTTTAGCGGTACTGCGATATTTCAGCGGACATGTCGGAACATTTTGACACTTTTTTGGGACCATTGGCATTAATACAGCGATCAGTGCTATAAAAATGCACTGATTACTGTGTAAATGCCATTGGCAGTGAGGGGGTTAACCTGCAGGGGGCGCTCTAAGGGTTAACTATGTTCCCTGGGCATGTTCTAACTGTATGGGGGCTGCCCTAGCTGGGGAAGGGAAGTGGTCACAGCCTTCACGTACAGGAAGGCTGTGATCACAGCCCTTCCCCCTCACACAGAGCGGAGGTCCGTGTTTACATACCAGGACCTCCGTTCTTTCACTCCGGGGGGGGGGGGATCGCGGGTGGCTGGCGGCTTCGATTGCACACCCGCTCCCTGGCCCTCCCCGGACACAGTGAGCGTGCGGGCGCGGCACGCGCGCGCTCACTGTGCGCGATCTGGCGGCCGCCGTCGTATGACGGCGTTTCGCCTTACAGAGCCACTTTGCCGCCGTCAGATGCCGATCGGCGGTCGGCAAGTGGTTAAAGTCTAAAGAGAAGGAATGAAAGAGTCTCTGGACGGCCGCACTCTGATAGACACCATTTATTGTGCATAAAACCAAAAAAATTACATAGAGTGGCACAAAAAGATCCCAGGCATGGACATAGCTGCTGCTGCGTTTCACGTCTCGATGGGACACTTAATCATAGCTAACAGTATACAGCTGTCGTGCCACTTATATGGGGGTGAGATCCACCTATCTAGCCAGCTGACACCAGTCAGGATGAATAATTAAGGTGGAAAATAAGGTGAGAACCCAACCACAAGTGGCAAAAAGCTGTCCATAGTAAAAACATATATATATCTGCTGTTAGCGCTGCATATGGGAATATATATATATATATACACACAGTGCCTTGCGAAAGTATTCGGCCCCCTTTGAACTTTGCGACCTTTTGCCACATTTCAGGCTTCAAACATAAAGATATAAAATTGTAATTTTTTGTGAAGAATCAACAAGTGGGACACAATCATGAAGTGGAACGAAATTTATTGGATATTTCAAACTTTTTTAACCGCCTCAGGACCGCCCACCGTCAAATGACGGCGGAGCGGTCCTGCTCTCCCAGCGGGTGGACGTCATATGACGTCCTCCCTTTAAGCCGGGATTGCGCACGATCGGGCGCACGCATCCCGGCTCTGTCGGTGTCGGCGTGTCCCCAGGACACGGCGCTTCACCGACAGGGGTGAACAGCCATTGGTCACCCGTCACTGACCACCGCCAGTCACCCGTCACCCATCACTGACCACCGCCAGTCACCCATCACCCATCACTGACCACCACCCGTCACCCATCAGTGATCACCGCCAGTGACTACCCACTGCCCACCACCAGTCACTACCCACTACCCACTGACCGC
>BLSH010485126.1:83384-98039 GCA_018402905.1 Glandirana rugosa | reverse complement strand
AGAGGTTCCTGTTGGTGCTCTGATGGAGAGATTATCCTTCTAAAACCATCTCATACTGCATTAGGAGATGTTCCTGTTGGTGCTCTGAGGAAGAGATTATCGTTCTAAAACTATCTCATACTGCATTAGGGAAAGGTTCCTGTTGGTGCTCTGAGGGAGAGATTATCGTTCTAAAACCATCTCATACTGCATTAGGGAGAGGTTCCTTTTGGTGCTCCAAGGGAGAGATTATCGTTCTGAAACCATCTCATACTGCATTAGGGAGAGGTTCCTGTTGGTGCTCTGAGGGAGAGATTATCGTTCTAAAACCATCTCATACTGCATTAAGGAGAGGTTCCTGTTGGTGCTCTGAGGGAGAGATTATCTTTCTAAAACAATCTCATACTGCATTAGGGACAGGTTCCTGTTGGTGCTCTGAGGGAGATATTATGGTTCTAAAACCATCTCATACTGCATTAGGGAGAGGTTCCTGTCGGTGCTGTGAGGGAAAGATTAGCGTTCTAAAACCATCTCATACTGCATTAGGAACAGGTTCCTGTCGGTGCTCTGAGGGAGAGATTATCATTCTAAAACCATCTCATACTGCATTAGGGACAGGTTCCTGTTGGTACTCAGAGGGAGAGATTATCATTCTAAAACCATCTCATACTGCATTAGGGAGAGGTTCCTGTTGGTGCTCTGACTGAGAGATTATCGTTCTAAAACCATCTCATACTGCATTAAGGAGAGGTTCCTGTTGGTGCTCTGAGGGAGAGATTATCGTTCTAAAACCATCTCATACTGCATTAGGGAGAGGTTCCTGTTGGTGCTCTGAGGGAGATATTATGGTTCTAAAACCATCTCATACTGCATTAGGGAGAGGTTCCTGTCGGTGCTGTGAGGGAAAGATTAGCATTCTAAAACCATCTCATACTGCATTAGGAATAGGTTCCTGTTGGTGCTCTGAGGGAGAGATTATCGTTCTAAAACCATCTCATACTGCATTAGTGAGAGGTTCCTGTCGGTGCTCTGAGGGAGAGATTATCGTTCTAAAACCATCTCATACTGCATTAGTGAGAGGTTCCTGTTGGTGCTCTGAGGGAGAGATTATCGTTCTAAAACCATCTCATACTGCATTAAGGAGAGGTTCCTGTTGGTGCTCTGAGGGAGAGACCATCATTCTAAAACCATCTCATACTGCATTAGGGAGAGGTTCCTTTTGGTGCTCTGAGGGAGATATTATTATGGTTCTAAAACCATCTCATACTGCATTAGGGAAAGGTTCCTGTCGGTGCTCTGAGGGAGAGATTATCCTTCTAAAACCACCTCATACTGCATTAGGGAGAGGTTCCTGTCGGTGCTCTGAGGGAGAGATTATCTTTCTAAAACCATCTCATACTGCATTAGGGAGAGGTTCCTGTTGGTGCTCTGAGGGAGAGATTATCGTTCTAAAACCATCTCATACTGGAGTAGTTTGCATAACAGTCTGGATTGGTAAACTACAAAAAATCCCCTGTTCACAATCATGTGCATCATACAAGACATTATGTAAAGTGATACCAAGGCCTCATACACACGGGCGTATGTTAAAAAATAAGCAAAACGTCGGGCCCGGCGTCAGGGAAAAAATTGGCTTTCTTTTCAGCATTTTGCATCGGCGTGAATAAGCGTTATTGAGCGTTGTCGTCAATAGGCGTTATTTTAAAAAAAACAGTCCTCTGCTATTTTTTAACCTTAAAATGTTGTAGTCAAAGACGCCGGCGCCCTTTACAGCTCAAAAATGTAGGCGCTTTTATGGGGCCATTGAATAATATGGAGAGCTGCAAAAAATGCCATAAAACATGGTGTCAAAAAAAACGTCCGTGTGTATGAGGCCTTAAGGTTCGTTTTTTTTTGAAATAACAAACATGTCATACTTACCGATCCTCCTTTTCTGGGGTCCTCATGTCATACTTACCTATCCTCCTTTTCTGGGGTCCCCATGTCATACTTACCTATGGATCTGATTGACAGCAGCGGGAGCCATTCCCGATGCTGGAACGATCGGGTTCAGTAAAGTAAAAGGGGGGCTGCTCCATTACAGGAGGTTTCCACCTTAATACATCAAATGCATTAAGGTGAAAAACCTCAAGACTTTACAACCCCTTTAAGCAGCTCTGAACGCAGTATATTAATAGGGGTGTTGGGTAACCAGTCAGCCATGACATATCTCAAGCTTACAGACTAAGTCATATTACTAAGCAGATATTACAAAATGGTCAGAACAAGGACCAAGTAAAGTAAAAGGTAGGAAAAAGAATATAGGGAAAGAGAAAGAAATACCTGACTAATCACCTTACCACTGGTCAAACCTACTGAGTAAGCAATGGATGCAGGGGACAAGAGTCTTGTCATTGTCTATCTTTCACAAAGTGCCAAGGTCCCCAGACCCTATTGTGTTTGTCTAGGGTGTTGTTGAGATGTGCTATTAGAGTCATCATTAGTTCTACATCTAGGGTTGCCACCTCATCCTTTTAAACCTGAACACATACTGTATTAATTACACAGCTTCTGAGGCTAATTTAATGCAGATAAGGCACTAAGTGAGTTTAATTACCATCTTAATCAGTCACAGAACCTGTGTAATTCATATGTGTTCGGGTTTAAAGGGATGAGGTGGCAACCTTATGTCCATCTTTAACCTGTTCCCTACCAAGTCATTGTAAAATGACGTCGGCAGGGAACCTCCGTCGATCCGGGATGACGTCATATGATGTCATTCCCTCCTCGCTGCTACTGTGGGCCCCTGGGGGCCCACAGCGCGGCGATCGCGGATTGATCGTGTTCTGGGGGGTCGTGTCCCCCCCGATCGGGGTATAGAGCCAATAAAATTGGCTCTTTACCATGTGACCGGCTGGGTCCAATCACAGCCGGTCACTACCGACCTCCACGTGCACGCCGCTCGTGCGCGCCCCCGGGGGTGTGCAGCGCGGTGATCGTGGCTGAGGCTTGTCCCTTGGACAAAGCCCAGCTCCGATCAGTGTAAAGAGCCAATAGAATTGTCTCTTTACCACGTGACCGGCTGTGTCAATCACAGGCGGTCATGTGATGTGAACAAACCGCAGTAACGAGCTGTTACCGCGGTTCTCCCTGTCACAGAACGATCGTGTGTGAGAGGGAGATTGCGGTAACATCTCGTTACCGCCTACTGTGTACACCAAGCACACTGATCACTCCCCCTATAAAGAGTACCTGTAACCACCCCATCAAAGTACCTGTCACAGCCCATCAGAGTAGCTGTCACCTGTCCATCAAAGTACCCGAGTACCTGTCACCTGCCCATCAAAGTACCGGAGTACCTGTCACCTGTCCATCAAAGTACCCAAATACCTGTCACCTGTCCATCAAAGTAACCGAGTACCTGTCACCTGCCCATCAAAGTACCCGAGTACCTGTCCATCAAAGTTCCCGAGTACCTGTCATCCGCCCAGCGAAGTATACGAGTACCTGTCACCTGCCCATCTGAGTACCCGAGTACCTGTCACCATCCCATCTGAGTACCTGTCACCATCCCATCAGAGTACCTGAGTACCTGTCATCAACCCATCTGAGTACCCGTCACCAACCCATCAGAGTATCCGAGTACCTGTCACCAACCCATCAAAGTACCTGTCACCAGACCATCAGAGTACCCGAGTACCAGTCACCTGCCCATCAGAGAACCAGAGTACCTGTCACCAGCCCATCAGAGTACCCGAGTACCTGTCACCTGCCCATCAGAGTACCCGAGTACCTGTCACCAACCCATCTGAGTAACCAAGTACCTATCTGCAGCCCATCAGAGTACCCAAGTACCTTTTACCAGTCCATCAGATTACCCGAGTACCTGTCTCCAGCCCATCAAAGTACCCGAGTACCTATCTGTAGCCCATCAGAATACCTGAGTACCTATCTGCAGCCCATCAGAGTACCCAAGTACCTATCTGCAGCCCATGCCTCATTGAATATACCTCGGGGTGTTTGCTTTCCAAAATGGGGTCATTTTAGGGGTAATTCCACTGTCCTGGTGCTCCAGGGGCTTCAAAAGTGTGATAGGTATGAATGAAATGTTATGCATAATTTATGCTCCTAGAACGCCTGACGGTGCATGTTCGGCCTCTGTATGTGGCCAGGGTGTGAAAAAGTCTCACACATGTGGTATCGCCATACTCGGGATGAGTAGCAGAATATATTTTGGGGGGTAATTTGTGCTATGTGCATGCTATGTGTTAGAAATATCTTATAAATTGACCACTTTGTGTAAAAATAAAAGAGTTTTCATTTTCTTTCCACGTTTTTCGAAGACTTGTGGAATTCAAAAGACTCATAATGCCTCATAGATTATACGTTGGGGTGTTTGCTTTCCAAAATGGGGTCATTTTGTGGGTAATTCCATTGTCCTGACGCTCCAGGGCCTTCAAAAGTGTAATAGGTCGTTAGGAAATTAGATGTGAAAATTCTGCTCCTAGAATGCATGACGGTGCTCCCTGCATTATTGGACCTCTCTATGTGGCCAGGCTGTGTAAAAGTCTCACAGATGTGGTATCACCATACTCGGGACGAGTATCAGAATGTATTTTGGGGTGTAATTGGAAGTATGCTTATGCTGCGTGTGAGAAATAACTTGTTGTTATGACAATTTTGTGCAAAAATAATAATAATAATAATAATATCTTAATTTTCCCAAGAATTGTGGGAAAAAAGTACAAATTCAAAAAACTCGCCATGCCTCTTACTAAATACATTGGAATGTCTACTTTTCAAAAGGGGGTTAATTTGGGGGGTATTTCTACTTTCCTGACATTTCAGGGCCTCAAGAAATGAGATCGCCCGTCAGTGCATCAGATGTGATCAATTTTCAATGATTGGCACCATAGTTTGTAGACTCTATAACTTTCACACAGACCAAATAATATCCACTTATTTTGGTTATTTTTACCAAAGATAGGTAGCAGTATATGTTTTGGCCCAAATTTATGAACAAAAATTACTTATTTGCAAAATTTTATCACAGAAACTAAAAAAAAAGTGGATTTTTTAAAAAAAAAATTCACACTTTTTTCACTTATGTCGCAAAAAATAAAAAACCCAGAGGTTCTTAAATACCACCAAAAGAAAGCTCTATTTGTGTGAAAAAAATGATAAAAATTTTGTTTGGGTGCAGTGTAGCATAAGAGAGTAATTGTCATTCAAAGTATGAGAGCGCTGAGAGCTGAAAATTGGTCTGGGCAGGAAGGGGGTATAAACGTCCTGTATTGTAGTGGATAAAGTTCACTTTTGGGAACATGCTACATGTGCCACTTATTTTTAGGGTAGAACATGTTCCCAGTCCTACAGCCACTCCCTGATCCCCACACTTCCTGTGACAGCAGGCCGGGGATCTTCTCCCTGTATCTGCTATCACTATTTGAAAAGAGAGTAGCTGTTGGGGGCTTAGCCCACATGGCCACAGATAACTCTTTAGAAGTACTGACAGACTTTGTGGGACTCACACGTAGTCTCTCCTTTGTTTCTTTACATTTGAGCATGTGGTTGGATCACATGGTAAAGGGCTGCTGTGATTGGCCCTTTACCACAGCTGTAACAGATCACGCCCAATGCCAGTGGCAGCTGACACCCCCCCCCCCCCCCGAATGTATCAAAAGGAACCTGTACCAGGAGAAATATGATTGCTGGTGCAAACCTCCTTATTCAAATGTAGCTGCCTAGCTATCCCAGATTTTAGAACTGTGACAAGCAAGCAGATCAGCAGAGACAGACTAAACATGTGGCGCACGACTGACAGACATCTCCGTCCGTCCCACGGTGCAGGATTGACAAAGTCCCCCCACCCCCTTGGGCTGCCAGCAGCCAGGCACCTACTCAATCTAGGGCTGGGGCGTCCTCTACTCCTCTCATCCGGTGTCTGCTCCTTCTGCGGCCTCTTCCGTCTCCTCTCTGTTCCTCCAAAGCTAGGCATCCAATAGGATCGCCTGACGCTTTGGCCAATCTGGAAACAGGTCTCATGACCTGCCTCCTGATTGGCAGGGAGGAACTTTAGTGTGAAAATAGAGAAAAATTAATTTCACTATCGTCCCACAACTGGGTGGGATCTGCGCCCCGAGCCCACCCTTTTTTGAAGTCTATTAGAGCCTCTGGTCCAATCACATGCTTCAAAAAAGCACCCCCCTATTGGAATCCATAGTCCGACGCCCTGATATGTAGATCAGGGAGCCAGATGCATGGATTGGGGGGCGGTGCCCGTGCGCCCTCTATGGACGAGCCGCCACTGCCCGATGAGCAGAGTGGGAAGCAGGTAAATATGTATTTTAAGATTTTACAGCATTGTATGAAAATATAAAACATTCAAAATAGGAGCCAAAAATGTAATTTTTTCACAGCTTTATTAAATCCCATCATATTAACTTTAAACCATTAGCATCCCACAAACACGCCATACAGTTACAGTCAAGATTTGAGGTAGCAGTGTGGTTTGTAAAATATATTTGTATAAAATGTATAATAGTATAAAAACAATAAATCCATAAATTCTTTGTAAATGTTCATGGTTAACCCAGCATATTAATTATATGCAAATGTTTTTTATAAAGTAAAAAAATAATATCACAATAATCATATTTTAATAATCTATTACCAATATTAAAGCTACTCTGTGGCTAAGGTAACACTGGACAATAAAAGACTCTGTGAAAAGAAGACATGAGGTAATCACAGATCTATCTGTACAGAAATCGCCGGCTATGGATCCTGTAGAATCTGACACTTCCGGGAGAGTCAATTTCCTGGCCCCCTGCTGCACACTGTGATTTCTCCCATCATCCTCTGCTGCACACTGTGATTTCTCCCCCTACAGCACTACAGGATACAGCAATGATGTAGGAGCTGAGGGACCCAACCACTGAGAGCAGCGGGGGGGGCACAGGAAATGACATACATGGAAGAGTCAGGTTCTGCGAGATCTTCAGCTGGAGGTTTCACTTTACCACTGTAGAGTGGCATGGTCAGTAGGAAAGCTGAGCATTCAATTCTTTCTTTGCTGTAAAGTTACACTATTAATTACACCACATTACCGACATATTATGGAATGTTATGCATGATATAACAAAGGGTACAAATTACAAAAAGACAGCATTTCCAAAAACAGGACGGGAAGAAGACCTTACAATTTAAGAGGTGAGCTGAGGGAACATTAGATACCATAGCTAATGGAATGTATGGATGGCCAAATTCGTCCAATGGGGACATCTTCTGGTGAATGCTGTCCAAGGGGGAATTTCCTCTTCTGTTTGGAGAGATGTCCTCTCCTGCTGTGTCTCCAGGACACCCAGGGGTTTGAATCATTCTCCATTCTTAACAAACACAATTTTTTGGCTATAAGATAACATCTTACAGCAGCATTAACGGTGGTAATGGTAGCTTTTAGAGATCTATAGAATGATATTAAAGGTTAAATGCTAAAAAAATTAATATTTACTGTCTCTGTGTAATGGTTTTGCACAAGGATCCTCCTCTTCTGGGGTGCCCCGCCGGCGCTCCTGGCTCCTCTTCTTCTCCGAGTGCCCCCGTAGCAAGCCGCTTGCTATGGGGGGGGGGCACTTGTGCATGCTCGCTCCCGAGCCCTGCCCTGTTTGTCCTTAAAGCGGAGTTCCACCCTAAAGTGGAACTTCCGCTGGTTGGATTCCTCCCCCCCTCAGGTGTCACATTTGGCACCTTTCGGGGGGGGAGGGGGAAGAGGACAGCTGTCTTTAGACAGGTGTCCTTTTCCACACATGCGGGAGCTCTGGCCGGCGGACACGGTCCCCTGACGTCAGCAGCCCGGCTCCCTCCTCCCTGCTCGCTCTGCTTCTGGCCACCTGGCCAGTAGCAGAGCGCGGCAGAGCCTTGCGCATGCGCAGTAAGGTGCCTGGCGTGAAGCTGTACTGCTTACACGTCCGGGTTCCCTTACCCGCGATGGAGGCGGCTGCACCCGTCCCCCGATCCGAAGATCGGCGGCGGGTGCCGACATCGCTGGGCTCCAGGAAAGGTAAGTGTCCTAATATTAAAAGTCAGCAGCTACTGTATGTGTAGCTGCTGACTTTTAATTTTTTTTTTTGCCCTCGGACCTCCGCTTTAAGACACACAGAATGAGGCTTGGCCCGACCCCCCACTCCCTCCTCCCTTGCTGTGATTGACTGTCTCTCAGCCAATGAGGATGAAGGGACCTGGGAGAGCAGATGATCTTGTGCAAATTGCTGGATCGTGATCAGGCTCGGGTAAGTTTTGGGGGAGGGGGCATTGGGGGGGAGCTACATACTGAAAGTTTTTTTACCCTTTAGAACCAATTTGCTTACAACTCTTGAGGCATTCTAACAACATTGGGTATTGGAAATAATTGGGAGGCCTTACAGAGACCTCTTTAAACTTCGATTTCCCTCTGCAACCCCCATTCCTATGTCACAGTGAGGGTTCCAGAAACATGAAAAACGTATTTTCCAGATTATGACCACTTAGTCTTTTTTTATTACACATTCTGGAAATTTTTAATAAATGCTTTGTCTTCTTAACGTGTTAATCAGTTGCTTGTTGGTCTTCTCTAAAGCATTGAGTAGCACGTCCTGGCTATGAATTCCCATACCTTTCACAATGCTTAATAGCTCTCTCATCTTATCCTGAGGCGTATTCTTACATCTCACATTTGCACAATCCTCATCGGTCAGAAGATCTTGGCGTTTGAGTTTATCTAGAACTGGATTTACATTGCGCACTCCTTGGACCAGTTCTTCATAATGTATGTCTACAAAGTGCTTTCTTGATGAAGAACCTGTAAGTATAAAAATACATTGTAATGCCGTCTATTGTCCACTCTCCCTTCTTCTGAATTTATTCTTGGCTTTTTGTCCTGTGATAATTAATGGATCTGGTAGGCTTTGCTATTTCCTGATATTCATTTTTCTATTCCTGTTTGGAAAAAAAACAAATAAATAGAAAGACCCCATATGCAGAATCGTATACCCACAGTTGATCCAGAGGAAGGTAAAAAAAAAAACTCATAAAGCATGGTCCAATTTACTCTAGCAGGGGAAAAAATGCCTTCCTTGATATTCCCTGAATTAGCAATCCGCGGGGTTGGTAATTGATCCCCAGTTTAACTGTAATACAGATATGCGTTTCCACTTTTACTTTGAATGTTTAAACATGTACAAATACATAAGAGGTCCATTCAGGGGTTATTCACCTTAAGGTCATCACAAAGGACAAGGGGGCACTCTTTACATCTGGAGGAAAAAAAAAAGATTTTATCTACAAATACGGAAAGGTTTCTTCACAGTAAGAGCTGTGAAAATGTGGAATAGACTCCTCCCAGAGGTGGTTTTGGCCAGCACAGTAGATTAGGCCTGGATTCTTTCCTTAACCACTTCAATACCGGGCACTTAGAACACTTCCCGCCTACACCAATTTTCAGCTTTCAGTGCTGTTGCGATTTGAATGAGAATTGCGCGGTCGTGCGACGCTGTACCCAAACAAGGTTTTTATCATTTTGTTCCCACAAATAGAGCTTTCTTTTGGTGGTATTTGATCACCTCTGCAGTTTTTATTTTTTGCGCTATAAAAAAAAAAAGACCGAAAATTTTGAAAAAAAAAAAAACATTTTTCTTTGTTTCTGTCAGAAAAGTTTGTATAAAGTACATTTTCTCCTTCACTGACGGGCACTGATGTGGCTACACTGATGGGCACTGATGAGGCTACACTGATGGGCACTGATGAGGCTACACTGACGGGCACTGATGAGGCAGTACAGATTGGCACTGATGAGGTGGCACTCATAAGGTTGCACTAATGATGGGGCACATATTAAGCACTGATGGGCGGCACTGACGGGCACTGACATGTGGCACTGATGGACACTCATAGGCGGCACTAAGTGGCACTGATGGGCACTGATAGGTGGCACTGATAGGTGGCACTTTTAGGTGGCACAGGTGGGCAGTTTTAGGTGGCACAGGTGGGCACTTATAGGTGCCAGTGGTGGGCACTGGTGCATCAAGCACTGTTAGGGATGGCACTGGCAGGCATCATACATGGGCACAGTGCTATCCCTACAGTGCACAATATTGCCCTTACCTGATGGTCTAGTGGGGGCTCCCTGGTGGTCCTGGGAGGCCTCTGTGGTCCTTCCCTGGTGGTCCTGGGCGGCCACTTTGTGATGTCCGGGGGGGCTCCCTGGTGGTCCTGGGCAGGCTCCCTGGTGGTCCAGTGAGGTGATCCTGAGGGTGGCTGCGCTGATAAATGTTCAGCGCAGCCCCCCCCGTCAGGAGAGCAGCCGATTGGCTCTCCGCTGCTCAGGTCTGCAGACCTGAGCAGAGGAAAAGCCGATAAACGGCTCCTCCTATTTACACTGTGATCAGCCGTGATTGGTCATGGCTGATCACATGGTAAAAGGCTTGTCAGACTGACCCACGGCACCACCGATCGCTGTGATGTGCGCCCCCAGGGGCGCGCGATCGCGGATTATCCTGAGGACGTCAATAGACGTCCAGTCAGGATAATGAGCCACCCGCCCGAATGTCATTTGTCTATACGCCGGGCGGGAAGTGGTTAATGTAAATAATATAACTGGGTACTGACATTTTTAGGTAAAATTGATCCAGGGTGAATCCGATTGCCTCTCGGGGGATCAGGAAGGAATTTTTTCCCCGACTATGGCAAATTGGATCCTTTGCTGGGGGTTATTGTCTTCCTCTGGATCAACTGTAGGTGAATGATTGTATATATGGGATTGTAGGTGTTTTTATTTATTTATTTATTTTTTTGGTTGAACCAGATGCACTTATGTCTTTTTGCAACCTAATTATGTAACTCGGGGGGTCCCCAACCGGTAGATCTCGGACAGGTGACTGGTAGATTGTAGTCGGGCTTGCTGACCTGCCATTCCAGAGCATAAATCCCCCCCCTTCCCAATACAAATCTGCCCCCTGCTGAAATCCCCCCTGCCAGCACAAATCTTTATCTGAAGCAGAAGCTTTCGTCTCTGAGTCTGACTTCGCATTTAGGCAATGTAAGTGGATGTGGGGATACGGCTACTAGACAAAGCACCCTTATTCCATGGAGTTTTCTCTCGTTATCCTTTTTATATGAAGGAATATTCTCCACTCACGGGTAGAGAAAAACGACCGTGATCTCTAGGACCGTGATCTCTAGGACCGTGATCTCTAGGAAGAGATTTTACTTACAACCCTGCACATCTAGGGAAAGCCTGCGGTGAGTACCCGTGCTATATGGGACTGTGACGAGATCGCCTCCGTGTGGTCTCTATCTGATACTACAATTGGGAACAACTTTATCTATCCACCGTTTATTTTCAGCTCCATGCAAATACAAATAGGGGACGCCAAAAGGCAATCCACCTACATTGCAGACAGCGGAAGTGATGCAACAGGAAACAGGTGGTTGTGCAATGTAGGTGGATTGCCTTTTGGCGTCCCCTGTTTGTATTTGCATGTAGCTGAAAATAAACGAACGTACTACACCAGATTGGACCCGTTCGGTTCTGTTTGTTCTCTCCCCTACTGAGCACAAGGACGTATATGCCAGCAGTATCATCCCTGGTCAGCTGAGGAGGAAGAGCCACCGACTTACTAGGCGTTTATGATTCCTGTAATGGGAATCCACTGCCTCTGGTAAGTAGGCTGTGTGACCGGTGTGCCAGGTGGAGGGACGTCTTATTCATCTAAGTGCTACAGCAGCTGGTATCGACCCATTATTATATTGACTTTTGAAAGGTGGATCCATCACTTGCCAAATTGTCCGTTGAAGTGTCACTTTGGGACTGTTTTTTCTTGGATTCATCGCCATTGCCATACTGAGACTTTTCTCTTTGCACTTTAAATAACTAATTTTGTTTCCAGCAATTGCACTATTTTTTATCATTGCACGTTTTACACATTATTGCAGTCTGTTATTTCACTGTGTTTTCTTACACGCACTTTGTGCGACCTGCGTGGAGCATGATGCAAACCTAGCTACCATGCAGATCGCACTAATAGTGTTTTTTTGCATTTGCACTTTAAGCATTCAAGCTGTGATTTTCTTTATGGTATATAGTTTGTTCGGTCATTGAGAATTCATTTGTTACTAGTATTCATAAGAGGGGAGCGCGGTTTCTCTTGATTTCATACCTTATTTTGGTTTATCCACTATTATACGTGCAGCCTCCCTCTTGCTGTTTTTTACTCACATATTTGTGTACATATTGATTCACTTTTTCACATTCACTATTTTTTTCCATTGCGCTGGTTTTTACATATATATTTAATTTTATCATTCTACCGCCATGGTAAAGCTGCAGAGGAAGAGTCACTCTGCCAGTGAAGCCTCTCACGATGATAACGATGGTGAAGTAAGATAGACCTTTTTATTCATTACATTGTTTTATCTGGAGGCTAAAGCTTGAGAAAATTCAAGAAAACAAAATGTGCAAAGAAAGGCATCCAACAAGAGTTTTCTGAATCAATACTTTGTGTGAGGAAGGTCAGAAATATTCAATCTTTTCAATATTTGTTTTGTTTTATAAAACTGGCAAATCTCTAATTCAGGTGCAATGTGTATCACAATCAACATATCTGCATAATTTGGTTTGTGAGTTGCTGTGTCCCCACAGGGGGTCGGGTGTGTGGCTCCCTCAGTAAGGAGGGAATAAATGATTGTATCATGCTGGGGGAAAAAGGCAGATGCCTCGGCACCAGAAGGTGTGTGACTGCATTCACAATACCACAGATAACAATGAAGGGGGGCAGACTGGTCAGTCTTTACTTTAATGTCGGACAGAGGAGATGAGGGCTGCAAGTCTCCTTGGGAGACAAGAAATGATGGATGAACGGCTGAGACAGATTTTGTTTTCTGCACTGCGGGGACTTTAGTTCTGTGGGGCTTTTCTCCATTTGTCCTTCAACTGCTGCTTGAGTGAAGCTGCGGCCAGGACACACAGCCCTCCCTGGACCTACCATGGGTTTGTAAAGGACATCTGCCCTCTGGACCTCTTTTCCCCTGCTGCTCGGCTTGGACTTCCCCACTGAGGCTGCTGTTGATGGGTGAGTCCCTGAACCTTTGCTGTGCCTATTGTCTGCTGACCTGCTACTGGATGCAGAGCTCGCTACGTGATCCTCTGCCTTGTGGACTACCAGCTGTCAGTTACCCCTGTGTGATCCTCTGCCTTGTGGACTACCAGCTGTCAGTTACCCCTGTGTGATCCTCTGCCTTGTGGACTACCAGCTATCTGTTAACCCTGCATGTTTCTCTACCCTGTGGACAATATTTGTGGACAATATTTGTTTCCCTGCCGTGTCATACAGGACTATTGTGGACTGGTTCTTCCAAACACCCGTGAGTCTGGTTTTGGAGTGATCTGCTTCCGTGTGCTCTCTCTGCGCTCTTAGTTCGTAACACTTTGATTAGATAAATATTATAGTAACATGTTTAACATACCTGCATTGCTGTCAGAGGGACAGGCATTTGTTTCCATTTCTCTCAATTCCCCTAAAAAATAAAGGACATAGTAGACACATAATAAAATCAGTACAATTACAGACAAGTGAAGATATTAATTATCTATCTATCTATCTATCTATCTATCTATCTATCTATCTAATCATTCATCTATCTATCTACAGTCGGGTCCATAAATATTGGGACATCGACACAATTCTAATCTTATTGGCTCTATACACCACCACAATGGATTAGAAATTAAATGAACAAGGTGTGCTTTAACTGCAGATTTTCAGCTTTAATTTGAGGGTATTTACATCCAAATCAGGTGAACGGTGTAGGAATTACAACAGTTTGTATATGTGCCTCCCACTTTTTAAGGGGCCAAAAGTAATGGGACAGATTAACAATCATAAATCAAACTTTCACTTTTTAATACTTGGTTGCAAATCCTTTGCAGTCAATTACAGCCTGAAGTCTGAAACACATAGACACTGGGTTTCATCCCTGGTGATGCTCTGCCAGGCCTCTACTGCAACTGTCTTCAGTCCCTGTTTGTTCTTGGGGCATTTTCCCTTCAGTTTTGTCTTCAGCAAGTGAAATGCTCAATCGGATTCAGGTCAGGTGATTGACTTGGCCATTCCATAACATTCCACTTCTTTCCCCTAAAAAACTCTTTGGTTGCTTTTGCAGTATGCTTTGGGTCATTGTCCATCTGCACTGTGAAGCGCCATCCAATGAGCTCTGAAGCATTTGGCTGAATATGAGCGATAATATTGCCCGAAACACTTCAGAATTCATCCTGCTGCTTTTGTCAGCAGTCACATCATCAATAAATACAAGAGAACCAGTTCCCACTCGGAGTTTTTGTCTTTCCGGTCTAATCTCAAACGGTTTGTTGTAGATTTTTTCGGAAGTGTCAAGACCTTGTTGTAGGATACCTGTCTACTCTGGTTCTAGTTGAACATGGTATCACTACCCTTCTCTTCTCCTACCTCTTCCTTTCCTTGACGAGTACTAGGTTTCGTATGGTGGAGTAGTCACTTCGTACCACCACCATCACAGTACCGCACCCGTACATACCGACGGTTATCTTGACCAAGAGAACATAAATAACTACTACACTGACGACTGTTTTCGTCGTCCTACTTAAGACTTCACAAAGCCCGTTATAATAGCGAGTATAAGTCGGTT
>BLSH010485126.1:28975-43685 GCA_018402905.1 Glandirana rugosa | reverse complement strand
AGCTGGCAGAGGGGTGCAGGGGGATGAAAATGATAGGGGGTGGTAGGAAGCTGTCAGAGGGGTGCAGGGGGATGAAGATGACAGGGGGTAGAGTGGTAGGAAGCTGGCAGAGGGGTGCAGGGGGGTGAAGATGACGGGGTGGTAGGAAGCTGGCAGAGGGGTGCAGGTGGATGATGATGACAAAGGGTGGTAGGAAGCTGTCAGAGGGGTGCAGGGGGGTGAAGATGACAGGGGGTGGTAGGAAGCTGGCAGAGGGGTGCAGATGACAGGAGATGGGGTAGTAGGATGCCTGGCACATGGGGATTATGATGAGGATAGAGATGACAGGGGTAAGTTGGTAGGAAGCTGACAGTGGGAAGTATGATGACATGACAGGAGGTAGCTAGGTAGGGTGGTGGGATGCCAGGAACAGAAGGATGATGAGGAGAATAATGATTAAGGCAGGGGGCCAGTAGGTCGCATCATATGTTGGATGGCATACAACACGTCACTCAGGGCTTGTGAGGTTGCGGCTGGCAGCAGTGATTTTCGGGGCCCCCTCGGTCCAGAGGTGACATCACGGGATGCTGTTAGCCTGTCAGTGTCCAGTACCTTGAGGCTGTGGCCTGTGGCAGACTGGCTCCTCGACGATGCTCCAGCTCTTGCAAGTCTTCCATTACAGGCCGTCCAGATCGGAGAGTAGAGCAGGGAGCTGCACAGCCGCTGCATGGCAGAGATTTGCAGAGCGCGGCAGAAGAGGAGGAGCCAGGGAGGGGGGTACACGGAGCCACCCACTGACACAGAGCTCGGACAGTGCTCAAATAGTCAGTCTGTCCGCCCCCACCAGGAAAAAGTAGTTGCGGTCACCATGTTAAAGACGGCCCTGGGGACGTCCAACAGGGGGACAACCCCTCCAACTTCCACACACAAATTAGGCGGCCGCGAGGCCCCTGGGTGTGCGAGGCCTTAGGCGACCGCCTAATTTGCCTAATTGGAGAGCCGCCTCTGTGGCTAATTAGCCACTGGATTGCTTTTACAGGCAGTGAGAGGGGACATTCCCCCCTCCTGCCAACCATCAGTGCCTCTCTGGGTTCTCCCGTGCAACTGAAAAGCCTGAGATCCAATCTGGTAGTGGCACCGGGTTACCATAGAGCTGGACAAGGACTGGATGGTCCCCAGCCATCTCTATGACCCTGGGAGGCCAGCAGCAATATCATGATGTCACTTCTGGCTCTGGCAGATGTAAACACTGTAATTTTTTTTCTAGAAAGCAGAGATTATTGGGTTTTTTTGGGGGATATGATGCTTTCCAAGGTAGAGGAGAGATCTAGGGTCTTATAGACCCCAGATGTCTCCATAAAGAGGACCTGTCATGCCTTATTTCTATTACAAGGGATGTTTACTTTTATTGTGATAGGAATATAAGTGATAAAAAAAAAAATGAAAGGGACAGTGTAAAAAAAAAAAAGTAAATAGGCTGCCCTATGTGTGATGAGTAAAAATGCTCCATAATACCCCCCAAAAACACTACTAAAAGATGGATTTACTATATATGACTATTAATTAAAAAAATAGAATACTTTCATATTGATAAATGCATTGTTAAAAAAAAATCACAAGCTTATTTATATAAAACGTGTATCGGTAAAGTATTTGGTTTTACCTCGGGGAATATCTGTCCATCAGGGTCAACTTTGACAGCATATCCAGTGTTTGTGTATACACTGCTCTTCATTAGGTGAGGTTTCCCCATGTTTTTGAATCCGTCTAATTTTTTATGCTCATGAAGTTTCTGGGGAAGAGAAGGCAGAGGAAATAAGGAGGGTTAGGAGGAGAGTGAGAGAAGTAATAGGAGGGAAAGTAAGAGAAGGTTTAGGAAGAGAAGAATTGGAGGAGAAGGAGAGAATAGGAGGAGGAAGAGTAAGAAAAGGAAGAGTACTAGAAGGAGAAAGGGAGAAAGTATAAGAGTTGGAAGAGTTAACTGTCCATACAGTATCTCACAAAAGTAAGTACACCCCTGACATTTTTGTAAATATTTTATTCTATCTTTTCATGTGACAACACTGAAGAAATGCAGCTTTGCTACAATGTAAAGTAGTGAGTGTACAGCAGTTTCAGGGTCTTGGCAATATTCTTATAGCCTAGGCCATCTTTATGTAGAACAACAATTATATTTTTCATATCCTCAGACAGTTCTTTGCTATGAGGTGCCATGTTGAACTTCCATTAACCAGTATGAGAGAGTGAGAGCGATAACACCAAATTTAACACACCTGCTCCCCATTCACACCTGAGACCTCGTAACACTAAGGAGTCACTGGGGAGGGAAAATGGCTAATTGGGCCCAATTCGGACATTTTCACTTAGGGGTGTACTCACTTTTTTTGCCAGCGTTTTAGACATTAATGGCTGTGCGTTGAGTTATTTTGAGGGGACAGCAAATTTACACTGTTTTACAAGCTGTGCACTCACTAATTTACATTGTAGCAAAGAGTCATTTCTTCAGTGTTGTCACATGAAAAGATAGAATAAAATATTTACAAAATGTGAGAGGTGTACTTACTTATGTGAGATACTGTATACCCAGTGACGTGACTGGCCTCAGGTTTATCTGCAGTCTTCTCTTCTCTACAGCCATTAAACATCCATAATTTATATGCTTGTCTGAGAGTTCAGAAAAAAGGGGGTGGAAAGCTAAAATAACACTCTGCAGAGCTCAGTGAGAGCTGATCGAACGGAGAAGTCCGCCCCCCCCCCTTTCACACAGCACACAGGAACAGAGCTGAAGCTGTCAATCTACTGAAGCTCCCTCCCCTGTCACCATTTTTCTCTTGGTGCCAGAAAAACCTGTCAAGGTGACTCTTGCTGATAGCAGAGGAAGGAGGCAGCAGAGAGGAATGACACTTAGTGCTCTGGATTGAGACAAATACACACTATTGAGGGATAGGCTTTCTTCATATTTCATGTCTGAGGTTTACAACCACTTTAAAGAAAGGTGAAGAGGAAAGGGAGCAAGAAACGAGGAAAGAGTATGACTAGGAGAATGAAGAGATGGAAGAGGAGGAAAAAGACATAGAAGACAAGGAGGATGACATGGGAGACATGGGAGAAGAAGAGCAATGCTGTATTTTTTTAAGGAATCACTTTGAAAGTATACAATCTTGGACACAGTTGGTGACCACAAGAGATGTACAGTATATGAATATTAAACTAGACTGTTATTTGAGGTGCAGTTTAGAGAATCAGAGCTAGAATGCAGTTGCCCGCAAAGTATGAAGCTGTTTAAGTGGAACTGTGAGCAAAATAAAATAAAATAAAAAAACATATGTTAATCGTGCAATGGAGAATTCTGCCTTTGCCTGGCTCTCAGCTTCTCTGACTGACATCCTTCACTTCCACTTCAATGTCCAATGTCTGGCAAATTGCAAGCTTAAAGAGGAAGTAAACCCTGATAGGGTTTACTTCCTCAATATTCCCCTGAAAAGTAGAAGCATAATGGGCTACTATGCATCGCATAGTAGCCCATTATGTGTCACTTACCTGCATTGGAAACTCGCGATGTCCCCTCTCCAGGCAGTATCCATCTTCAGCCCCTCTTCCTTCCGGGGCCACGATCCCCACCTCTGTGACTGACCGGAGTTGCATGACATCACTCCTGCGCGCATGCCAGTCAGGCCACAATCTCAGTGAAGAAACGGCATGGAGGCCATTTCTTCACTGCGCATGTGGCGAAATGACGTCAGCACATCTAGTACACTGTATATCTCCTGAACCGTTCAGGTTTGGGAGATATGCAGGGCACCTACAGGTAAGCCTTATTATAGGCTTACCTGTAGGTCATGAGTTGACAACCACTTTAACTTGGCTACTTACCCAACTTTACTCACTACTTCATGCTCCAACCCTCTAGTCACATATCTCTTTCTTTCTCCCCTATTTTTACTCCCCGGTCACATATGTTACCCTCCAGTATTGTCCCACACTCCTTACTCTACCCTTACACTTCTATTCACACCCCCCCAGTCCAGTGGTGGAATCAGCTTGGGAAGGGGGATTCACAGAGACAATGACCCTCCAGGCCTGCTGCACTGTATCCTCTACAACATTTTCCCAATAACTGCCACAAGCCCAGAAACAAGCCTTCATTTTCCTTCTTCTCACAGCTCCAGTAATGATGGGATCTGTAATTCCAGAGCCAATCTAAAATGCAGTCTCCCTGGGGACTACATGTCTCACAAGCCCTAGTTCCTCCCAGTAGACTCTGGTTATATGCAGGCCTTCCCCGTGGCTCTTGACTCTCCACAGCCCAACACCAATCAGTGTCGTCTATCTTCACAACCGATTCTCTGCTCTCCAGTGGCCTGAGAGGGAAAATGCAGGGAATGGCAGTGTATGCTGACAGCCCAGTTCCTGTAGCCATTTCTCTGCTGCCAGTGCTGTGGGCCAAGCCTATACCCCCCTACCAAAAGTCTTTGGTCCCCACCAAAGAAGCAACAGGGGAACTGGTGGGAGAAATAAAGTGTCTTAGTATATATAGTATCTCACAAAAGCTAGTACACCCCTCACATTTTTGTAAATATTTTATTCTATCTTTTTATGTGACAACACTGAAGAAATTACACTTTGCTAAAATGTAAAGTAGTGAGTGTACAGCTTGTATAACAGTGTAAATTTGCTGTCCCCTCAAAATAGCTCAACACACAGCCATTAATGTCTAAATTGCTGGAAACAAAAGTGAGTACACCCCTATGTGGAAATGTCTAAATTGAGCCCAAAGTGTCAATATTTTGTGTGGCCACCATTATTTTCCAGCCCTGCCTTAACCCTCTTTGGCATGGAGTTCACCATAGCTTCACAGGTTGCCACTGGAGTCCTCTTACACTCCTCCATGACGACATCACGGAGCTGGTGGATGTTAGAGACCTTGCATTCCTCCACCTTCCATTGAAGGATGCCCCACAGATGCTCAAAAGGGTTTAGGTCTTGAGAAATGCTTGGCCAGTCCATCACCTTTACCCTCAGCTTCTTTAAAAAGGCAGTGGTCATCTTGGAGATGTGTTTGGGGTCATTATCATGTTGGAATACTGCCCTGTGGCCCAGTCTCCAAAGGGAGGGGATTATGCTCTGCTTCAGTATGTCACAGTACATGTTGGCATTCATGGTTCTCTCAATGAGCTTTAACTCCCCAGGGCCGGCAGCACTCATGCAGCCCTAGACCAGGACACTCCCACCACCATGCCAGACCTGGTGGAAGAGTCTGACTTATGCAGTAGGTAACCTCTCTTACTACCCCAACTCGGGAGCCCCTGGTAGAGCAGACAGGTGGCTCGGGAGTGCAGGATGGCACGAGGGTCGGACTGGGTCACTGGTGGTAGTAGGAAGTCCGCTGGAGCATTCATGCAAACAGAAGTGTTGTGGTACAGGCCGGGTCGTCAACAGGCTGGCAGTGCGGTACAGAGGGAGCAGGCTGGCAGATGGTCGGGTATAGGCAGGGTCGTCAACAGGCAGGCAGCAAAGGTACACAAGGATCAGGCGGGAGAGTGGTCGTAGGCAAGCCGGGGGTCGGTGCAGGCAGAGATCAGACAAGGACAGGCCGGGTCACAGGAACAGATGAACAGATTAAAGGTCTCTCAGGAACACACACAAACGCTGTAGATCAGACAGCAGAGTCTGTGTGCTGCTAAGGTGTTTAAATAAGGCAGCCTGGCTCCAATCAATAAAATCACCCTGCACAACTGTTAACCCTTAGTGTTCCCTGCGCTGGGTAGCAGATCCATGACATGCACGCATAGGCGCAGAAAGTCCACTTTAGCCACAGATTATCTTCCTAACTGTAGGCAAGACACACTTGTCTTTGTACTCCTCACCTGGTTGCCGCCACACACACTTGACACAATCTAAACCAAATAAGTTTATCTTGGTCTCATCAGACCACAGGACATGGTTCCAATAATTCATGTCCTTAGTCTGCTTATCTTCAGCAAACGGTTTGCGGCTTTCTTGAGCATCATCTTTAGAAGAGGCTTCCTTCTGGGATGACAATGATACAGACCAATTTGATGCAGTGTGCGGTGTATGGTCTGAGCACTAGTTAGTGTTACACTAGTTAGTGTTACAAGGTCTCATGTGTGAATGGGGAGCAGGTGTGTTAAATTTGGTTTTATCACTCGCACTCTCTCATACTGGTCACTGGAAGTTTAACATGACACCTCATGGCAAAGAACTCTCTGAAGATCTTAAAAAAATAATTGTTGCTCTATATAAAGATGATCTAGGCTATAAGAAGATTTAACAGGACAGGTTCCACTCATAACAAGTCTCACCATTTTCGACCAAAGAAGTTGAGTGCACGTGCTCAGCGTCATATCCAGAGGTTGTCTTTGGGAAATAGACGTATGAGTGCTGCCAGCATTGCTGCAGAGGTTGAAGGGGTGGGGGGTCAGCCTGTCAGTGCTCAGACCATACGCCACACACTGCATCAAATTGGTCTACATGGCTGTAGTCCCAAAAGGAAGCCTCGTCTAAAGATGATGCACAAGAAAGCCCGCAAACAGCTTGCTGAAGACAAGAAGACTAAGGACATGAATTACTGGAATCATGTCCTGTGGTCTGATGAGACCAAGATAAACGTATTTGGTTCAGATCGTGTCAAGAGTGTGTGGCGGCAAGCAGGTGAGGAGTACAAAGACAAGTGTGTCTTGCCTACAGTCAAGCATGGGTGTGGGAGTGTCATGGTCTGGGGCTGCATGAGTGTTGCCGGCACTGGGGAGCTACAGTTCATTGAGGGAACCATGAATGTCAACATCTACTGTGACATACTGAAGCAGAGCATGATCCCTTCCCTTTGGAGACTGGGCCGCAGAGCAGCATTCCAACATGATAACGACCCCAAACACACCTCCAAGATGATTACTGCCTTGCTAAAGAAGCTGAGGGTAAAGGTGATGGACTGGCCAAGCATATCTCCAGACCTAAACCCTAATGAGCATCTGTGGGGCATCTGTGCTCCAAGGTGGAGGAGCGCAAGGTCTCTAACATCCACCAGCTCTGTGATGTCGTCATGGAGGAGTGGAAGAGGACTCCAGTGGCAGCCTGTGAAGCTCTGGTGAACTCCATGCCCTAGAGAGTTAAGGCAGTGCTGGAAAATATTGGTGGCCACACAAAACATTGACACTTTGGGCCCAATTTAGACATTTTCACTTGGTGGGTACTCACTTTTGTTGCCAGCGGTTTAGACATTAATGGCTGTGTGTTGAGTTATTTTGAGAGTTTAGAAATTATCCTGAAGGACCAGCTACCTGTGTGCCATCATCCCTAATAAATAAGTTGTACATGGTAGCTATAGTGGTTTCAGGATCAAGCGAGGGATGGCTTTTTTCAACCCTAAATTATTGAACAGTTTAGAAATTATCCTGAGGGACCAGCTACCTGCGTGCCATCATCCCTAATAAATTGTGAGTACAAACCAAAAACCCTCTAGGATGGGACTTTTTGGAGGCATAGAGCAAACAGATATTCCTTTGTATAAAAAATATATTTTATTGAACAACAATCAGTTTTCTAAAAAAAGAGACCAATATATATCCATTGTCAACATTCCAAAATATGGTAAAGTACTAGACATGGTTCATGTACAAAACCTAATGCATTTCGGTACTCAGGACCTTCATCAGAGGTAATAGCTTGTACATTTACATCAATACTAGTTGAGTCTGAAAAATAAAGGAGAGCGTATGAGATCCACATCCAAAAAGCGAACTAGGTGTCCCAAGCGTATTATATCCTGTACAAAAAACACTTACTGTGGTATATATATCACAAGTCAGGTTCAATTAAAAGTAATTTTGATGTTAAAATCATGTAATTCCCATAAGTGGCTAAATACAGAGGCAAAACTACCCTAGACAAACTAGAAATATACTGGATGACGTACAGTCTAACTCCTCAAGGACTTCCTCTAACCTCTCCTTTTCTCTTCAAGGTACAACAGGGCACGGACACTCCCGCAAAAATAAGCAAAGACCAAGTGGTGATGGGACGTACACTCAAACCTCCAAAAAATCATCTTTGGACTCACAACATTCAAGTTCTGTTTCGTCTTCTGCACAGGTGGTAGGTGGCGCACATGGGAATTCGGCACCCTCTCACTATCCTATTTTTCCTTCTTCTTCTAAACATGTACAGAATGTATCTTCCGAATCACAAAGTGATTTTTTAGTCAATCCACCTATCACGGAATCACCAACTCTTCTGAGCCAATCTCTGACCTAACCTCTCCAGCATCTTCTTCAACCTCTAATTTGTTGAATATAGTGAATCTTTGGAGTCGCCAGCTCTCACCCCCCAAGACCTTGCTGCTCTCTAGGGGTTTGAGCTTCTGTCCCGATATGAACCTCAATAGATTTGACACTCTGAAGGATGCACAACTTTTTGCACGTAAACTTACACTCAAATTACTTTTTTACTTTTCTCTCGGAAAAGTAAGATAAAGGCACAAACCTATGACACTATAGAACCCGTACTTGTAGACTCTCCACCTGAGGAAGAGGAACTAGAAAACCTCATCGATAACATTGATATCAAACAGCTGCTTGCTGAGCAGGAACAGACATCCCTTCCCTCTAGTGCACTAGGTGGTAAAAAAAGTCCAAAAACCATCAGATTTCTTTCCACCCCTTTATGTCAATCACAATGTTGCTGCCTTTGTGAACACTATCAGCAAAGACATTAATAAAATGCCCAATGGCACAGGTCATGACAATCTCTCCCATGATGAGAGGGAAGCTATTAAAACTCTATCTAACAATGCCGACTTAATAATTAAATTGGCCGACAAGGGCGGAAACATAGTGCTGATGAATAAGGACCAATGCACCAAGATGTGTGAAAAGATACTTTCAAAGCAATCTTGATATAAAAAGATTCCCCGTGCCTCATTAATACCTTTGAAAAAGACTTTTATGAATTAGTGGACACAGCGTTTTTGAACGGTGCTATAGACAAGGGACAATGGGAATATATCTGTACACCTTTTCCGCGTATACCTACATTTTATCCAAGTTACACAAGAATCCCACCAATCCTCCAGGCCGCCCCATAGTCTCTGGGAATGGAAGCCTAACAGAAAATCTCAGTGTGGTAGTGGACGATTAGTTGCGCCGTTATGTTTTGAGCCTGCCCTCATACATCCAGGACACAATTCATCTTTTGCAGATTCTAGATGAGGTAGTGCTAGCCCCCACGTCGATATTGGTGGCTATCGACGTGGAGGCCCTCTATAGTTCGATCCCCATGATCTGGGTCTCTTGTGCATTAAAAGGATCCTGCGCACAAGAACCCAACATGACTGGAAATTTGCCAACTTTATCCTAGAAGCCCTTGACTATATTCTGCACCACAATTATTTTTGCTTTGCGGATTTCCACTTCCTCCAGGTGCAGGGGGTTGCGATGGGGATCTGTTGTGCCCCATCGTATGCCAACCTGTACCTGGGGGAGTGGGAAAGAACCCTCTTTGATTCGGAGAGAATGTCAGTGTTTGCAGGTTTTGTCACGATGTGGCATCGTTATATCGATAACGTTTTCATGGTCTGGGATGGTCCCGTAGATGTTCTGCGGGACTTCCGTGACCAAATCAATGTCAACACACTAAACCTTGCATTTACAATGTCATTCAATGTAATCGTGATTCGTTTCCTGGACATTACCATCTGCAAAGATGGTGAGGGTAGGATAGGGACCGCGCTGTTCCGTAAACCCACTGCAGGTAACAATATCCTGCATGCCTCCAGCTCTCATCTGGCCCCACTTCTAGCATTGATTCCGTACAGTCAATATTTGCGTATCAAACGCAACTGTACTGATAATAGAACTTTCAATTTAGAAGCAGATGCCCTCAGAGAACGTCTTTTACTAAGGGGTTACTCCAAAAAATGCTTAAAAAGACCATACAACCGGGCTCATAAAAAAGAGAGGCATCAACTAATTAATTGTAAAAAGAACAAAAGGGAGGACTCTAACTGTACACAATTTATTAAGCAGTTCTCCAACCAGCATACTAAACTGCATAAGTTTTACATGAACACTGGCACTATCTTTTGTCTGATCCAGAAATTAACCCTTTCATAACGAAGCAACCTGCAATCACCATTAAAAGAGAAAAGTCCCTAAAGGACCAATTGGTCCATAGTGACTATAATGCCACCTTGGGGGATCCATGTAAATACCCTGGCACCTTTACCTGTGGGGGTTGCGGATACTGTCAGTATATGTACACTGTCCGCAACCCCACACTACCGAATGGGGTAAAGTTAAAGCCGCAACATTATGCAAATTGCAAAACTAGAGGTGTCGTATACTTCTATGCAACTGTGGTTGCTTCTATGTAGGGAAAACAACCCAAGTTCTGGCAACGTGCTTACAGGCACATTCAGAGCATGAAAACTGCTAATAGCGAGCTACCGACATGTGAAAAATAAACATAATGGTATTTTTCCCAAAGTGAAATTTTTGATACTGGATCGGGCCAACTCCAGCCCCCGGGGGGGGGGGGGGCAATTGGAATAGGACCCTTTTACAATCTGAAACTCGCTGGATTCATCGTCTTCAAGTCACAGTTTTTCTGGGGCTGAATGAAACTATCTCATATAAACCCTCTCTCGAGGGCTTTGTATCTGGGGGGTGGGAACGCTAATGTGACCCTTCTCAGCTAGGGGGTTGCCTTTTTTCGCCCATTGTACCTATCTTTTTTACTTTTTACTCTTTCCCCCACCTTACCCCCTTTTTTTTTTCTTTTTTTCATATTTGATTTGATTGATTTTGTGTGATTATCTCTCTTATGTATGTGATTCAACAGTAGATGTGAGGACTGAGTATGAGATGGACATCTGCAGACTTTAAATGGGTGCCCCACCCATCCTTATAAACTATAGAGGTAACGTATGTACCTATACACTTACACATAAGAGATTATTGACTTAAGGATTTAGAGTATCTATCCCCTCTACTATTATTATTAATATTTTAACACCTAGTATCTTCTCATTTGATCAATTCACTAATTATCATGTCATTCTCCACCATATGTGTTTGCCGTGCTGGTGCACTCAGATCCCCACCCAGCGCATCCAAGCCACCCGCCGATCGGCTGGGGTGGCTACCCCTTCCCCCTCCATGGTTCGCCCCCGAGTGCTGTAGTAGGGGCAGCCTGTCTTGGCCCCCTGCATCCAGCTCTTTCCATCCCACAGTGAACATTGGGCCTGATTTCCTTCAGGCACCGTTCACTTCCGGCTTGCATTCCAGGGGGCGGAAATTGCGTTGTCGACCACGTGACCCGCTGCGTCATTTCCGAACGGCTTCTGATGCCGCTGGTCACCTGGTCAGGAGCTCCGCCAATGGAGGCGCCCGGGGGGGCAAGACAGGGGCCGTATGTTCCATTCAGCAGCTCGCGGTTAGGCTTTAAAACATCCCCAAACATTTGAGTTGATTACTGACGTGTACGGTGGCATAAGAACAGCGTCGGGCTGAAACGCTCGCTACCCTTCTGTTTTGGTCTCCTAAAGGGTAAAGTGATGTACATTTCACTGACTATGCTTGCGCATAGATTAGTTGGCTAGGATTTTTAATTATACTCCTTAGACTTTAACAGCATTGAATATGTGCCATTTAAGCGAGTCATGGTCTCTACTTTAGCCAGCAACTGCAGGTAAAATATATATACATTTTTTGTCATTGACATTGTAGTCTATTTAAAATATACATTTATTTTATACTCACTTTCATACCTTTAAGATTCTTACAGTGCACGGTTTTCCTCAAAATAAGGAGGTGCATGATCTCCTTCTATCAATTGAGCCGTCACCAATATGTACACGCCAGTCATCACGTACTATAGAGCTGCTACAGGTATTCATCAGTTAACTCTTGCTTATTGCTTTTTTGGGCATTATCTTTAAAAGGTGCCATACTAGTGCACCTTATATATAAAGGTGGGCCTTGAAGTCTCAAATATATATCTTTATACTCTTTTTATATCTAGATTTTTCACGCCTCTCCCTCGGTCTTGGACCTTCCCTCTTAGGGTGGTACCTGGAGCCCCTGTGGGGAGGATCGTGCCGGCTCTACTGCAGGACATGTGGTAATCCGTGGAATGACATGATTTTAACATCAAAATTACTTTTAATTGAACTTGACTTGTGATATATATACCATAGTAAGTGTATTTTGTACAGGATATAATACGCTTGGGACACCTAGTTAGCTTTTTGGATGTGGATCTCATACGCTCTCCTTTATTTTTCAGACTCAACTAAAGCGGCAGCTAGTGCATATGGTGCGCTTGGGTGCCGCCTCTCCGCCGCTAACAAGTAAAAAAAAAAAAAGAAAAAAAAGGTCAGCCCAGCCCCCCTGCAGGAGGCGCTGGTACATTGACTTTTCTTTTTTTTTTCCTCGGCTCCTTGCTGTCAGCTGACAGCAAGTAGTGAGCCGATTGGTCAGCCATTAAAGCCTTTGTGTGTGCGCTGAACAAGCGCACACACAAAGTCTGATTGGCTGCCCCCTGAGCCATCAGAGCCAATGACTCTCTGTCATTGGCTGCTGTGGGCAGGGGGCGGGACTGTGGCAGACGTGCTGCCTGTGTGATTACTCACATAGGCGCAGCACTCCCTGGGGTTTCAGTCCCGAATTGCTCAGCATGCTGACCGCAAGCCGAACTCTGCATAGACCTGGCCTGCCTGCTATGAGATGGGGTAAGTGCTTGGGGGAGGGGGGCCGCCGCCGCTCTGTATGCCCTATCTGGTGGTCTGTATGCCCTATCTGGTGCCCTGTATGCCCTATCTGGTGGTCTATATGCCCTGTCTGGTGGTCTGTATGCCCTATCTGGTGGTCTGTATGCCCTGTCTAGTAGTCTGTATGCCCTATCTGATGGTCTGTATGCCCTATCTGGTGGTCTGTATGCCCTGTCTAGTGGTCTGTATGCCCTATCTGTTGCCCTGTATGCCCTATCTGATGGCCTGTATGCCCTATCTGGTGGTAGGTATACCTTATCTGGTGGTCTGTATGCCCTATCTGATGATCTGTATGCCCTATCTGGTGCCATGTATGCCCTATCTGGTGCCCTGTATGCCCTATCTGGTGGTCTGTATGCCCTGTCTAGTGGTCTGTATGCCCTATCTGGTGGTCTGTATGCCCTGTCTAGTGGTCTGTATGCCCTATCTGATGGTCTGTATGCCCTATCTGATGGTCTGAATGCCCTATCCGGTGGTCTGTATACCTTATCTGGTGCCCTGTATGCCCTATCTGATGGTCTGTATGCCCTATCTGGTGCCCTGTATGCCCTATCTGGTGGTCTGTATGCCCTGTCTGGTGGTCTGTATGCCCTATCTGGTGGTCTGTATGCCCTATATGGTGCCCTGTATACCCTATCTGGGGCTCTGTATACTGCTATATGGTGACTCTGTATACTACTATATGGTGACTCTGTATACTGCTACCTGGGGCTCTGTATACTGCTATCTGGTGACTCTGTATACCCTATCTGGTGATGCTGGGCTGTATACTTCTGACACAAGGGGTGGAAACTATAAGGGTGGGGCTTATGAGAAGTGGAAGGGGTCAAAAAGGAAGGGCGGGGTCTGGTGCCCCCCCATCCTAAAATTTCACCAGCCGCCACTGCTCAACTAGTATTGACGTAAATGTACAAGCTATTACCTCCGATGAAGGTCCGGAGTACCGAAATGCATTAGGTTTTGTACATGAACCATGTCTAGTACTTTACCATATTTTGGAATGTTGACAATGGATATATATTCGAATTAAGGGTGATTTGGAGATTATCCCTAAACCCAGCGCTCTATTAATTGTTTTTAGGTGTGTTACTGGTTTCTACCTTTTTTCCGGCTGCTGCTGTGTTAGTTTCCTATGCTCTGTGCTATCATTTAACTCTTGGCGTGCTTGTTTGTGCTCACCAGTTGGTTAAATGTCAGCTGCGCCTGGATATGTTTTGTTATTTAACAATATTCTCATAAATATTGCATTGGTCCATACATAATATAAAATGAGTTCTGTACTTACATATGATTTTTGTGTACTTATGTGCTCTTTACCCACTTATGGTTTATTGGCGGCACCTATTTGGTTAATTCCTATTTAAACCTTTTGCTGGCTTAGCCTCTGAGTGTGCTGTGTGCTCAAGTTTGGTATATCTTATGATATTTTTATAATGTTTGCATTTAAAATTCATAAATATTTACGCCTATCATTGGCTGCTCCTATTTGGTTATTTACTGTTTGAGCTTCTACTAGCTTAGCTCCTGAGTGTGCTGTCTGTTGAGATTTGGTATGTCTTTTAATGTTTTTTAGAATTGATTATGTTTAAAATTCATAAATGTTTACACATATCATATCATATAATTTCTCAAAAAACTTGGTCCTTTTTCCTTATTCCTGTCGCCCCTCCTTTTATGGAAAGTGAAACCCTTGACTAAAACTTAGGGTGGGGTCTAATCCTAACCTTTGTAGGGAATTTCCTCCTGTCGTCCTTGAATAATTCCCCTATGGACATCTCTTGGACCTAAATACCTGATATAAAGTATTCTCAAATGTACGGTCAAATGTTGGTAGATATACGGTAAACTTCGTTTAAAATACGCTAATAAAATACGCCGATATACTTGAAAATTCACTGTTCAAAAAACTCTTTAATATACTATACTATACACATTTGTAAATACTTA
>BLSH010485126.1:0-16964 GCA_018402905.1 Glandirana rugosa | reverse complement strand
AAGCAATCCCCAGCACATTACGAACATTGTAACAATGTGTTGAATACAAATAGAGCACTGATACAAGTAACCAGTAGATTCCCCAGAACGAATAATAAATATAGTAAAATACACAGCTGAAGGGTAATCCTAGCAGAGCGCAATTATAAAAGAACATCAGCCGTGTTGTGTGATCACACCCATTGACAAAGACGGAATCACGAAATGCATCTGGGTGTGATCACACGGCTTCATTCAGTATTCAGCAGTCAGTGAAGGAGAAAAGACAGAGAGAAAGACACAGGCAGCTTCCGCCCCACAGCCAGAGGAGACAAATCAAGGGAGACGAGCGCTGGTAAAAGAAACCAATACACATTACAATACAAACTGCACAATGTAAGCATGTTTTTAAGGGAAAGGGGGATTATGTGTCAATAAAGTATAAACTATTTTACACTATGAGTGTCCACCCTTTAATCCTTACATGCCACACTGCATAAAACGGAGAGAGGACGAACAACAGAAAAGAAGTCCAGAGGGGTTACCAGCTCACCCATAAGAAGCAGGAAAGCGCCGAAAGAACAGATATCTGGTAAGCGGGGACCTAAAAGAGGGGAGCAAGAAAAAGGAATAAGGACAGCGGGGATGAAAATACCTTTCACTTTGGGAACTGATTTTGAATCCCACCCCAGATTAGGATTGGAAACATCCCTTAAAGGAGGACAGCAGGAACTTATTAAGGGGATACCTGTAGAGAACCTGGATTTATGGACTATATTTCATAAGAGTGTACATGCCAGTTTACAACCATCTATATGCCATTTGAAGCAAATTTTATGCGATTATTTTATGCGGCTATATGAACTTTTAAGTGACAAGTTTTTTGAGAAATTATATGATATGATATGTGTAAACATTTATGAATTTTAAACATAATCAATTCTAAAAAACATTAAAAGACATACCAAATCTCAACAGACAGCACACTCAGGAGCTAAGCTCAAACAGTAAATAACCAAATAGGAGCAGCCAATGATAGGCGTAAATATTTATGAATTTTAAATACAAACATTATGAAAATAAAGATATACCAAGCTTGAGCACACAGCACACTCAGAGGCTAAGCCAGAAAAAGGTTTAAATAGGAATTAACCAAATAGGTGCCGCCAATAAACCATAAGTGGGTAAAGAGCACATAAGTACACAAAAATCATATGTAAGTACAGAACTCATTTTATATTATGTATGGACCAATGCAATATTTATGAGAATATTGTTAAATAACAAAACATATCCAGGCGCAGCTGACATTTAACCAACTGGTGAGCACAAACAAGCACGCCAAGAGTTAAATGATAGCACAGAGCAATGGATATATATTGGTCTCTTTTTTAGTTATTTTGAGGGGACACAAAATTAGTGGTCGACCGATATATCGGGCCAATATTTGGCTTTTTTTGAAAAATCGGCATCGGCCGATTGTTATAAAATTAGGCCGATTTAATAGGCCGCACATGACAGCAGCAGCGCGGCTGTTGCGGTCACTCTGTACCTAATTAGACCTGGTCCGCCAGTCGTCCGGAGAAGTGTGTCCCTGAAGGAAAAAAAACTGCAGCCATTCCATTCCTAAGGAGCGCGACTCAGGAGGTGACTCGCCGCCTCTCTCCTCCACCTGACTGACGTCATTCTCGGCCCCACGCGCTGTGAGCACTTATCCGATGAGGAGAAGAGAGGCGAGTCAAGTGAGCGCAGAGCAGTGCTCTTAATAAGGTACACATAAATGATTGACTCTTTTTATACTTTATAATAAAATGTTATCAGACAGCCTACCTCCTCCACAGCCACTGTACTCCCCTCTTCCACAGCCAGCTTCCTGTGTCCCCCTCCTCCTCCATAGCCACCTCTGGGCAAACATGTCATGTGTCTGCAGCATGTTCATAATCCACCCTCCTGGACCTTTAGGGGCCTAATCCTACTACACAGTTTATCTCTGCTGCAGTGATTAAGGCAATGACACATTTCATTAAAACTTTCAGCCTCATCCATCACATCGAACAGACCTTAAGGTTTACTTGCTTACTATCCTCTATTTGTCTTTGCTATTACCCAGGTAAACCAAATCGCCCAACAACGCTTTACGCTGCTATTAGCTAATGTATTACAATAATGTTTTATCAACACTGTAAGCAAGCATTCCCTTTTCCAGCATTTGACAGGGCAGTGTCTGTGGAGTACGTAGTACAGACTCTGTGCTACAGACTCTGCAGACACTGCCCTGTCAAATTAGATTTTATGAGATGAAGGGGGGGGGGGGGGGGGATAGAAATCGGCATCATATATCGCCATCGGCCTCCCCGATTTCTAAATATTGGCATTGGCCAGAGAAAAACCTATATCGGTCGACCTCTACAGCAAATTTACACTGTTATACAAGCTGTACACTCACTACTTTACATTGTAGCAAAGTGTAATTTCTTCAGTGTTGTCACATGAAAAGATAAAATAAAATATTTACAAAAATGTGAGGGGTGTACTTACTTTTGTGAGATACTGTAGCTCCTGAAGGAAACATTTAGAATTTTTCTGTTTGTTCACAAAACTAAAATCCTTCTGGTCAAATAAGTGGGAGGGTTCTCAAGAATTTACAGAGGACATTTGAAAAAATACAGAGAATCCCTGTGGATCTGTATGTAATGTGAAATAATGATTAATTTCCAATCTATAGCTCACCTTTATTTCCGGCTGATTTTTGGGTAACACATAAAGATGAAATTTATACTCCAAGCAGTTCACGTCTTTTGGACAAACTACCCGACTGTATAACAGAACCTTCCCCTCAAACGGAATCCGTCTTCTCAATGAATTTCTCAATAAAAGTAGAGCAAAAATAGTAGAAAAAGAAGGATTTTCCAGTACAATATGAGAAGGTCCAATTGATTGTGGTTTTATTATATTACATTTTCCATCCTTAAAATTGCCGCATCTAATTCGAGAGATGCCTCTTTTCAGACCTAGAGTAAAAAAAAAGTAATTACAAATTGTTTGTTACACCTTAATGAGTTGGTAAACATTGTTTTTCAGATATACATGTTGAATAATCCTTTCTTTGTGTATTGCGGTTGCTCTGTATAGCTTGTATGTGCATATGACCATAGAGGCATTGGCAAAGCTAGACATTCTTTCACCCAGGGCAAAGACTCGGTTTGGCACCCCCCCCCCCCCCCGACCCGAGAGAGAAGTCCTCCATCCACACACCTCTCAACCCCCTGCCAAGACAGAAGTTCAAGTGAAATAAATATAAATAAATAAACCATATGAAGGTAATAATAATATCTATATTATTCATTTTAAAGTTTTGGTGTATGTAGCTTAGTGTATGGGCACTGCATACACGAGTTCACTGTACATAGGTTGTTTTTGTGTGCTATTATGTATTAAAGCAGAGTTCCACCCTATTAAAAGTCAGCAGCTACAAAAAGTGTAGCTGCTGATTTTTAATAATCGGACACTCACCTGTCCCAGGCTCCAGTGATGCACCCACCCACAGAGTCACTCTTCTCCCCCTCCTCCTCTACGGCGCCGACATCACAGGTGTGGGCGCCCGGCTTTGGCTTCATGTGCGAGTCGCGCTGTGCTCTGTGAATGGCCGGCGTATCTTCTGGGACCTGTGATGTGTCCCAGAAGCAAACTTTCTTCCGACTCTGCGGCGCCAGGAGAGGAAGCGGACCTGGGACCCTGTGAACCCCCCCCCCCCCATAAAAAATGACATGCCTATTGTGGCATGCCAGGGGGTCACCTTCCCTTAACCACTTCAGCCCCGGAAGAATTTCACACTTTAGGACCAGAGCACTTTTTGCGATTCGGCACTGTGTCGCTTTAACTGACAATTGCGCGGTCGTGCGACGTTGTACCCAAACTAAATTTGCATCCTTTTTTCCCCACAAATAGAGCTTGCCTTTGGTGGTATTTGATCGCCTCTGCGTCATTTCTGATCGCCGCTATAAACAAAAGAAGAGCAACAATTTTGCAAAAAGAAAACAAATTTCTTACTTTTTGCTAAAATTCAAATCCAAAAAAAATATATAAAAAAACATTTTTTCCCATCGGTTTTGGCCGATTTATATTCTTCCTCATATTTTTGGTAAAAAAAAAATCGCAATCAGCGTTTATTGATTGGTTTGCGCAAAAGTTGCCGCGTTTACGGACAATGAGAATTCAGTTCTGGGGTTTTTATTTTTTATTAGTAATGGCGGCGATCTGCGATTTTTAGCGGTACTGCGATATTGCAGCGGACATGTCGGACCATTTTGACACTTTTTTGGGACCAATGGCATTTATACAGCGATCAGTGCTATAAAAATGCACGGATTACTGTGTAAATGCCATTGGCAGTGAAGGGGTTAACCGGCAGGGGGCGCTCTAAGGGTTAACTGTGTTCCCTGGGCGTGTTATAACTGTGTGTGGGCTGCCCTGGCTGGGGAAAGGGGATGATCATGGCTTCCATATACAGGAAGCCTGTGATCATCGCCCTTCCCCCTCTCTGAGAACGGAGATCCATGTTTACATACACGGACCTCCGTTTTCTCACTGCAGGGGGGGCATCGTGGGTAGCCGGCGATGATCGAGTCCGCCCTACCTGCTCCCCGGCCCCCCCCTGGACACAGGGAGCGCACGAGCACGCCCTCAGCGGCGTGTGCGTGCTCACAGCACTAGTTATCGCAGCCGCCGTCATATGGCGGCGGTTTGTGATGACGAGCCACTCTGTCGCCATCAGGCTGCGGTCGGCGGTCGGCAAGTGGTTAAATTGGAAGCTCCACTTTTGGATGGAACTCTGCTTTAAGTGTGTTAAATGTTTTTTGTAGGTGTACTGTTCATGGAGTGTGTTAGTTCTGTACATGGGGTATATAGGACCCCTTGTCAATTCAGCTCAGGCCAGTGAGTGGATGTGCAGGGGTATTAATGGATGTACAGGGATATTAGTAGAGCTACAGGGGTATCAGTGGATGTACATGGGGCATCAGGGGGTTATAAGTGAGACAGAGCTCAGGGGTCAGTAGTAAGTGGTGCAGAGTTCAGGGAGTCAGGAGTAAGTGGTGCAGAGTTCAGGGAGTCAGGAGTAAGTGGTGCAGAGTTTAGGGGGTTAGGAGTAAGTGAGGTAGAGTTCAGGGGTCAGGAGTAAGTGGTGCAGAGCTCAGGGAGCTAGGAGTAAGTGAGTCAGAGTTCAGGTGGTCAGAAGTAAGTGTTGCAGAGTTCAGGGACTTAGGAGTGAGTCAGAGTTCAGGGGGTCAGGAGTAAGTAAGGCAGAGGTCAGGGGTTATGAGTAAGTGAGGCAAAGTTCAGGGGTCAGGAGTAAGTGATGCAGAGTTCTGGGGGCCAGGAGTGAGTAAGGCAAAGTTTGGGGGGTCAGGAGTGTCATGGTTTTATATGTAAGTCTTCAATAAAATTTCTATTTTTAATAGTAACCCAGGCTGGTCCTGTTTGTTACCAATTTCAACAAAGACAATATTGCTGGTTTTTAGTTTGATGTTACAAACTGACAGTGGGCAACACTGCACACAAGCGCCCTTGGGTTCACAATTTCTTTTATCATAAGTGAGTAAGGCAGAGTTCAGGGGTCAGGAGTAAGGCAAAGATCAGGGGGTCAGGAATGAATCCTCCACCCCCTTCTTCTAGCAATCCTCTTTCAACCCCCCCCTCCCCAAAAAAAAAAAACCACACACACAACCATGGATCCTGCCCTTCCCAAATAAGCCCCCCATGCTAATTTCACCATAAATCCTCCTACTCCCTCTGCTTCTCTGTTCCTTCTCCTCTATAACTGCATATAGTATCTGACAAAAGTGAGTACACCCCTCACATTTTTGTAAATATTTTAATCTATCTTTTAATGTGACTACAATGTAAAGTAGTGAGTGTACAGCTTGTATAACAGTGTAAATTTGTTGTCCTCTCAAAATAACTCAACACACAGCCATTAATGTCTAAACCGCTGGCAACAAAAGTGAGTACACCCCTAAGAGAAAATGTCCAAATTAGGCCCAATTAGCTGTTTTCCCTCCCCGGTGCCATGTGACTCATTAGTGTTACAAGGTCTCAGGTATGAATGGGGAGCAGGTGTGTTAAATTTGGTGTTATTGCTCTCGCTCTCTCATACTGGTCACAGGAAGTTCAACATGGCACCTCATGGCAAAGAACTCTCTGAGGATCTGAAAAAAAGAATTGTTGCTCTACATAAAGATGGCCTAGGCTATAAGAAGATTGCCAAGACCCTGAAACTGAGCTGCAGCACGGTGGCCAAGACCATACAGTGGTTTAACAGGACAGATTCTACTCAGAACAGCGCCTCGTCATGGTCGACCAAAGAAGTTGACTGCACGTGCTCAGCAACATATCCAGAGGTTGCCTTTGGGAAATAGACGTATGAGTGCTGCCAGCATTGCTGCAGAGGTTGAAGGGGTGGGGGGTCAGCCTGTCAGTGCTCAGACCATACGCTGCACACTGCATCAAATTGGTCTGCATGGCTGTTGTCCCAGAAGGAAGCTTCTTCTAAAGATGATGCACAAGAAAGCCTGCAGTTTGCTGAAGACAAGCAGACTAAGGACATGGATTACTGCAACCATGTCCTATGGTCTGATGAGACCAAGATAAACTTATTTGGTTCAGATGGTGTCAAGCGTGTGTGGCGGCAACCAGGTGAGGAGTACAAAAACAAGTGTGTCTTGCCTACAGTCAAGCATGGTGGTGGAAGTGTCATGGTCTGGGGCTGCATGAGTGCTGCCGGCACTGGAGAGTTACAGTTCATGAGGGAACCATGAATGCCAACATGTACTGTGACATACTGAAGCAAAGTATGATTCCCTCCCTTTAGAGACTGGGCTACAGGGCAGTTTTCCAACATGATAACGACCCCAAACACACCTCCAAGACAACCACTGCTTTGCTAAAGAAGCTGAGGGTAAAGGTGATGGACTGGCCAAGCATGTCTCCAGACCTAAACCCTATTGAGCATCTGTGGGGCATCCTCAAATGGAAGGTGGAGGAGCGCAATGTCTCTAACATCCACCAGCTCCGTGATGTCGTCATCATGGAGGAGGGGAAGAGGACTCCAGTGGCAACCTGTGAAGCTCTGGTGAACTCCATGCCCTAGAGATTTAAGCCAGTGCTGGAAAATAATGGCGGCCACACAAAATATTGACACTTTGGGCCCCGTTTGGACATTTTCACTTAGGGGTGTACTCACTTTTGTTGCCAGCATTTTCGACATTAGTGGCTGTGTGTTGAGTTATTTTGAGGGGACAGCAAATTTACACTGTTATACAAGCTGTACACTCACTACTTTACATTGTAGCAAAGTGTAATTTCTTCAGTGTTGTCACATGAAAAGATAGAATAAAATATTTACAGAAATGTGAGGGGGGTACTCACTTTTGTGATATACTGTATATTGTACACCCTGGACACTCTTCCTTACCTCCATCCTCACCACGCCCCTCTCCATACACAGACTTCAGATGGCTCGATGGCATGAAGGGATTTGTTCTCATTCCTAAGCTCCTCCTCGTGTTCTATCAGAAGAGCCATGGAGGAGCCTCGGGGAAGCTTCCCTGCCTGGTGAGACAGTCCGGAAAAGATTGTGCAGGGCTTGGATCGCAGAGATAGTGATGCTACAGGTGCCCCTCCCCCACCCCTTTCACTTTACTGAAGCTGTTCTGTCCCGGCTCTGAAAGGAGGAGTGCAGTGTGCCGGGTCGTAGTGGAGGTGGGAGGAAGAGAGACACAACTGAAATCTAAGTCAAGCCATGATTCCAGCTCAGCTGCAATTAGAAGTATGGCAATGCAGGCTCACACCGAGCAGCCAGTGGGGTGTGAATTCGGGCAGTTCAGTATAAATGCAGCTCTGTGTGTATACAGTCATTTGGCTTGGGTGCCGGTGGCACCCCCCCCCCTCTAGTTAGCGCCTGGGACATGTGCCCCCCTCCCCCCTAGCTTTGGTCCTGCATACAGCAGCCATATTTTATGATTATATGAACATGCTCTGTCTTCTGGTTGTGCTTCAGTGATCCCCTTATCTCACTGCAAGGCTACCAGTAAGAGTCTGTCTGATTGGCCATATGATCTAGGCTACCCAATGTTTGGGTGACATAAGGGAACAGCTGTTCATTCTTGGATTCTAGGAATGAGACAAGCATACCTGGGTTTGGTTCATGGGAGGTTCGTTGAACAGCTCATAAGTTCAAGCTTTAATTCAAACCCTATTGACATCAATTGGAGACAGGTCTTTAAAATCAATTCTGTCCGGGGGCGTGTCTAGCCGGTGGAGGAGACGGCCGCGTTTTAGCTGAGCTCCGGCCGAAAGCCACAAAGCGACCCGAAGCAACGCACTGGAGAGCCCGATCACGATGGCAGCGGATCCCTCAATGTCTTCCCCACCCGGGGAGCATAGGAAGAGAGGCTCACAGCGGACAGCGCCACAGAAATTGACGGATTTTTTTTCCGTCCGGAATGAACGGGTGTACCAAGATGGCGGCGCCCCGTCCTCTCACGCGGCAGCCTCAGGCGAGGCCTACTCACGTTCCAGCTCTTCAACATCATCGGTGGATACAGTGGTGAGTAACCCCTCATATGAGGCCCCATCACACTCACCACCCGACAGTCCCACCACGCGCAGCCCTATTAAAAATAAGAAGGCCAGACAGGGGGACAGAGAGATTGATGACTCTGACATGGAGGAAAGTGCTGAACAGGAGCATAGCTCACAAACACCTCTGGAGCAATTTCCCTCATCCTCTCAGCCGGTCTCTGTAGCCGACATGAAAGGGATGCTGCTGGCTCTCAGGGAGTCCATGTACCTGGACATGAAAAAAGCATTGGGGTCAGTTAATGCAGACATCACAGACCTGCAACACAGGGTGGCGCAGGTAGAAAGCAAAATGGATGACTCTTTCAATGCACATAATAGCATGATAGATGCACTGCAAGAACAACAATCAGATATCCAGAAAATGGCGGCCAAATTAGCCGACCTAGAGGACCGCAGTAGAAGGAACAATATTAAATTCCGCGGCATCCCCGAATCGATATCAAATATAGAGTTGCAGCCATACATCCGTCAACTATTACACAGCTTAGTGCCGACGGCTACCGACCTGGAGCTTACGATAGACAGGGCGCACAGACTCCCCAAACCGTCGTTTCTTCCTCATGCAACCCCGCGGGATGTTCTGGCCCGCATCCATTATTTTCACATTAAGGAGGCGGCGATGCGAGCTATGCGCAAGCCACCCAACTTGGAAAGTAAATTTGCAGGGGTAGCACTGTTCACCGACTTATCGCAAGCAACCATCCTACACAGGAAAAAACTTATATCCATCACAAAGGCATTGAGAAACCATGAAATTAGATATCAATGGGGGACTCCCTCAAAACTAATTGTCACATACCGGGACAAAACCTACAACATTCTCTCCCTGGAAGCAGGCCTACGCCACCTGAAAGTATGGGGCATTATTCCAGTTGAACCACCACAGGAAGGACGCAGAAATCCCCAACCGTTACAATCAAGTTGGTCCAAAGGGAAACATACATAGAGGAGTGGGCTCTCCTGAACTAGATAATCAAAGTGGCCTAGGCAAACTCATTCCCACTGTAATCTTCTAGACTCCGGTATATTACCACCAGTCACGGAGTCTACAGTACCCCTCAAGATGACGGGCAGGGGCCCCTGCCTCAACTTCCTCGGCCCAAAGCCGGGATTACTCTTTATGGTTTTTCGGTTTCCTGTTTTTTTTTTTGTTGTTAAATCCACATCAATCACCAAACAAACGAGCTTCAAACCACACTGAACTTTCGCTCACTAAGTCTACACCCATCCTACCATTTGTTTACAAGTCAGTCCTTTTCACATCTTGGCACTACCCCACATTGGTCCCATTAAACCATTTAACAACGGAACTAAGAAGCACTGAAGTACCTTGGATATCCAGCACTATTGACTCTCTACCATGACGATCAAGTTCATTTCCATGAACGTTAAGGGCCTAAACAGTCCTTTTAAGCGAAAGATGCTCTGGGCGGAGGCCCAAAGGCTTCAAGGGGACATCATTGGTGCACAAGAAACCCATTTCGCAGCACAGAAAGCCCCCAAATGCTCTCATGCTCTTTACCCACATATATTTTTTGCAAATGCCGAAACCAAGCATAACGGAGTACTTATTGCAGTTAAAAACTCAGTTGCGTTTTCTTTGCAGGAAGAAATCAAGGACCCCAACGGCCGCTATCTAATTTTACTATGCACCCTTAATAATGCTTTATTTACCATTGTCAATGTGTACGCTCCCAACAAGGGCCAGTTATCCTTTTTGGACAGACTGATCAAAAGGGTGAAGTCGGTCCAGAGGGGTTCATTAGTTATGCTGGGCGACTTCAACTCTGTGCCTGACGCCAATTCAGACTGCTCACGCCAAAGTAGATCCTATAAACATTCTTTGAATACACTCTTACATAGAGAAGCGCTCTACGACACGTGGAGATGCCTCCACGCCAATGAGAGGGATTACAAGTTCTTCTCCAACCCACACCAAACATACAGTAGAATTGATCTATTTTTAACGGATATCAATACCCTTTACTCAGTCAAAGAGGTGACTATAGGAAATCTGACATGGTCGGATCATGCCCCTATCACGCTCACACTCCTTGAGAAGAACTATGTACAACCCACTAGATTATGGCGAAACAATGTTAATATTTTTCAACAAAAAAGGCACAGAGAGGGGGTCGTCCAATTATTACAAGAATTTTTTCAACTCAATGGGCTAGGCAATGATAAATGTGACATAACCTGGTGCACTCATAAAGCTTACATTAGGGGTATCCTGCTACAGTTAGCGTCCAGAGACAAAAAAAGGAAATCTCAGAAAGTACAAGCCCTAATGAGTGAGCTCAAAACCCTAGAATCCCAACACAAACAACTCCAATCCCAGTCCAACCTTATTAAATTAACCCAAATCAGAAACGAGCTTAAACAAATACTTCTTACGGATCATGAAAAAGCCATCAAATCCTTAAAAGCGTCCTACTACCTCTTTGGCAATAAGGCAGGGAAACAACTAGCCAGACTAGTGAAAATAAAGCAAGCCAAAACAAAAATAACACATATGCAAGATACAACTAAGAATAAAAAAATTCACCACCCACAAGACATAGCCGCCCTATTTAAAAACTATTATAGCTCTCTTTACAATTTGAAGAATGATCCTAATACTCCTCAGCCTACACCAAAACAAATAGAAGAATTCCTGGATAGGATTGAACTACCCTCGATCTCCCAGGACCAATTAGATTCTCTCAATTCCCCCTTCACACAGACGGAAATATTACAAGTTATTAACGCATTGCCGATAAACAAGACCCCAGGACCGGACGGCCTGTCAGCTGAATATGATCGAACCTTCAAAGACATAATAGTACCCCATCTTGTAAATCTTTATAATAAAACAGCAGCCTCAGGCAAGCTCCCAAAAGAAATGCTAAAGGCAATTATAGTGACGCTTCCAAAACCAGGTAAACCACCAGACACCCCACAAAATCACCACTAATATTTACCCTAGTAATGGAACCCCTTGCAACAGCAATTAGAAACTCTTCGGAGATACATGGCTTAAAAGTAGCAGGCAAAGATCACTCCATCGGCTTGTTCGCTGATGACGTGATCCTAACTTTGTCTAAGCTGGAAAAGTCTATCCCAGAAGTCAATGATATCATCAATAAATTCAGTAACATCTCCTATTACAAAATTAACATCTCAAAATGTCAAGCCCTGCCCCTCAACCTCACCAAAACAGATATATCAAAACTTCGATCCATCTTCCCCTGCAACTGGGACTCCAACATGATCCAATATCTAGGAATTCAGATACCTAAAAACTCGGCTAAAATATATGACGTTAATCACAAACAACTACTCCAATCCATACCACACGAATTAACACAAATAAGCAAGCATGAGATATCCTGGCTGGGGAGGGTAGCAACCTTCAAAATGGCCATCCTACCGAAAATCCTTTATGTTTTCAGAACGGTGGCAATTCAAGCCCCAAAGGAGTTCTTTAGTACTCTAGAATCAATATTAAAAAAATTCATCTGGAAAGGCGCCAAACCGAGAATTAATTTCTCCATTTTAATGAAACCTAGACACAAAGGCGGGGCTGGGATACCCTCCATTAAAGACTACCACAAAGCAGCCCTACTGGATCAATTAAAGGCCTGGATTCTCCCTAGCTACTCAAAACCCTGGGTTTTAATTGAACAGGCTATGATACGAAATAGGAGCCTCAAAACCCTGTTAATGGCAGCAAGCTTAGGATACCCCGTCCAAATCCCTAAATACCCCTCACTGATGGCATCAATAGAAGCATGGAGATCACTACTTAACCTAAAAAGAGAATGCACGAAAATAGACATAAGAGCAGCCCCCCTACAAATATTTGAGTTCCTGATTCCTGACCTGACGACAGAACATTTGTCTAAACAAGGGTTCTCTTCATGGGCAGAAGTGACTGACAAAGCCAAGACAATAGACCCGTTTACCTCAAACAGAATTACCCACTTCCTGAGTAAAATAGGGCCCTACCCATATTTCTTTAGATAAAGAACTCTGGGAATGGTTTAATAAAGAAGAAAAAAGTAAAGGGGGTATTTCCCTCATTTATCACATGCTACAAGCGAACATTCTGGCGGGAAAACCCGCTGCTATCATGAAATGGGAAAGAGATCTAGGGCAAACCTACACGACTCAACAATGGGAATTTGCAACTACTCACAGCATGAAAGCAACCCATTGTGCCCTACACTGGGAAAACACCCTCAAAATTCTTCACAGATGGTACTTGACTCCGGCTCGTTTGGCCCAAATGTACCCAGAGGCCCCGGCGGAATGTTGGCGCAACTGTGGTCAAAAAGGCAGCATCCTCCATATTTTATGGCACTGCAAAGTTATCACAAAATATTGGCAAAAGATTTTCCAAACGATTTCCCAAATCACAGGACTAAGTGTGGAAGCTACTCCACAGTTGGCTCTGTTAGGCCTGACCCTGGAAAAATTCCCCCCGGAGTCGAGATCCATCGTAATGCATATCCTGATAGCAGCTAGGTTGAAACTAATGAGCATGTGGAAGAGTGAAAAATCTCCAACAGTAGAGGAAACACTAGTTACAGTCAAGATGCAGTGCGCATATGAACGCATGTTTGCCACTACACAAGGCACAATAAATGCCTTCCAACGCAAATGGGAAGTATGGTTACAAACATATAAACTTGATGGGTGACATGCATAGGAACGGATGGAACCTACATACTGAATCTCAAAAGACCTAGTTGGTGTGGACCAGTTATGGTTATCTGTAATGTTTTTACCCTACAGTTACACTCTATTCAACTTTTCTTTTCTTATTGATGGCACCCAGCATAAGTCTTTTCTACTTGGTTTGCTGACGACTAGGGTGCTAGGTAGCTCACAATGGTAGCACACACTCCTACCTTCCTCATACCACGATCATAAGACTGAAGTTAAGGTCTAATGCGGTGATATAAAACTTCTCCAACATGCCTGTCCACAGTATGAACCCAGTGGGGTGGCAGGCTCTCCCCTGTGAGAGAGGGGAGCAGGGCTCCAGGTATAGACCTCTTCACAAGAATGAATGTACACATTCCATAGCAAAAAGGATGTATGTATATTAACGCTTCATGTATGTACACTACCAGCAAATGGAGGTTTTTTTCTTTTTTCTCTTACAAATTTGATGTATGTGTGAGCATTTCACTGTTTGCATTGTAATTATCCATAAAACCAATAAACATCGAAAGTTTAATAAAAAAAAAAAAAAATCAATTCTGTCCATATGTAAGGCTAATTGGAAAGAAACTGTCAACCAAATGGCATGGGAGCATGGGCACAGCCAGGGGGGACATGTACCAATGCAAAAAAAAAATCTATATAAAACATTTTGTGGGGAGTAGAACTTTTAATAATAATTAAAGTGCAATTAAAGTGAAACATTAAAAATGCACAATGCTAGAGGGATGCCACCCCTATACAATGCACTGTATATTACAGCAAAAGGGACATTTACAAAGAAAAAAAATACTATTTTAAAGCGGTTGTCTACCCATCGATTTCATAGTGTCAAAAAAGAGTTAATATACCCAGCATGCCGGAAATGCTAGCTGTCTCCTTGGTTGTGCTCTCAACTAAACTAGCAAACCATCCAATGGGTGGTGTCATAATGGATCACATGTGCAGTATCATGGCAGTTGCAGAATAAACAGAGGCTAAGATGTCAGCTTCCTTAGCTGAAAATGTTAGAAGGAGAGTATACTACCACTTTAAATGTCTTGTAAATTAATTTTCCAGCCAGCATTTTTTAAATTAACTGCATGGGGACTTTTGGGGGTCCCCATGCTTTTTTCACAAATCTAACCTGATAGAGAAATGTTACTTACCAGCAAAGATTTTTGCTTTATTTTTTAAAGGGTGAGAAAACAAGACATAGCCCTCCCCCCAAGTACACACAAGACCCTTATCCAAGCATGCAGCCTGGCTGGCCAGGCAAGGGGTAGACAGGCATGCTGCCCCTCTCTTGAACCATACCAGAAACTCCTTTAAAAAGAAGGGTGCCCATCTCTTCCTCTGCATAAATGAGTAAGCAGTACATATTACCCCTCACATTCACCATTCACATAAATAGGATTAGAAATTAAACACACCATACATTTTTAAAAAATCTTCAATAATAAATGTGAATGACCAGCAGCTTGCTTGTAAGCAAAGGGGCGGGGACAGTGGTTGATGTCAGTGAACAAATATATCCATGGCCATAAGGCCAGGCGGGGATGTATCACTGTTTGCTAGAATCCTGAAAGGGTAACTTCACTTTAGTGGGGGAAAAAAATAGCAAATAAAGGAAAAATAATATAACACATATAATTGTGATACAAGTCATATTGTAATTGAATGTTATTAAAAATTACCTTTCCTTTTCAATCTGCAGCTGCTGTAATTTTCTAAGAATTTTTTCAATATGGCTACCCGGAGTTGTTCTGTACACAGAATGTATACTGACCACTCCCCAGAAACATAATTTCCTACTTGCGTGATTGGCTCAGCAATTTTCCCAGAAGTCTGCCTAAGATACAAGTCAGATTTCAGACATTCCCTGCAGAAAAATGCCATTTTTGGAGAGATACTTTCAAGAGAAACACGTCTAAAGGGATGCCCGGCAGCTTTCCTCATTAGTGTCCTGCAGCTGCACACCTGACAGATATTATTATACAGGATTTATATAGTGCCAACAGTTTGCGCAGCACTTTACAATATAAAGAGAGACAATACAGCAACAGCACAATTCAAAACAAAAGGGTTAGAAGGGCCCTGCTCCTGCGAGCTTAAAATCTAAGAGGGAGGGGCTGGTGAAACAAAAGGTAGGGACTGTAAGGGATGAACTGATGAGGGGAGTAGAAGATTGCGTTGTTAGCTGGAGGCAGGAAAAGGTCTCCCTGAAGAGATGAGTTTTCAGGGATCGCCTAAAAGTGGACAGAGTAGGAGATAGGAGGTCCTGGAGATGAGAATGGGAGCAGGAGACAAGGGAGCTAGAGAGCAGAAGGTCTTGGGAGGAGCGAAGAAGATGGTTTGGGTGATATTTGGAGATAAGATTGGTGATGTAGCTTGGGGCAGAATTGTAAATAACTTTGTATGTCATGGTTAGGGTTTTGAATTTTATTCTTTGGGAAATGGGAAGCCAGTGGAGGGATTGGCAGAGAGGAGTGGCGGACACCGAACGGTTGGTAAGGTGGATGAGTCTGGCAGCAGCATTCATGATAGACTGAAGAGGGGATAGCTTGCGGAGAGGTAGGCCAATTAGGAGGGAGTTACAATAGTCAAGGCAAGCGATAACAAAGGAGTGAATAAGTTGCTTAGTAGTGTCAACGTTTAGGAAGGGGCGTATTTTGGAGATGTTTCAGAGGTGAAGTCTGCACGATTTGGACAGTGATTGGATTTGGGGCTGAAAGGACAGGTCAGAGTCTAGGATTACACCGAGTACCTCGGCAGGCATGAGGGGAGGGACTGATAGTTTTATTATTGATCTTGATGGAGAAGTCAGGGGGAGGGGCACGGGCTGGAGGAAAAATTATGAACTCAGTTTTAGAAAGATTGATTTTGAGGAAGTGATGCGACATTCAAGCTGATATGTCAGTTAGTACGTTAGTAATGCGAGAGGAGACTGAAGGAGTGAGGTGAGGAGCAGAGACATAGATTTGTGTGTCATCAGCATAGAGGTGGTATTGGAAGCCATGGGAGTTTATTGACAGACAAAGGGAGGAGGTGTAAATGGAGAAGAGAAGGGGTCCAAGGAAGCTGGAGGTACCCCAACCGAAAGAGGAGAGGAGGAAACAGAGTTATAGGTCACGCTGTAGGAGCGCTCTGACAGGTAGGAGGAGAGCCAGGAGAAAGCAGAGTCTTGAAGGCCAAGAGAGTGGAGTTTTTTGAGGAGAAGGGGATGGTCAACAGTATCAAAGGCTGCAGAGAGGTTGAGTAGTATGAATACGGAGTAGTGGCCATTGGTTTTAGCATTTAGTAGGTGCTTTAGTAGGGCAGTTTCAGTGGAGTGTATCAAGCAAAAGCCAGACTGTAAGGGGTCAAGAAGGTTGTTGTCAGTGAGGTAGGAGCTAAGACGGTTGTAGACTAAGCGTTCTAAAAGTTTAGATGCAAACGGGAGCAAGGAGATAGAAACATAGAAAAGTGACGGCAGAAAAAGACTGAGTAGTCCATCGAGTTTGCCCCTTTTTATTTATTTATTAATTTTTTTTTATATATTTTTGTTTTTACATTAACCATGTTGTCTGACTATGGATTTATGTTTATCCCAAGCATGTTTGAAGCCATTTACTGTTGACTGTCTCACAACCTCTGTTGGTAGTTTATTCCAATCA
>BLSH010485095.1:1390456-1408487 GCA_018402905.1 Glandirana rugosa | reverse complement strand
CTTTAATCTCTAAAGTGTTGGCGACGAAACTCAACGTCTAGTTTGAGACGTATTTTGTTGCTAGCGGTGCTAGCACGAGTTACTAGTCTAAGAATATATATCGGCCAAAACTGATGAATAATTTTTTTAATGGATTTGTACTTTAGCAAAAAGTAAAAAATATTGTTCTTTTTTGCAAAATTGTCGCTCATTTTTTGTTTATAGCGGCGATCAGAAATGACGCAGAGGTGATCAAATACCACCAAAAGAAAGCTCTATTTGTGGGAAAAAAAGGACGCAAATTTTATTTGGGTACAACGTCGCACGACCGCGCAATTGTCATTCAAAATGCGACAGCGCTGAAAGCCAAAAATTGGTCTGGGCAGGAGGGGGGTTTAAGTGCCCAGTAAGGAAGTGGTTAATCTGCAATCTCCAACTCTAAGCAGCAGTATTTGAAATCTCAAATTCCTCCAACAATCTGATCATTGAGCACGATCGTGGCGATCGTTGTTTTATGCAGAGTTTGATCTGCAACTCAAAGCAGCGGTTGTGAAATCTCTAATTTCTGCTATCTGTCCTCAGAGCAACAGCACAGCAGTAGTAAAGTAATCTATCTCAGGATGCAGGATCAGATCTTAAAATGTCTCTAATTTCTCCCTCATGCTGTCAGCATCCTCTCCCTACACTAACCCAAGAGCATGTGACTGCAGCACTACGTGACTCCAGCTTATAAAGAGGCTGGGTCACATGATGCACTGGCCAATCACAGCCATGCCATTAGTAGGCATGGCTGTGATGGCTTCTAAGGGCAAACCAGTGAAACGCTTGTTGATTGGCTGCCCTGCAGCTTCTCAACACGTGGAGTAAAATAGCAGAACCCCAGCCCGAATTTGAACGATTTTTGAAATGTCCGGGTTCGGTACGGACCCGAACGTTACAGTCCAGGTTCGCTCAACACTATTCGTGAATACTGAGGAGAAAAATTAGTTTAACACCTTTTCCATTTCTCTATCCTTTACAACCAGATTACCTTCATCATTCTTTATGGGGCCAACATGATCTGACCTCCCTCTCTTACTGTTTATATACTTAAAGAATTTCTTGGGATTCCTTTTACTCTCCTCTGCTATGTGTCTTTCATGTTCTATCTTAGCTGCTCTGATTGCCCCTTTGCATTCCTTATTGCGTGTTTTATAGATATGAAAATCTGATGTGGTCCCCTCAGTCTTGTATTTTTTGAAGGCCTTCTCCTTTGCTTTTATGTGTGCCTTTACGTTGGCGTTAAGCCATACTTGTCTTTGGTTAGCCCTTTTAAATTTATTCCCCGTTGGGATACATTGGCTAATACCTTTGTTTAGTATGTTCTTGAAGCACTCCCATTTTTCCTCTGCATTCATTGTTCCTAGAATTTTATCCCAGCTAATATCTTCCAGCATGGAGCATAGTTTATGGAAGTTGGCCCTTTTAAAATTCATCGTCTTTGTATTCCCCTTATGGTTCTTATTTGTGTAATTTATACTGAAACGAACTGTCCTGCGATCGCTATTTCCTAGATTGCCCCTTACTTCCACGTCTGTGATCAGGTCTGTGTTGTTAGTGATCAGAAGGTCTAATAATGCTTTTTCTCTTGTTGGTGCATTTACTATTTGACCCATGAAATTGTCCTGCAGGACATTTAGGAAATGGGAGACTTAGCTGAATGGGCAGTACCTTCCTCCCAGTCAATATCTGGGTAATTAAAATCCCCATTATAATAACACTTCCCATCCTAGCCGCTATTCCAAATTGCGATAGGAGGTCTGCCTCCCCCTCCTCCCTCTGATTTGGGGGCCTATAGCATATTCCCAGTATTACTTTCCCCTTGCTATCCTGCCTTTGTAGCTCTACCCATAAGGCTTCAACTTCCTCCCCGGATCCACTACTAATGTCATCCCTCACATTTATTCTTAGGTCATTTTTTAGATACAGGCATACCCCTCCCCCTTTTTTGCCCACCCTGTCCCTGCGATGTAGGGAATACCCCTGAATGGTAGCCAGCCAATCATGAGAGCTGTTGAAACAAGTCTCCAAAATTCCCACAAAGTCTAATTCCTCCTCGTACAGTAGTAACTCTAGTTCTCCCATCTTGTCTGCCAGACTCCTGGCATTAGTGAACAAGCCACCTAGTTTTGTCTGGACACCTACTATTCCCCTGTTGGGTAATCCTCTTTTGCATATAGGACTTGTTACGCTACTCGCCTCGAATTTAAATTCTTTATTCGGCCTATCACTCCTCCCTCCAATACTACCCCCTGAACTCAGTTCCACTCTGGCTATTTCTAAGTCTGGACCCTCCCCCCCGTTGCCTAGTTTAAAAGCCCCTCTAACTTTTCAGCCATCCTCATTCCCAGCCGGTCTGCACCTTCCCCATTTAGGTGCAGCCCATCCTTTCTATAGAGCTCGTAACTGATTGAGAAATTGGCCCAGTTCTCCAGGAACCCGAAACCCTCCTTTCTACACCAGCTCCTCAGCCACTTGTTAACTTCCCTAATCTCCTGCTGCCTCTCTGGTGTGGCTCGAGGTACAGGTAGATTTCCACCTTGGAGGTCCTAAGCCTCAATTTTGCTCCTAGGTCCCTGAAATCTTTTTTAGGACACTCCACCTACCTCTAACTTTGTCATTGGTGCCAACATGTACCATGACAGCCGTGTCTTCCCCAGCCCCTCCCAGCAATTTGTCCACCCAATCCATGATGTCCCGAACCCGAGCGCCCGGTAAACAGTTTACAGTTTGGGGCTTCAGGCTTTGTGACAGATTGGCCTCTCTGTGTTTCTAAGAATGGAGTCCCCCATCACCACAATCTGTCTTACCTTTCCTCTGGCTTCATCCCCACCCTCGCTGGAGGCGTTACTCCCCTGGCAGCTAGGGGTGCCACTCTGCTCCAGTGATGCCGATTCCTGGCTGGTTTCCGCAATATCACATAACTGGGTGTACCTATTGGGATGCTCCAGCCCAGGATCGGCCTCCCTAACTCTTTCCCTTCTACCCTTCCTAACTGTCACCCAAATGCTCTGTTCTGGTGCCTGCACCTCTATGTCTCCACCCGCCTCTGTGCTGGCCCCTGCCGGCACCTGCCGAGTACAATCCCAACTCTCCTTAAGTATGGAGAGTCGCCTCAGTGTTGACAGTTGTTTCCTTAGATCCAGAACCTGTACTTCCAGGGAAACAACGTTCTTACATTTTGTACAGCAGTATTCGCCCTTGATCTCATGATCAAGGAACGCATACATGCGACAAGATGTACACCGAATCGCTTCTCCATACCAGCCGGGCATCGTACCTATTGATTTAGTGGGGACTGGTAATTATGCCCTATCCAATTAACTAACCGCTGGCTGCCTGCCGCTAATACTCACAGTACACAGGGTCTCACAACACTCGGTACTCACACCACACTCCGGTATTCACAGAACACCCAGGTACTCACACTATATTACTCAGGTATTCACCCAATACTCAGGTACCCGCACCCTATGCTCTGGTACTGACACTATTACTCAGGTACTTGCCGAATACTCAAGTTCTCACAGAATAACCAGGCCTCACCACTCAGGTACTCCTAAACTACTCAGGCCCTTGCCACTCAGGTACTCCTAGAATCCTCAGGTAATCACAGTATACTAAGGCAATCACAAACACTCAGGCACTCCCAGAATACCCAGGTACTAGCAGAATACTCAGGTAATCACAATACCCAGGTACCCACGAACTCTCAGGTACCCACGAATACTCAGGTACTCACAAACACTCAGGTACCCCAGAATACTCAGGTACTCCCAGAATACTCAGGTAATCACAATACCCAGGTACCCACGAACACCTAGGTACTCATAACACCCAGGTACCCACGAACACTCAGGTACTCACAACACTAGAATACTCAGGTAAACACGATACTCAGGTACTCTCAGGTACTCCCAGATACTTAAGCAATCACAATACCCAGGTAATCACAATACTCAGGTACACCCAGATACTCAGGTACTCCCAGATACTCAGGTACTCACAGATACTCCCAGATACTCAGGTACTCACAGATACTCGGGTACTCACAGATACTCACAGATACTCAGATACTCACAGGCACTCAGGTACTCACATATACTCACAGATACTCAGGTACTCACAGCCACTCCCAGGTACTCACACTGTCAGTCTGTCTTTATTCTATGTGCCTCTGTCACTCTGCAACTCTGCACAGCCTCCCCTTGAAGTCTGACACTTTACAGGGATCAGTCAGCCGCCTTCAGTCCCGCCGCCGTCTCTCCTGTCAGTCAGCCTCCCTCCCCCTCCAGTCCACAGATACCCTCACCTGCTGCCTCTGTCGGCTTGCTGCCTCCCAGTCCTTCTGACGCCGCTCGGTCTTGGTCACAGGGGAGAGAGTCCTCTGCTCCCGCTCTGCCGCCGCTCAGTCACGGGGGGAGGGGGTCCTCGGCTCCAGCTCTGCCGCCACTCAGCCACCCAGTCACGGGGGAGGGGTCCTCCGCTCCTGCTCTGTCACTGTTCAGTCACGGGGGGTCCGCCGCTCTATTCCAGGGGTCCGCCGCTCTTCACTGCCGCCGATCGATCCCGGGAGTCCACCGGAAGTCTGCCGCTGATTGGTAACGGGGGGGAGAGTCCTCCACTCCCAGTCCTTAATCTCAGCCCAACACATCCCACACACACACACACGCTTCAGCTCAGCTCCTGTTTTTCATGCCGACTGCACAGCCTGTCAGCCTGTCAGCACCACAGCACCACCTCTGGTGACACAGCACCACAGTTTGTAGGAGTCACCTACTGAGTCACGGGAGGGGAAATCCACCCCAGAACCCGAACCCTCACTAAAAGAGGTCTTATTGGTGGTTAATATTTGCAGATCCACATTAACAGAACTCTTCGAGCAAATAAAGGGGATTAGAGAAGAGGTTTCTCTTGTAAGGCACAACCTACAGAATATACAGGAAAGGACGGCAGTTATGGAGGAGAGGTTGGGGATGGTAGAGGATGAATTAAATCCCCTCAAAAAGGAGTTGAAGATTCTACAGGAGAAAATGGAGGCCCATACTGCCAAAATGGATGATATGGAGAACCGGCTTCGGAGGGATAATATAAGAGTGGTGGGCCTACCGGAGTATAGCGAGGGAGTAAATACGGAGGAGTTCCTAGAAAAATGACTCAAAGACTTGATGGGGGCAGAAACTTTATCCTCTTCTTTTTCCATTGAAAGAGCCCATAGAGTACCCTTTAGGCCCCTACCATCTGGGGGGTTCCCCAGGCCACTACTTGCAAAAGTGTCCAATTACAGGAACAGAGTAAAGATTCTGCAGAAGGCCAGGGAGAGGGGAAGTCTGTCTTATAATGGTGCTAGGATTTCTATTTACCCTGACTTTTCTCCGGACATACAGAGAAAAAGGGCTAAATTCCTGGATGTTAAACGTAGGTTACATCAGTCCAAAGTTACATATGCCTTATTGTATCCAGCCCGACTTAAGGTTACAGCCTTAGGCGAGACTCATTTTTTTGATAACCCGGCTGGGGTCACAAAATGGTTGGAGGAGAACATTCATAAATTAGATGCAACTTAAAGGAAAAAGGATGGGAGAGGATTTGGGTTTTTTTTTTTTGGTAGGGAGCGGGAACAGTATGTAAAGGTATGAGAATGGCTCACGGAGGGGGGTGGGGGGGGTAGGGAAGTAACATCGAAGATCAGAGCAAACTGTGTGGGGGGGGGGAGTGGGGTGGAATTGGCTGGCGGTGTTTAACATAAAAGGTATAAGTTGCAGTGAAAAGGATAAAAATGGCTATATGTGGCACCTACAGGGTAGGCCTGGTGAGGCCGGGGAGGGGGAGGGATGGGAGGGGAAGGTATGTTTATTATACAGGGTGGGCCATTTATATGTTTATTTTTATATGTATATATTTATTATTACCTTAATAAAATGGGAATGGTTGGTGATATTAACCTGTTTGTGGCACATTAGTATATGTGTTAAAAAGGAAATAAACCCCCTTTAGTGGGACTTTGGTTAGGCAGCAAACCACCACACTTTAATCAAATTTTGTCAAAAAATATAATTTTATTTTAAAATAGGGTTGACTTGTATTGATCAGACCCTATGCAACATAAAATTGAATCATGTCTCTATATGACGGATCAAGTGATCAAAAAAGTACATCACAGGGTTGAAAATGTGAAGACTCTTATCTTTGGGGTCATCTGAAGGCAATTGTCTATGCTGTGAAGATACGAGATGTGCAGCACCTGAAACTACGGATACTGGAAGCCTGTGATAGCATTTCTCCTGCGGTGTTGCTCACAGTGTGTGAAGAGTAGGAGAAGAGGGTTGCATTGACAATCCAACACAATGGGCAGCACATTGAACACATTTTATAAGTGGTCAGAAACTTGTAAACAACTCATGAAAGAATAAAGTTACGTTAAAACCACGCACACCATTGTTTTTCTTGTGAAATTCCCAATGAGTTTGATGTGTCACATGACCCTCTTCCTATTGAAAAAACAAACGTTGGATTAAAAATGGCTGACTTCAAAATGGCCGCCATGGTCACCACCCATCTTGAAAAGTTTCCCCCCTCACATATACTAATGTGCTACAAACAGGAAGTTAATATCACCAACCATTCCCATTTATTAAGGTGTATCCATATAAATGGCCCACCCTGTAGATCAGAAATGTGTGTGGAATAAGGTGATGAGGTATGAATGGTATGTTTGTTTGGCACAAATTTGCATGGCACAAACACTTATAAAGTGCATAAGCACTTTTCTTATAGCAAAAAGGAATATAGACCTTCCTAATAAAGGTAGCTTATATGGGTGGAATTTACCTAAAAAGGGCAAGGATATAAAGTTAGAAGTAGCACTATAAGTAAGAGAAGGGGGGATTTTACCCCTTTATCATGGGTGACGTAGCACAGATTAATTGGGGCTAAAGGACTTGTTATGTGTTTTATTTTTTTTTATTTATTTTTTTCCTCTCTCTCTTTTTTTGTTTCTCTCCTTGTATTGATATTTGATGCAAACTAAAAGGCTCAATGTAGGATCCTGGAATGTGAGGGGTATGGGAAGCCCTGCCAAAAGGGCAGCAATCTTCTCAAAAATGGAGAGATGTAAGGTGGAAATAATTTGTCTACAGGAGACCCACTTTTCTAGAGAGTTAGTCTCCCAAATGGAAAATAGGCAATTCCAAAAACAATTCCACTCAGTTCACACAAGTTACTCAAGGGGCGTTAGCATATTTATTAAAAGAGGAATGCCTTTTTCCATTAGACAAATTGAGATTGATAGCGTGGGTCCCTATATTTTACACTTTATACACTATCATAGAAAATAGAGAGCTGGTCCTGTTAAATATGTATATTCCCCCTCCGTTTGCTACAGAGATAGTGTATAAGCTGATGGAGCTTGTTTTGGATAAACCTGGTGTCCCTGTGATTGTGATGGGGGATTTTAATATGGTGATAGATGGATACCGGGATAGGTTCCCACCAGGGAAAAGGAGAAACAGCTTGATGGAGACCAGATTTGCCCTGCTTCTTAGAGAGGCAGGGTTGGTGGACCTCTGGAGAGTGCGGAATCCGGAGGGAAGACAGTTTTCCTGTTTTTCCGGTACGCATTCCACACTTTCTAGGATAGACTTGACATTGGGCAATAAGGAGGCCTTAGACCTAGTGGAAAGAGCCGTCTATCTGCCTAGTGGACTTTCAAACCATTCACCCTTGTTATTGTCCTTGCGTATAGAGGGGACCAGTAGTATGGACAACTGAAGAGTAAATCCAGTTTGGATGGAGATTATGGATGCCCCCGGGGAAGTATTGGCGGCTTTGGGGGAATTTATGAACTTCAATACTGGATCAGCATCAGTGGGGGTGGTATGGGATACCATGAAGGCCTTCTTGAGGGGGTTATTAATTCAACAGATTAATAAAATCAAAAAGAAAAGTGGGGAATGGGAAATGGTTATTAAGAGAGAAGCGGAGGGAGCGGAGAAACAATATATAGAGGACCCTACATAGGAGAGGTACAAGGATATGGTAGATAGCCAACAGAGGTACAGAATAGTAGAAATTAGAAGGGAAGAGAACAAGCGCATGTTTAAGAGGCAGAGCTCCTTTGTAGAGGGAGAGTCAGTGGGTCGAGCAATGGCCTTCCTGATCAAGGCAAATTCTCCATCTAATTGTATTTCAGCAATAAGAACTACAGTTGGCAGTGTGGTCTCGAATACAGCAGAGATAGCAGAGACATTTAAGGAGTATTACAAAGGGATATATAGATCACAGGGAGGAGGTACCCAAGAGGCAATGACAAGCTTCTTGGATGGCCTAAAATTACCAGCTCTTTCGGAACAGGAAAGGGGGAGTTTGGATTCGCCTATCACCTTAGAAGATTTAAATAGAGCCTGATGGGCTCCCAATAGAAGTATATAAACACTATGGGAAAGTGCTACTCCCAGAATTACTGAAAGTTGCAAATTGGGCAGCCGATACAGAGGAGTTGCCAATATCAATGAGAGAGGCCACTATAAGCATGCTCCATAAGGAAGGGAAGGACCCCGCTAGAGGTCTCCTCTTACAGACCAATATCATTGAAGTGTGCAGACACAAAAGTTCTAGCAAAGGTCTTGGCATTCAGACTGATGAAAGCCATTCGGAGACTGGTACACCCTGATCAAGCGGGATTTATTCCGGATAGATCCACTAGTGGGAACATCAGGACGGTGTACCTGAACCTGCAGATACAATCGGAGAATATGGGTTTGAGGGCTATTCTGTCCCTGGACGCTGCTAAGGCCTTCGATTGCCTGGAATGGGGATACCTCTGGCGGGTCTTGAGAAGATTTGGATTTGGTCCTTTGTTTATTAAATGAGTTAGAACACTTTACAACTTCCCTAGAGCACGAGTTAGGGTTAACAACAAATGTTCAGGTGGGTTTCGCTTAGGGAGGGGGACGAGACAGGGATGTCCGCTGTCCCCACTTCTTTTTGCCCTAGAGATGGAGCCCCCGGCTGAGGCGATTAGGTCATCTATAAGCATACAGGGCTTTCATAGGGCAGCAGGAGAGGAAAACATTGGCCTGTATGCGGACAATGTCCTGTTGTTCCTGGGGGACACCCAGGGATCCTTAGCAGCAACAATAGATTTGGTTAACAAGTTTGGATGTCTCTCAGGGTTAAAAATAAACTGGGAGAAATCTGCATTACTCCCGATAGATCCAGGGGCCACTTCGTTAACATCAGCAGCTACCCACCTGAGGGTTGTAGATAAGTTAAATTACCTAGGTATTGTTCTCTCAAGGGATCCCAATCACTTTTCTTACCGATAACCTAGTTCCTAGGCGTAAGAGCGAAATATGGAAACGATTCCCACTGTCTGCTGCTGGTAGATGTAGTTTGATTAAAATGGTCTGGATGCCGCAACTATTGTATATTTTACATAATTCCCCATTGTGGATATTTAAGAAATGGTTTAAGAAAATAGATACCATGTTCAGGGAATTAATATGGAGTAAGGGCAAAGCCAGGATTAGGTTAAGTATCCTACAATTACAAAAAGAGGAAGGAGGAGTGGCCCTACCATGTCCGTTGAATTACTATCTAGCGGCTCAATTGCAGCAGATCGTGGGATGTGGTTTTCCAGGAGGGAATGACATAAACAGCAGAATTATGTTAACAAGCACTCCGCACAACAAAGTAATAGAAGCTCTGGAGGCAAAATCTTTTGCCCTTAAAGTTCCAACTCTGGTAATGATAATGAAAGTGTGGGATACAGTAAAGTTACAACTAGGATACGGCACCTTATCAAAATTTACTCCGTTATGGAACAACAATAACCTAAAAGAAGTACAGGCTGTAGGAACGATTAAAGAATGGGAGTCACGAGGTATCACTCGACTTAAGCAACTCTATGTGGAGAGTGTGTTAAAATCTTTTATAGATCTGAGGAACGAGTTTGATATCCCCAAGCAATCCTTTTTCAAATATTTGAAAATTAGACATGCATTGGAGGTGCAATTTAAATCTCAGCCCTTGGAGTGGGATGAGGTGCCTACTCTCCAAAGGGTCATAGAAACAGGATTGCGTAATCTCAGGTCTATATTTAGATATATGTAAGAGAATAAGAGAGTCTGGAAGCGAACTCCCAATTAGAAGAAAATGGGAAGAGGATATAGGCACCATAACTACTGAACAATGGAGGGACATTTTAAGGGCCTGTCCTCGGGTATCAATGGCTCCCTCACAGAGAATGTTGCATTTATTTCTGTTATATAGGGTGTATTATACTCCTCATAAATTATTTCAATTTGGAAGAAGGCAAGATGATCAGTGTCCCAGGTGTCAGAAGAGGGGGACCTCTTGCATATGGTATGGAGGTGCCCCAAACTATTTAGATACTGGGAGGGAGTCATTGGCACCATGAATAGGGTCTTTCGCACTATATTTGAACCGGAAGCCTTAACATGTATAATGGGTCTCATAAAAGAGGGAAAAGGAAGGAATAAGATCTTGACAGCCATAGAGGGATGCTTGTACCAAGCAAGAAAAGTAATTGCCAAAAATGGCAAGCTACTACACTGCCAACTGTAGAAGATTGGATTATAACAGTTCATGAAGTAGTCTGGAAAGAGAAAGGGGCCTATGTGAAAAGAGGTAATCTTAAGGAATTTGAAAAGAAATGGGGACCTTGGCTGGAAGAAATGGACTATCTTTATGATAACTATGGAATATAGGTGCTTAAATAAGATATGTGGAGTAAGGGAGATGACTGGATGAAGGATGTATGTAAATGGGATGTATGGGGTGGATAATGTGGATGGGTATGGATATATTTGGAGATAACTGAAATATTAATTTTTATATATGTGGAAAGGGGTAATCATTTTGGAAATAAAGTACAGGGTGGGCCATTTATATGGATACACCTTAACCACTTACCTACCGGGCCACTTTTTTACATTTGGTGGTCACAAGCTAAAAACATTTTTTTTTGCTAGAGAATTACTTAGAACCCCCAAACATTATATATATATATTTTTTTTTTTTCAAACACCCTAGAGAATAAAATGGCGATCGTTGCAATACTTTTTGTCACACGATATTTGCGCAGCGGTCTTTCAAGCGCAATTTTTTTGGAACAATTTTACTTTTTTGAGTTAAAAAATAAGACAACAGTAAAGTTAGCCCAATTTTTTTGCATACTGTGAAAGAGGATGTTACGCCGAGTAAATAGATACCATACATGACACGGTTGAAAATTGCGCGCACTCGCAGAATGGCGACAAAGTCCGGTATTTAAAAAGTTCCATAGGCGACGCTTTAAACATTTTTAACGGTTACCAGGTTAGAGTTACAGAGGAGGTCTTTGGCTAGAATTACTGCTCACACTCTGGCGATCGTGGCGATACCTCACATGTGTGGTTTGAACACCGTTTTCATATGTGGGCGCAACTTACGTATGCGTTTTCTTTGCTGCGCGAGCTCGCGGGGACGGTGGCGATTTAAATCTTTTTTTTTTTTTAATTTTATCTATTTATTTATTTTTAGCAGTGTTCCTTTAAAAAAAAAATCTGATCACTTTTATTGCTATCACAAGGAATGTAAACATCCCTTGTGATAGTAATATATGGTGACAGGTAATCTTTTTGGAGGGCCGGGGGGTCTAAAAGACCCCCCAGCCCTCCTTTGCACTTCATAGTATTCAGATCGCCAAAAACGGCGATTCTGAATACTGTCACTTTTTTAAAATTGGCGCCGTTAGCCACCGTGTACGTGTAAACCAGAAGTGACATTGTGACGTCGCTTCCGGAATTTTCCGAAGGAGACCCGATCGGAGCCGATTACGGCTTCTGTCAGGTCTCCTTCCAGCCGGTGGATGCGCCGGATCGTCGCTCCGGTCTCCCGGTGGGACGGGAGGCCGGAGAAGAGCGGCGGAGGGCGGCAGGAGGGGGGATACGGATACTGGAAGCCTGCGCTAGCATTTCTCCTGTGGTGTTGCTATCAGTGTGTGAAGAGTGGGAGAAGAGGGTTGCATTGACAATCCAACACAATGGGCAGCATATTGAACACATTTTATAAGTGGTCAAAAACTTGTAAATAACTCATGAAAGAATAAAGTTATGTTAAAACAAAGCACACCATTGTTTTTCTTGTGAAATTCCCAATACGTTTGATGTGTCACATGACCCTCTTCCTATTGAAAAAACAAAAGTTTGATTCAAAATGGCCGACTTCAAAATGGCCAACATTGTCACCACCCATCTTGAAAAGTTTCCCTCCTCACATATACCAATGTGCCACAAACAGGAAGTTAATATCACCAACCATTCCCATTTTATTAAGGTGTATCCATATAAATGGCCCACCCTGTATATGAGGAAATGGGAATTTTTTTTGGGAAGGCCCATATCTCTGGTAGACTACGGTAAAATCTGGGATTCGACTTCCAAAGTTTTTTAGATATGTGATTCAGAAGGAAACAGCAGTCAAGATACTTTACTTCTGGTATATAACCCCGGATATATTTCATGCACGTCACCCAGAGACGTTGAATCATTGTTGGAGATGTAACAAGGATATAGGTTCTCAATTTCACATATTTTGGGAATGTCCTCCCATACAACAGTTCTGGACTCAGATTCAAGAGGTGCTACACACACTATTCCACACTATTGTCCCTCTAAACCCTCTACACTACCTATTAGGTCTCCCAATAACAGATATCCCTAAGACCGCAAGGAAGCTCACATCTTACATCTTATTAGCAGCAAAAAGGTTTATACCTAGATGGTGGCTTTCTCCCCCATCTTTTACTCAGTTTCTTTCCACTCTGTCGGAAATACACAGGATGGAACATCTGACTGCAATGATCGACGACTCTATGGAACGTTTCTCTAAGGTTTGGGAGGTGTGGGAGTCATATCACTCACTAGTATAGATGAAAAATAAGCATACCTAAAAATTCTATGGTGTTCTGGCTGTAGCTCTTCATAGGGTGGTGCTTCTTCCTAAAACTTATTTCTGAGCAACACGATCTATATTGTCTCTGTTATTTTTGTTTCTAAATATATAGTTTGGTACATTATACTGCCTCTATTCGTTTTGCTGGTATATTATATTTGAGTAACTGAACTCTAGATCTGATTCTGTTATTGAAATATACCAGTCCATTTTCTTGTTTTCTACTTCCATTATACAGGGTGGGCCATTTATATAGATACACCTTAATAAAATGGGAATGGTTGGTGATATTAACTTCCTGTTTGTGGCACATTAGTATATGTGAGGGGGGAAACTTTTCAAGATGGGTGGTGACCATGGCGGCCATTTTGAAGTCGGCCATTTTGAATCCAACTTTTGTTTTTTCAATAGGAAGAGGGTCAAGTGACACATCAACTTATTGGGAATTTCACAAGAAAAACAACGGTGTGCTTGGTTTTAACGTAACTTAATTCTTTCATGAGTTATTAACAAGTTTCTGACCACTTATAAAATGTGTTCAATGTGTTGCCCATTGTGTTGGATTGTCAATGCAACCCTCTTTTCCCACTCTTCACACACTGATAGCAACAACGCAGGAGAAATGCTAGCACAGGCTTCCAGTATCCGTAGTTTCAGGTGTAGACAATTGCCTTCAGATGACCCCAAAGATAAAAGTCTAAGGGGGTCAGATCGGGAGACCTTGGGGGCCATTCAACTGGCCCGCGACGACCAATCCACTTTCCAGGAAACCGTTCATCTAGGAATGCTCTGACCTGACACCAATAATGTGGTGGTGCACTTTTAGATGTCCTCGCTCAACCCTTCCTGCGTGCTTTCAATTCTTTATCGACTCCAGGCACTGCAATACACAACTTCTCGGAAGCGCATATCTTGGTAATCCCAAAAGCTGGGAAGAACCTCACTTTAGTCACTATTACTAACTCACCTGATTTCCCTGCTCAATGTCGATTTACAGATCTTTGCCATAATCCTAGCCAATCACTTCATACCGATAGTTAACTCTCTCATTGCTAAAGATCGGGGGGGGTTTGTCCCAGGTAGAGAAGTGAGAGATAACACATTTAAGGCAATAAATACCCATCATTGGCTCACCACCTCCAAACAACAAGTTTTTTTTTCTATCCCTGGATGCGGAGAAGGAGTTTGACAGGTTGGTCTGGGATTATATGGCGGCAGTGCTGCAGACAATAGGCCTGCAAAATCGGCTGCTAAACTTCATTATGGCTCTTTATGCAGTGTTGTCAGGAACCAGTGTGACCAGAAATATGTGGACTGCCAGAGAGAATGCCAGGTACAAGTAGTGTAAAATGATATCATTTTTTAAAAAGATAAGTGAATAACAAAGATGTAAATGCACCTCCAACATACCAAATTACCAGTGACACAAAATGAACAACTGCCTAAACTAAGTATATACAGCGGATAGGGAATGCAAAATCGCAATCAAACCAGAGTGATACACAGGAGATCAAGCAGAGGGAGCTGGGAACAAGACAGGACAGGGAGAGGGAACCAGGAGACTGAAGGAACAGGTAGGAAGGGATTAGGCTGCAGGGTCGGGGTCAGAGTCCAGGAACAGGAGATGGGATACAGGCTTCAGGAACACAGATCAAGGGCACATGGAGAAAATACAAAGACACAGCATGCACCAGGTTTAAATACACTTCCTGCAATCAGCATCAGGTGATGCCTAATTGCAGGAGATGATGCCAGCTTCTGACTGCCGAGAGACACCAGCTGGTGGACACTGGAACTGCAGCCCATAGATCTGGGAGCCACAGTGCCACCAGCAGGTGAATTCTTTCTGACAGTACCCCCCTCTAAGGAGTAACCTCCGGACGCTCCAAGCAGCCATAGCTGAAAGAGTCCATATCAGATATTTAGTTACTGCATAAGTCCAGAGAGAAAATGTCTCATAAGCCCAAGGAGTGCTGGGTTGCAAATACTGCCAGGATCCAACAAGAAGCTAGGTGTTCCACCGCCTGGAACCTGGTAACTGGCTAGGTACCCCAACGCTGGGGCTAGACAATTGGCTAGGTGTCCTGTCTGCCAGACAGTCATTGTGCACAGTAATAGATCAATTTATATGGGGCTGTACATATTTTGTACTTAAGACAATTTATACTATAGGCACTTTATTAGTATGTATGTTGTTTAATTCCATGCACTTTTTATGCACTGTTTATTTGCTTACACCTATGTGGTAGAGCAGTTTAAAGTGGGTTTATATGTTTACAGCACTATATAGAGTGTAATACGACCAGCTCCACATACTTCTATCTGGTTTTCATTGCGTGGGTAAAAGATATCCTTATCTTTTATGTCGTATCCACAGTTCACATCCTTGTCAGAGCAAATATACCAGCTGACATGAAGAAAGCTTGTACTACCTGGGCCAAAGACTTGCAAGTTGAAATGTCACCTGAAGACTGGGATAAGATTTTCCACATTGTCCATAAAGGATCAGTGAATGTCTCAATTCAGCAGAATAATTACAAACTTTTGTCCAGATGGTACAGGACCACAGTCCTTTTATACAAATGTGACAAATTTTGTCAACAGGAGATAAGCATGCTTCTGCATATTTGGTGGGAATGCCCAATGCTCCAATCTCTTGGTCTGATGTGCACTCAATCATTGTTCAAAATAGCCTCTCCAGGTGAGTTTAAAAGAAACACCGTGTGAGAGTGGTTCAAGGGTGCCAGCACAGCCCTTCTGTAGATGCACATCAAAGAAAAGTTCCAGAATTGCTGTATTCCTTGAAGTCCTTTCTTGTGTATCATAAAAACATCACAGCCACAATGGGGATATCACAAAAGATACATGTTTCACACTAGTAGTAGCACTTCCTCAACCCCTGCTACAAGCGTGAAACATGTTCCATTTGTGATATCCCCATGGCATCTGTGATGGCTTTATTATACCAATTAAAGGATTTCAAGGAGTGCAGCGATTCCGGAACTTTTCTTTAATGTGCACTCAATCATTCTCCAAGTGATGTCTGATACCTTGGATTACTCTCCAGCACAATATGTATTACATTGCACCTCAATCCCTTCCAAGGCATATCATAAGTCACTTGTCATGCACATGATAAACATGGCCAAGGTGTGCATACCTGTGCACTGGGTATCCCCTCACATGCCATCTCTCACAGAACGGGTTACACACATTAACAAAACTGCGGAGATGGAGGAAGTCATACATATAGGGAAGGAGTCCCCCTCCAAGTACATGACAATATGGGCCTGTTGGCTCAACTTTCAAACAACAGATGCCTATTATCGGATAACAGGTGATGTTCCTCTGATGCATATGCCAGTAAACATGACCGATTCTTGACCAATACCCTCCTTTCGATCCCCCTTTTCTAAACCACTTAAAGTGGGGTTCCACCCACATTTTTCCTCACCATGCAGCACTAATGTACATCTTTAAAATGAATTGGCAATGTATTTATTTTTTTTCTGTTCATTTACCTGATTTATGCCTATATCTAATTTCACTTCCTCCTTTAGGGGCCGTGGCACCGTATGTCATTTTCGGTTTTGCATTGGCTCCTGGGAGATCTTGGTCAGCTTGGCATGGCACTGCTCCTGTTTTGCATTGGTATCCATGGAAAATCTTGGTCAGCTTGGCATGGCTGTGCCATGCCAAGCTGACCAAGATTGCACCGCACTGCACATGCACAAGATCGGCAGTAGCATGCTTCAGGTACCCACACTGGAGATGGCTGCGCTGTGCAAGAACTTCACAAAGTAAGAAAAGGATGCTGCACAACTAGAAAACTGGGCATATTTTACAGCATACTTTTGTCACATTGCATAAGTATTCTAGGGGTATTTTTATCTTAAGGCCTCATACAGACAGACGTTTTTTTGACGCCACTTTTTTTGGGCTTTTTTTGCAGCTCTCCGTGTTATTCAATGGCCCTCTAAAAACGCTGACATTTTTGAGCAGTAGAGGGTGTCGGCGTTAGTGAGCTGTTTCTAGAACGCGGGACCAGCGCGTTCTGAGGTTGTAGCGTTTTGGCGTTTTTTTACTCAAATCGGCAAAGTACTCACTAACACCGTACTGGCGTTAACCAGCGTTTTTTGACGCCAACGTATTTAGGTTGAAAAATAGCAGAGGACTGATTTAAAAAAAAAAAAAAAACGCCTATTGACGCCGACGCTCAGTAATGCTCACTAACGCCGATGCAAAACGCTGAAAAAAAGGCTGATTTTTCCAAAAAATGTTTTTCTCAGAAGCCCGAGTGTATGAGGCCTTAAAGTCATATTTCGGCCGGGACTCTATTTTAATTTAGCCTGCACCTCTCTCTTATACAGCTCTTTTCTCCATTCAGTTGGCTGATCCACCCCGGAAACACCCCGGGGAAGGAAGCTGAAGGGCTATATCACTGGAGGGCCTTCTACCTTTTCTACTCTACCTTATACGCCTTTGATGAAATACTCCTCTTTTATTCTCTGCTTAAGGTCTCCCCCACTTTTTTCTTTTCACCATCTCTACCTTGATCCTTCTTGTCTGCCCATCGACCTCCCCCCTTCATCCCTCTCCATTCTAACCCCCTTTTTTTTTTTTGGCTGGAGCTACTCAGTCTCTGAAACAGCCTACCAACAGGAGGAATGACATTGGCCATTTAGAAAATCAGACACCTCACCGCAGTGTATCCCCTGGCTGGTAAGAACACATATCCTTCCCAATCCAGGAGCAAGAAGCTGTCAGTTACCTCTCCCTACTTCCCCCCTCCAGCTACCCGTCTGTTCTTCCTAGTTCCATCTCTACCACTTTTCTTTTTTCACCCCCTCTGGAATTCGTCTCTTATTTTCTCCTCATAAAGTAGTTTCCGCATATTCCATCTCATCTTTTCCATCTTCCGGGAGGTCACTATATCGGGAAGTCGAAGGAAGGGGCCCCACAAAGGCCCCACCTAGTCGGTTGACTTACCTCTTTTCTCGACATATTCTCTCTCCACGTCCGATTTAATTTTATCTCAGGGCCGGCTTTATACTGA
>BLSH010485095.1:1356779-1378564 GCA_018402905.1 Glandirana rugosa | reverse complement strand
TCGGTGAAGCGGCGTGTCCTGGGGACACGCCGACACCGACAGAGCCGGGATGCGCGCGCCCGATCGCGCGCAATCCCGGCTTAAAGGGACGACGTCATATGACGTCCACCCACTGGAAGAGCAGGACCGCTCCGCCGTCATTTGACGGTGGGCGGTCCTGAGGTGGTTAAACATAGGAATTGACACATACCCCAAGAACTTCTGGCCAATGATTACTCACATACTCTTAGCTACAAGGGCATCAATTCTACAAAAATGGAAAACACCCGGAGTACCAAACATATCATAGAACAAGCTTTAGCCACCAATTCGCTCTCTTTGAGAAAATTCAAAAGAGAGTGGCAGAACTGGCCACTATCTAAGACGTAATAATTTAATCCTGTTATTCACAACTACAAACAACTTGGTCACCTGGGGAGGGAGAAGCGGTGAAGTCAACCACCTGCCATAGCATATCCGATTACAACAAAGCTTGAATGGGGACTACTACATATTAACTGTAACCTCTATGTTACCCTTATGTTACTATTGTTTTACTTGACAGTAACTTAAGATGATGAAAGTGGTACAGGTATACCTAAGAGTACAGTTTTAAGTGTTCAATTAACAGACTTATGTACGGTATAAAAGTGTAATCATAAGAAATGAAAATAATACTATAACTACGAATGTACCACCAATACCTGTATAACTTGTTCAATTTGTTATATATTCCAATAAAAAACATTGACTCAAAAAAATCCTTGGGTCCCAGGACTGCAAATCTACAACACCACTCAATTAGCCACCAGTGCATTAACTTTGTTATAACAGAGATACAACATTGTAACCACCTTCTGATTAACTTAAAAAATGAATACCCTACACAAAAAGCAGTGGATAAGGTGACCTAAGAACTGATCTGAGGTAATTTGACAATAATTCTATGACTAATTTGCACACCTAAATACTTTTATATACAGATTTTTTTTTAAGGACAAACTTTGTATTAGGTACACCATTTTAATAAAAAATGCATACTATTATTATTATTATTATTATTATTATTATTAATAATAATATTATTATTATTTATATCATTATTATTGTTATTATTATTTAATGACAATAAGGCAAAAGTGTAAAAAAGGCATAATTTACATTGATGGACCTGCAGATACCACTGAAGTCTCAAGTGTTCTTGGATATATATATATATATATATATATATATATATATATATATATATATATATATATAAAACTAAATGCTAAATGTAGGGATGCTTTGAGACATTTCTGGACATTTTTTTACATAGGATCTTTATTTTGTAAATTTTGTAGGCATTAAAGATGAAATATTCAGTAAACACAAATAGTTTGATTTTGTTTGGGAGACAAACATAGAAACATGTTCAATATTTTCAACTTAAAGCTTAGCTATTACTCCCAGACAAACTAAATACACTTTATTTTTAAGACATTTTTTGTGAGAGATGATAATTGATTAATCCAAATAGGCTTTATTCCTCAAGGGCAAAGCATTATTGAAAACAGTTTCCACAGCTCATTATTTTAGTAACTTTCCACAGGACATATAATTTTGTGAAGTAGGAAACACTTTATTTTGATTATTGATTCACAAACCAGCATACCATTGCCAGTAAGCATTAGGTGTTTATGAAAAAGTTGGTAAATTGCTCTCAACCAGTAAAGTTTATAAAAAAAATATTTTTTTTCTATTACTAATATTATCAGAGGTTTACAAATCTGCAGGCACAAGAGTCCCCTAGATTTAAAAACATATGGCAATTTTCCTTACTTATATCTGAAATAATTCATCTGTTGCAGTTGAATTTTAAAATAATATAGGGCTGTTTGGAATTTGACGAATACATCTTGCAAGTCAGGTCCTGTCCTTTTGAAAGAAATGTATGTTAGCCTTGTGCACTGCTGAAAAATTTGTTTGTTTTTGTTTCATTCACTTTTTTTTGTTTGTTTTTTGGGTCATTCGTTATGACTGCGATTCGTAAATTCGTAAGTTCGAAGATTCATAAATTCGAAAATTCAAAAATTCAAAATAATAATTAACTAACTAATAATAACTAACTATTAAATTATAGGCATTAGAATTTCCTTTCAAATTTGGCTGTTAGTGAACATAAAGAATACAAATTTATCCAAAGTTACGAATTATTCCAAAATAACGAATGTCGCATCTAAACAAATGAAACAGAACAAATTAACAATAAATAAAAATAATAATACGTTTTTATTATTATTATTATTAATTAGTTACGTTCCGGTCATTTAGATACGGGATTCGTTATTTCAGATAATTCGTAACTTCAGATAAATTTGTATTTGTTACGTTCACTAACAGCCAAATTTGAAAGGAAATTCCAATACCTATAATTTAATAGTTAGTAATAGTTAGGGATGGGCGAACGGTTCGGCCTGAGCATATGTTCGGGCTGAACTTCCGTTGTTCGCCCAATCCCCGAATTTAGAACATTATGGGGTGTTCAGCGTGACTTCGGCTCCACCAAACGCCCCATAATATATAGTGTGCAGACGGCGCGCACAGCTCCTGCTCCATGGGAGGGGGGGCCGATATCTGCGCTCAGTTTGTTTTGATGGTTTATTTATAGTAAAGGGCGGGGCCACTTGGTGATAATGGGTGACATGACGTCAGAAGGGGCAGGTCATTCAATTGAGTCACCGGGTGGCCCGGCCCTTCACTATATATAAACTGTCACGCTGTTGCTGCTTTTTTTTTTCAGGTCCATCGCACACCGTGATTGACGATGGATTACAACGGGGGACACTTATTTATTTATTTTTTTTTAATAAAGGAGTTGTCGAGGGCATGTAGCCAGGTACGGTTTAGGGGGGGCGCTCGCTCAACCTCCCTATCCTAGGGGGCATGGAAGATGTCAGCTTGAAACTGCAGCTCCGCACGGCCACCCGGGACCGACGACAACAAGCTCTACCTCCGCAGCCGAACACAGCTCCAGCCATCAGGGGAAAGTGCCGGAGACCTCCGGCATCCGAGCGAGATGACCCGGTGCAAGAAAGACCTACAGCACATCAAGAAGCTGGCGAGCTTCTTCCAGGCGTCCAGCGCTAGGCCAGAGCAGCATGGCGGCGGACAACACCTGCAACGACGCCTCGGAGCTCCGGTCGTAACAACGATCGGAAAACCCGACAACAACCCTACAAGGCAAGTAGGCAACCCCAACAGTGGCGACTCCTCAGAGAGTTCTTCCCCTTCCACAAGAAGCCCTGCCAAGCCCCGTAGAGAATCACCATCTGGGCAGAAAAACAGCACTGACATGGAGCTAGGCCCAAGCTAGACCTCCTCCACGGACACAGCCTCCCCAGCTATAGCCACAGACCCAATAGCGGCATTCCCTACACAAGAGCAGCCTATCTCTGATATCACCCTCAAGGATATGCTTCTCTCCCTGATATCTTACCTTCAGACAGATATGCAGAACTGTATCCAACAATTTAAAGGAGATCTACATAGAGCAGAATGCAGAATCACAAACAAAGAAACATCCATGGAGGAATACATAGACTCTCATAACGCTTTGATTGATGCATATTCAGCGCAAAATGAAGAGATAGAGTGGATTAAAGACAAAATGGCGGATCTAGAAGACCACAGTAGGAGGAACAATCTAAAGATAAGAGGGATTCCATAATCAATTCCAAATGATCAACTACAACATTTCGCTCAATCCCTCTTCTCATTTCTAATCCCATCACTCCAGGCCACGGAACTTGCCATAGACAGGATCCACAGGCTACCCAAGCCCTCATTCATTGCCTCGGACTTGCCTAGGGATACGCTAATGAGGGTACACTTCTACGAGACCAAAGAAGCTGTAAAGGCTGCCTTCAGGCACTGCAACAACCTCCCAGCAGAATATAAAGACCTCCAACTTCTTCCAGATCTGTCCAAACACACCTTGCAAAAATGAAGAAACCTGGCAACAATTACGAAAACCCTACGTAATCACAATGTTCCTCACAAATGGAAACACCCTGCATGCCTGATTGCCACCCACAATGGATCCACAGTCCACATTTCCACCCTAGAAAGCGGAATACAGATTCTGCAACAGTGGGGCATTCTCCCACCAGCTACACAGGATGCGACCAGCACTCCCCCAACTCATATTCAAGCTGAATGGCAGGTGGTGTCCAGAAAGCGATCCGCAAAGAAAAAGACGCAAGGCAGAGGCGCCCAACCACCCTAAACCCAGCTACACAAGGTCCCAGGCCTAGGATGACAGAACATCCCAATGGCCCCTCACTCAACCAGGATGACTATAAGCATTACGGATCACCAATTTGATCCTCTTTTTATGTTACCTCTGTTCACAGTTCCTATCCTCTCCACCCTTTCTCTCCGCTCCTTCCCATCCATGGACTGGTGGTACAGACTCTCAATAGAAGTTTGGTGCATTCTTACCCGCAGACTTAACTCTACCTACTCTTTTGACCAGTACCTCCACCTTACTAAGGAGGTACCACACGACACATTCTCCCTCAAAACCAAAGATGCCCATTAGGTGCCTATCAATTAATGCGAACGGTCTAAACCATCAGGCGAAGAGATTCTCACAATGGAAAACAGCCACAGAATGTAAGGCAGACATTCTAGCGGTTCAGGAAACTCATTTTCTCAAACAAAACCCTCCCAGACTTGAGCACAGAGACTACCCTAATATTTTCTTCGCAAATGCACCTGAGAAGAGGAAAGGGGTCCTATTGGCAATTAAGAACTCGATTTCCTTTCAACTGAAAGAATATATTCCTGATGAAAATGGGAGATTCCTCATCCTGACGGGAGACATAAACAATCGGCCAATGACTGTAGTCACGGTGTATGGCCCAAATTCACACCAACTAAGGTTTGCAAGAAGACTATTTTAAAAAATTGCCTCAGTTAAGTGCAGGGATCTGTTGATGTGTGGGGACTTTAATGCCACAGCTGACCCAGTGGCGGATACTACCTCATCCTCTAAAGGCAGATTGCCTGCCATCCAGGTATTGTTTCATGAAGAACAGGTTTATGATGTCTGGAGGTGCCATCATGCTACGGAGAAAGACTACACACACTTCTCCTCCAGACATCGTACCTACTCAAGAATTGACATGTTTGTGGTTGATCTAAATGTGCTCCGGGGGTCCTCCTCCTCCTCCATCAGGGACATCACATGGTCTGACCGGGCGATCTAAATGGTGGTGGAGGAGAAGAACTCCCGGCTCAAGCTCTGATATGGAGATGCAACGTTAGAAATCTTCAACATCCACAGTGTAGCGCCCATATTAAGAAGCAGCTCCAAGAGTTCTTTCAGCTCAACACCCCCACAGTGGCAGACCCTTGGATTTTGTGGAACGCACACAAAGCCTTCATCAGAGGGGTGTGCGTCCAGCAGAATACAAGGATCAATAAACAGTATAAATTTAAACTAACATCCAAACTAAAAGAAACACATGAACTTGAAATCTTGAACAAACAGAAGCCTACTGAAGCCATTTCTAACTCACTCACTAAACTAAGACACAAGCTCAGAATCCTCCTGTTGGAACAATTTGACAAACATCTCAAGAGACTTAAGCTTAACCACTACACACATTCAAATAAAGCAGGCAAATACCTAGCAAGGAGACTTAAGAAACAACAAGCTAAAACTAGAATCTCACACCTCTTACATCCCACCAATAAAGAGAAAATAACACACCCTCAGGAGTTAGCAGATCAATTTGCAGATTACTATAAATCCCTCTACAACTTAAAGGACTGCACTAGTACCCACCAACCGTCCGAAGAGGAAATTAATACCTTCCTCAACAAAATAAAACTGCCCACTATTACACAAGAGCAACTGAACTTACTCAATGCCCCCTTCTCTGAGAAGGAAATTACACAAATAATATTATCTCTCCCTAATGGGAAATCCCCTGGACCAGATGGTCTCCCCAATGATTTTTATAAACTCTTCCACAAGGAACTCACCCCCCATCTAACGAAAGTTTTCACTAAAACAACTGATAAAGCAGCTCTCCCGTAGGAAATGCTTAACGCATACATAATAACATTACTAAAACCAGGGAAAGACCCCACAATGCCACCTAACTTCAGGCCTATCTCACTGCTCAACTCTGATGTTAAAATCCTGGCTAAACTCGTGGCTAAAAGAATAATGAATATACTGCCACAGTTAATTCAAAAAGACCAGACTGGATTTGTCACGGGGCGCCAAACCTCAGATGCCACTAGGAGGGTCATCAACATCATCGACCACGCAGCTAAAACCCTAAGGCCTTCTCTGCTCCTGGCCTTGGATGCAGAGAAGGCATTCAATAGAGTGAATTGACACTATATGACTATGGCACTGTGGAAATATGGGTTTGCAGGAAATATCCTCTCCACCATATTAGCACTCTACTCCTGTCCCTCGGCGCAAGTTTACACTTCCAATGTACTATCCAAACAATTCTCAATTACAAATGGAACACGGCAGGGCTGCCTACTCTCACCTACAATTTTTAACTTAATTCTAGAACCGTTGGCAGAGTCAATACGCTCTAACCCCTCAATTTCGGGATTTACCTTTAACAACAGACACCACAAACTAAATTTATTTGCAGACGACATCATTTTGTTCTTAACGAAGCCCAAAACGTCACTAGATTCGGCATACCATACACTACAACAATTCAGTAAAGTGTCTTACTATAAGATCAACACCTCAAAGTCCATAATCCTTGACCTGGGAATCCCCCAAAAAATAGTAAGAGATATCCAAACCTGTTTCCCTTTCGTCTGGAGTGCAAAAAGCGTAAATTACCTAGGTATTAGCTTAACTAAGTCACCAGACCACTTAACCTCCTCCAATCTCACCTCATTGATGTCAAAAATCTCCAAAGAACTTGCAAATATCTCCAAGTGTGAAATCTCCTGGAGTGGAAGAATAGTTCCATTTAAGATGAATATTTACCTCAAATTATCTATTTGTTCAGAGCCGTCCCAACTCCCATCCCACTGAGTAACCTAAAAGTACTGAAAAAACAGTTATCCAAATACATATGGCTAGGTAAGAGAGCAAGGTGCTCCGAAAAAATTCTCACCAAACATAAATCTGCAGGAGGGGCAGGCCTACCTGACTTAGTAGATTACTACAGGGCAGTACGCTTAGAGCAGTTGAAACACTGGGTATCAAAGGAAGAAACTCCTCTCTGGGTGGAAATTGAGACAAGCGTTGCTGATACTCAAGAACTCAGAGATTTACTACTGTTAGATACATGGGTTAAGCAGAATATTTCCCACCTTCCACTCCCCATGCAGGCGTATTTAGAGGCCTGGCGACACATATCAGACCAAGAAGGGAAGAAAGATATCCTGGCTACGACTCCACTACACATCAACCTCCTTAGAAAAATACTAAACCCACTCAACACTAAGCCTATAACAACCTGCGGTCTACAATTTATCCAACAACTTTATGACGACCAAGTCCTCAAATCCCGAGCACAAGTGTTGAGCAAATTTCACATCCCCCAACACTAGCTATTTAACATAACCCGTATATTACACTTTCTGTCCAAACACCCTCTAACAGAACTACTGGTCAATGCGAAGGCGTGGGACTTCCTCACGGCCCCCAAAAAGGAAAAGAAAGGAATCTCATTCTTTTACAACATATTAAGTGACAAGAAGGTCCTTACCAAAACACCTCCAATGCTAAAATGGGAGAAAGACTTGAACAACACCTTCACTAGTGAACAATGGAACAATGCCTTCAAATCCATCGCCTACTCATCCCACTGTACTTCACACTGGGAGATGTCCCTAAAAATATACACTAGATGGTACTACACCCCATACAGATTGGCAACATTCTCCCCACAAAACTCTCCTCAGTGCTGGAGAGGATGCGGCCAAATAGGGAACCTGCTCCACATTCTCTGGGAATGGCCTTCACTAACCAGTTATTGGAACTCCATTTTCCATAAACTAGCGTCTTGCACGGGAATAATCAAGAACCCATGTCCCCATCTAGCCCTACTAAACATCTGCATCAATTCATATTCGCTTACCTTCAGACCTGTAGCAACACATATACTCTTCGCGGCAAGATCACTCATACTTCAAAAATGGAAAAACACTAGTACTCCCAATCTTTCCAAGGTCACTAAACTGGTCGACATAAATGTAACCTTTGAGAAGCATATAGCCTACAACTTCCTCACCTTCCCTAAACAACAGAAGCTGTGGAACTCCTGGCCCAGTTCTAATCCATAGAATGAACTACATTTGCACTAAAGTGGAATAAATGCACCTGTTTACTGATAATTATAATGCTTCTATTATAATATAATATGTATTGTATTGCTATTACCTGTACCTTCCCTTCCCCCCCTCCCTTTTCTTTTCTGTACAATAAAAAACTTTTGCTTAAAAAAAAAAAAAAAAAAACCCTATCCTGGCCGGCCAGGTTGCATGCTCAGATAAGGGTCTGGTTTAGATTTTAGGGGGGACCTTACGTCAATTTTTTAAAAATTTTGGCATGGAGTTCCCCTTAAAATCCATACCAGACCCGAAAGGCCTGGTTAGGACTGGGGGGGGGACCCTACGCATTGATGCATGTCCCCTAGGGCAGGACCCGGGTCCCCATACACTCTTTATGGCAATAACTTGCATATAAGCCTTTAAAATGAGCACATTTGATTTTTCATGTTCGGGACCCATAGACTTTAACGGTGTTCAAATGTTTGGACAAATTTTTTGTCTCTTCGCATGTTCTTGTGCAAACCAAACTGAGGGATGTTCAGCCCATCCCTAGTAATAATTAAGTTATTATAGTTAGTTATTATTTCAGATTTTCAAATTTTCGTGTTTTCAAATTTCCAAATTTTCGAATTTCCGAATTTCTGAATTTTTGGCTTCAAAAATTTACGAATATTCAACTATTCGATTTTACAAATATTCAGAAAAATTTGGTAAACGGATTTTCGTTAATACTAATTTGTCAAAATTTGTTAAAGAGCGAATTTGAAATGAAATGCATTGCACATGCCTAATATACATGTTCTAAATGGTGAGCTGAAGAAAATGGGCAGCTTTTAACCACTTCAGCCCAGGAAGGATTTCCTGACCAGGCCATTGTTTGTGGTACGACACTGTGCTGCTTTAACTGACCATTGCATGGCTATGTGATGCTGTACCAGAACAAAATTGATGCCTTTTTTTCCCCACAAATAGAGCTTTCTTATGGTGGTATTTGATCACCTCTGCGGTTTTTATTTTTTGATCTATAAACAAAAAAAGAGTGACAATTTTGAAAGAAAAAAACATTTTTTTACTCTCTGCTATAATACATATCCAATAAAAAAAATATAAAATAAAGATGTATTTATCAGTTTAGGCCCATATATATTCTTCCAAATATTTTTGGTAAAAAAATCCCAATAGGCATATATTAATTGGTTTGCACAAAAGTTATCGCGCCTACAAACTATAGGATAGATTTAGGGACTTTTTAGTTGTTTTTACTGGTAATGGTGGCGATCTGCGACTTTTAGCAGGACTGTGACATTGTAGTGGACAAATCTGACCCCAAATGACACTTTTTGGGGACCGGCGACATTATTACATTGATCAGTGCTATAAAAATGCACTGATCAATGTATAAATGACCCTGACAGGGAAGGGGTTAACACTAGGGGGTGATCAAGGGGTTAAGTGTGTTCCCTGGGTGTTGGGGCTGGGCTGCCAGGGACATGATAAAGATCTCTGTTCAAGATCACTGGGAACTGGGGATCTCTGACATGTCATCTGGCAGAACAGGATCCGCCTTGTTTACATATTCAGATCCCCATTCTGCCTCTGTACACCACGGGTCACCGGTGGACATCGAGTACTCTGGATCCATGGGCATGCTCCCACGGCATGCGCGCCCACTATGCAGTTGTGAATAAGGTTGAATAATGCGAGTGCGCATGTGCAGAAGCTCCAAGCTGGCAGCTCCGCACCATCACCCGCTCATGTGGCCCTAATTGCACGGAGACAACGCCGGAGGAGGTCAGCATCGGGGGATCCCTCTCTCCCAAGCCTCCCGCAGACCGAGGAAAAGGCTAGGAAGTGCCGCGTAGGTCCTTCGAACCCCCTCTCCACATCGTCGGGACGGCCGGTTGTCCCAAGATGGCCACGGCGGTGGCCTCACAGGCTCTACAAAGATAGCCCGGTGGACCTAGGTGAGCTGGAACACCCAGCTTTAGCAGGATCACTCAGCATACATGTATGGGAGAAGGTCAGGGTAACGGGTCATGCCCTGAGCCCCTAAATTTTTCCCCAGCTGCATAACTGGGTGTACCAAGATGGCCGTCGTTTAGGCCTAAAGGCTTTCTAGCTCACAAAGACACTGGGAGACCCTCCCAATTCTCATTACAGAGACACAAGGCTGTTTCCCAAGCCCCATGGGAGATCCTCTGGGCTTTCATCTTTAATGATAAGGAGTTCATGAACTCAATTGGACTTTCCTAACGCAATGTAAAACCTCACGCGACAGATTAATCACAATCTCTCCTGCTCCTGAATTTTATCTGGATATCATAGTCCATCAGACCAATTCCTGAACAAGGGACCAGGCCTCTACAACAAGGTAGCCTCTTCCCTGCATGTCTGCTCCAACGGCAAGGAAAGATCTAAGCCTGCTCTTCTCTGCGACTTCTCAGCAGGGGAGTTCCAAGATGTTGGCAGCCCCAGCCGCAACTAGAGGTACCTTGGAAAGTCCCCGCTCGGGGAGCCTGGGGCAGTCATCACGTCCTGACCCAAAACAAATACTCTCACCAGCTGTGCTGACTTTCAATCCAGGACCACAGGGAACCTCTTTGCAGCCCCCTTGCCTTCGCCCTCATACACAGAATCACTATTAGGCTGTTCCCAAGGGGAACTTTCCTCACCTCCACTGGGGCCTAACAGCCCAGTTCCAGCATCACCTTACCCCCCCCCCCAGCCCTAACATTTCATTGCAGGTGGAAGATCTCTACCACAAATTTTCATCTCTCCTGGAGAGGGGTCTAGCAAATACGATTGCCACAATTATGGGTGAGATCAAATCAGATTTCCAAATGCTGGGGACCCGTATTGAAGCGATTGAAAACAAGCTGGATTCCACGGCAGCAATATCTAATCAGAACTCAGATCTTATCGGCTCTCTACAGGATCAATTATATACGGCCTTGTCAAGAATTGATGACCTAGAAAATAGGTCTAGACGAGTTAACTTTAGAGTGAGAGGCCTTCCAGAGGAAATCAAGGACATTCCTGACGCAATACAAAGCTTGATAACCAACTTATTACCAGACACCCCCAAACACCGTTTGGAACTAGACAGGGCCCATAGAGCTCTTGGGCCCCTATGGAAAGATGGCTCCCCGAGAGATATAATTGTCAAACCTCATTTTTACGCTATAAAGGAAGGGGTCATGAGGCAATCCAGAAGTTCTGCCAAGATCCTCTGCAAAGGGCATCCTGTCCAAATCTTTGCCGACCTGGCCCCATCTACAATACAGAAAAGGAGAGCTCTGAAACCCCTTCTAGCAGTGTTGACGGAGAAGGAAATCAAGTATAAATTGTCATTTCTATTTGCTGTTAAATTCACCATCAAGGGTCGGGATTATGCTTTATCTTCACTACAAGAGGGGGAGAAACTCTTCCTTCATCTAAAATTGATATCACAGGAATCCGAGATGGACACCTCTAACAACATCAGTTCATCTAAAAGACAGTCCCCCACCAGTTCAAGGACACCCCTTTGGAAGAAGGCCAAATCAAAACGAGCAAAAGAAAATGGTCCCCCGTGAATTGGGTCTCAGACAAGATAAACATAACATTCAACTGGCAGGACTTCTGCTCTAGAGAGACGCAAAATTCACAATCTCTTTTTCTAGTTCTAGGTCTTCATATCAATCTCAACCTTACTCCATTTTTGGGCTTTTGTTGAACCTCTTTCCCCTATTAGCTTATACGGTTAACCTTGTTAGCTTTCTATTCTGAATTGAGTCTGATGTAATGTGATCTGTTAACATGCTTTTGCTTTTCAAGCTGACGGTCTATTTGGAACTAAAAGTCTCTTAGACGCCACAAGGTTTAAATATAGGTTGGATTACATTAAAGGGGTCTTCCATGCTTAAGGTCTCTTATGCCCCAATCTCGGGGGCTTTACCGTTATGTCAGGGGCCCCGTTCTATGGAAACCACCCAATCCCCCTTTTTTTGGGGGGGGGGTGTCTTCATGGGCCGGGGCCAGATGGGACGGCAGCTATTTCTTCTCAAGTGGGAGACTTCTAGGGTTTTTGGTCAGTTTCAAGACCTTTCTGAAAAATAGAATTCAAGTTGTCTTTTTACTTTGCTTTTGTTAACTGTTCCACAGGGCTCCTGGGTGGGTGATGGCCCACTTGCGCCTCCGCCTATCCAGCTGACCCCGTTTGGTAGGTCAAGGATGGGCTTTCTAGCGGTAATAGCTAGACTTTTTGGTGTAGACCAAAGATTGTCCAAGGGGCTCTATTTTTTCTCCCTCCTTGCTCGCAAATCCCTTAGATGGAGAAATTGGCCCTTTTCAGGGCTACTTACCTGTCAAGATTGCTTCACAATGTGTAATATTACCTATTTCATTCTTCTGATTTCCTCTTCTTTTCCCCTCCACTTCTTTCCTTTTTCTTCTAGAGAGAATGCTGCTCAAGGCTTTTTCCTCAAGACGTGGTTTGGTTCCATGGATGATGGGAAAACCTTGGGAAGGGTGAATGACCCAACTTATAGACATACCCCCTGCCCCATATGTGATGGCTGACCCTCCACGATTTCCCATCAGGGTAGCTACCCATAATGTTCAGGGACTGAATTCCTCCATAAAACGCAAGAAAATCTGCGACTTTTACGAATCTCTGAAGATAGATGTCCTTATGCTCCAGGAAACTCATTTCCCGGCCCGGTTCAATCATACCTTCCTCCACCCCCATTTTCCAAGCTTTTTCCTAGCTAACGCTGAGTCTAAATCAAAAGGAGTGGCTATTCTGATATCTAAAAACTGCTACTTTAAGTGGCTCTCAGATGTCAGGGATCCTGAGGGCAGGTATATTTTGGTAAAGGGTACTATTGATGGGCATATCATTTCACTGATCTCGTACTATGCCCCCAATAAAGGACAGCTGAAGTTCTTTCAGGAAATGTTAGCGGCCTTTTCCCCCTTGTTAGAGGGCACAATAATATTTGGAGGGGATTCTAATGTAGCCTTTGACCAATCTTTAGATAAAACCAGACCCCTGTGCAACCAACTTTTGCGCCCGACTAAAGTTAGTTTGCGCATAGCCAAACTCCTTCACTCATATAACTTAATTGATGTATGGAGGGACAGACATCCCCGTAGCAGGGACTTTACCCATTACTCCAGCCCCCACAATTCGTATTCTAGAATAGACCACCTGTTAACCCCCTTCTATACCTTGCCAAACACTATAGATGCCCACATACATGACTCAGTTCTTTCAGACCACTCACTGGTTTCGATGTCCATTCACATCCAATCCAGATCATTCCCTAAACCGTACTGGAGATTAAATGAATCGTTACTCACAGATCCGGTAAATGTTACTGGAATAGACAATAGTCTTCAAGAATACTGCTCTACTAACGGGACTGGTGACAAATCGGTAGAACCAGTTTGGGCTGCCCATAAAGCTTTTATCAGAGGGAAATTTATTCATTTAGCCTCCAGGATTAAAAAAGAAAGAGGATTCTACTTACAGAAGTTGGAGGAGTCCTTTATAGCAGCTAAAGCAAACCATAAGGCACATCCCTCTCAACATCTCCTAGATAAACTAGACAAAGTGAAATTAGAGCTTAATCTTGCGCTAACAACGAAAGCAGAGAAGGCCATTCGCTGGTCTAAAAATACATTTTATACTCAGGGTAATAAACGGGTTCCTATTTGGCCAGGAAGCTCACCCCCCCGGTAAGGCATATTTCTATGCCCAAAATCAGGGTTGACGGCAATCCCCCTTCTTCCAACCCCAACACTGTCATTGGGGCCTTTCAAAAATTTTATGAGAATTTGTACACCCCCAAGACCGATGAGAATGTAGATATAATAAATCAGTTTCTTGGTGGAGTCCCTATACCCCGTCTCTTAGACGAGCATAGAAATATAATCGATGAAGCAATTTAATTGGAGGAGGTATTAGAGGTCATCAAAGATCTTAAACAGGGCTCAGCCCCGGGACCTGACGGTCTCCCCGGGCCCTTACTATAAAACATTTGCCAAAACTTTGGCCCCCCATATGGCAAAGTTTTTTAACTCTAAAATGAAAGGGGACCCTGTCGAGAAGCATCTTAACACTGCATACATAACTGTGATCCCTAAACATGAGAAAAACCCTGAAGATATAGATAACTATCGTCCTATCTCCCTCTTAAATAATGACCTGAAAATTCTAACTAAGATAATGGCAAACCGAATAGCATCCTTCATAAGCCAATATATTGATAAGGACCAGGTGGGCTTCATCCCGGGCAGACAGGGTCCGGATCAAGTCAGAAGAGCAATTGACATAGTCTCTATAGTTCAATCCAATTGGACAGGAGGGCAGGCTCAGAAGGGGATGTTGCTCTCCCTGGATCTGTGTAAGGCGTTTGATTCGGTCTCATGGACCTATCTATTGTCCCTTCTGAAGCATTGGGGTTTCGGGGAGAGGTTTATAGGCCTTATCAGAGCACTCTACTCTACACCACAAGCTATGATCAAATTGCAGGGATTTTACTCTAATTCTTTCCCAATTAAAACGGGCACTAGGCAGGGTTGCCCACTATCACCGCTACTTTTTGCTATTGCAATAGAGACACTTGCCATTAGAGATAATCAACTTATCAAAGGGGTGTTATGCGGACAACAAGAACACAAATGTGGCCTATTCGCTGACGATCTACTAGTCTTCATAACTGCCCCAAAGTCCTCCCTCCCCGTATTATATTAGCTCCTTAAAGATTTCTCTGAGATCTCAGTCCTTAGAGTAAATTATACTAAATCCCAAACCCTAAATGTCTCTCTGTCTCCTGAGATAATCGTCAAGCTTAAGAAGGATTTCAAGTTTAAGTGGAGCGACACCTCGCTTAAATATCTGGGAATTAACCTCACCTCTAAATATGAAACCTTATATGGCAATAACTTTCCTCCGATGTTTCGGAAGCTAGAAGATGATCTTAAGCTTTGGTCTAAACAGGATATCTCATGGATTGGGAGGGTTAATTCAGTGAAAATGACTTTGCTGCCTAGACTCCTCTACCTTTTTCGCTCCTTACCAGTTCCTGTCCGAATGGACCACTTATCCTCCTTTCAAAGCAAAATCCTTAAATTCGTCTGGGGAAACTCAGGATATAGGATCCCCAAACAAACCTTATTTCATCATAGGCATAGGGGAGGACTAGGCTTACCCCATCTAGTGAAATATTTGCAAGCCGCTAGGCTAGCCCAATTATCTTCTATATGTTTTAGGCAGGAGAGGCAGGACTGGGTGCGGATAGAAAGACAGGCCATTCCGCGGCACACGCTTGATTATCTGTTATGGTGTTCTCCTAAAGATAGACCCCTAATCATGGCCCCTACTCTATCTAATGAACTGGCCCTCTGGGACAAGATCAGAAATACATCCTCCTTAGTTTCCTCAGTTAAACCTTTAGCACACCTCTTCAACAACCCGGATTTTCCCCCGGGTCTAAATATCAAAGCCTTTCAATGGTGGCTAAACAAAGGGCTGTTCCGCATTGGACACTTCTTTACGGCCGCCGGCCCGATCACTCTCAAACACTGTATAAATAAATTAGAGCTTCCAAACTCAGAGTTCTTTCGATTGTATCAAATTTCCAACTTCCTCCACAAAATTTGGAGGGATAAACCACTCCCACCGAGTTTTACAGATTATGAACGTTGGTGTGGCCAGCCATCACAGCAGAAGGGTGGTATCTCGCTCATATACGAAGCACTCACTTTTCCCATTAAAAAATCAGCCTTTATGACTAACTGGGAATCAGATCTCCAGTTTGATTGGGAACTGGACAAATGGCAAGTTGCCTGTTTCAGAGCCTTTAAGGGTATCCTGAACACCACTATCTCTGAAGCAAGTGTAAAAGTTTTGATGAGATGGTACCTCACGCCAGCTAGACTGGTTATATTTTATCCTACCGCTGATCCGCTGTGTTTCAGGGGGTGTCTTCTTAAGGGCACCATGGCCCATATTTGGTGGGAATGCCCAAGAGTACGATCCTTTTGGGCTAAAATATTCAGTATTATTCAGAAGGTAACACGTTGCAAACTAGCAAGGTCTCCTACTATAGCACTTTTAAATGATAACATTCCTAACACTATGAAATCCAACAGGAAATTAATTCATTTTATCTTACTGGGAGCCAAGGTTACAATAGCTAGGGCTTGGAAACAAGAACGGATTTCCCTAAAAACTGCTATCCGAAAAATCTCCTGGTTAATGTCTCAAGAAAGGCTAGCTAGTATTCTAACAGATACTTTGTACAAATTTGAATTGATCTGGGAACCTTGGGCAACCTTGGTAGGAGTTTCCCTAACTCCAGGCGTTCCAGGGATCCAAAATCCTTAAGTGAACGATAGAGTCAACAGCTATCTTGCAACACCTACTTTCTCTCAGACATTCCTTTCCTTCTCTCCCTTTTCCTTACTCCTTTCCTTTCTTTATCTTTGTCTGATTCTTTATCTCTTTTGTGACCTTTTTTTACAGTTACCTTTATATTCATGAGGGTAAGGGTTCATGTTCATAAGTTTGAGAATTATGGCGTCACTGATGGCTTTTTAGGTTGACCGGATAGAGACGATTATAGGATATCTTTAGAGAATTGGACCTTCTGGGGGGGTCCTATGGGGGATGGGGGGTCCTGAGCCCTCGGCACAGTTTGATCCCATTGGGGGTGTCGAGGGCCCGGGAGCCATCCATCAGGGTGTCTTCAGCGTGGGGTCACCTAAAGGTGATCCTTGGGGGGATCGCCATTCCTGTGGGGCTTGTCCTTGAGGGTTCAAAGTTAGTTATATGATCTGAGCCGAAGGCCAACTTGATTTCAGTTGTGTCCTCATAAGCTAGTTTAATGGTCCTCTGTGTTTCTGAAGTCTGGATTCACATCTTATTAATCCGCGTGATTGCCTAATTTAACCATCTCAATCCTTACTGCGCTTCTTTCATATTATCAAATGATTGTTCTACTTATCTGTATTTTGTTGTATGCACTTCTGACACAATTTTGTAATTTCGGTTTGATTACATTTCATAGAGTTTAAAATGTTTTACTACGGTAACTGCTCTGTTATGTAAGACAAACTTCAATAAAAATTATTGAAAACAAAAAAGGTTGAATAATGCCCTTTCTATAAGTGTAAGCCTTAGGGTTAGGCTTAGTCATTACTGCTCACCTTCATCATCACAGGAATGAGCTCTTAAACACTGAGCTCAGAGCTACTGCATCAAGGGAGAGAAAGAGCATGTGAGGGGGTTTGAATCAGAGAAAAAGCTCACTCCTGTAATGGTGAAGGCGAAGAGTAACCACATAGCCTTACTTAGCAATGTCTTAGCAACTTCCTGGGAATATTCCAGTCAGGCTTCAAGAGGTACGTAAATGGCCTATACTTATAGCAAGGACATTATTCAACTTCAGTCAGAGCTGCAGTGTTTGTTTTTATCTACAAACACCCTTTATCTGCATAGGCAGTTTTTTTGTAATGGTGAACTAAATCTTTAAAGCTAAATATGCGCAGCTAAGATTGGTCATTGTACTGTGTTGACTAATATAGCTGATAAAAAGTCATTGGTACTTTTAGAAGATAAAGGTCAGGGTTAGCAGTAAGCATATATAATCAAATACAAGCTGAAATTAATCAGGGAAGAAGGAATTCATGACCACAGAAGGTAACACAGACTATAGCATTGTGCTAGGCATTGAACCAAATGATCAGGCAAAGAGTGGTGGCCTGAGCACAGCTAGTTTGACTGAAAGGTTGGGCAGGGACTTACTGTATAGCTGCTATATTGATCAGCAGGTATAATCTCTCCACAACCACACCTCCTGTGAAAGTTTGCAGCCACATGATGAGAGAGTTTACCTGGTGATTACAACTACACAGAGTTGCAGATTAGCTTTGCTGCAGATCTGCGACATTGCCCCCCCCCCCTTTGGATTCCCACATGGGGAGAAGAGGTAGACTGTAGGGAAATTTACCAGCAGAGAAGTAAGAAGATCAGAGTGAAGGACCCAGGACCCTTCATTAGGACTAATGAGGAGCAAACCAGAGGAAAGCATAGTTAACTTGGATATTCATTGAACTAACACCAAACATTATTTTTTATACCATTTAAGTTTATGGGAGCCGATACTTTTTTCCTGTCCTTTTTCAAGTCTAATTTGCAATCCTAAGTTAAATTAGGGCAGGGGTAGCTAGACACTGACATGGGGACATGTGCCAAGACAAAAAAAAAATATATATATATATATATATATATATATACACAGTATATATATTATTGAGAGGAAATAGGTAAACATCATCAGGCAGTGGGTAGTTATGTGATTGATGTGCATATACATAGCTGGACAACATGATTAATGTTGTTGGATTCACATGTGTGACATATAAAGGACTAGTGTGGGTATTTTTATTCAGACAAGGAGGACCTCCACTATGCCAACATCCAAATAGTATATAGAGGATTGAAAGAGTGGAATTCTCTCTCAAAACAAAGAGTGGAATTTGTGGGCATAACATGAGGCAATAGTTATAAAAAATATATCTGTATTACAATAAAAAAAAAAAAAAAACAACATATAACAATCAATAGCACCCTATTGCTCAACCAAGATCAATAGGTACCCAATACAACAGTCATGGAGGTATGGAACCCTTCATTAAGTCGATAAAGTGTCCATAGTAAAAGCGTTTTAAGCAAAATTCTTTGTATCGATAGATTTTCAAGTCAAGTCAAATCAAGCTTTATTGTCAGTTCTTCCACATGTACAGTACATACATACAGGGAACTGAAATTACATTTCTCTCAGATCCATGGTGCTTACAGGTAGTTCTAACAGTGGAGCCTAAGATCTAAATCACATAAATATAAAAATATAAAATACACTATATAATTCAACAATACAATAAAGAGTACTAATAAAAATAAGTAAATTAAAATAAAAAAACACAATACAAGGCACATGGCAGATGGAGAGCAAACCAGTAAAGTGTACATCAGTGCAGGTAACAGAATTAGTGCAAAAATGGCTGAATCAGTCTGGTAACAAGTGGCAGAGTGACAGATGGCTCCAAAGCAGTTATTTAAATTAAGTTGGCATATGAGGTAGTAGAGGGTTATAGTTCTATGTCTGAGGCAGAAGAGGGAAGGGGGGGGCAGGTTCAGGAGCGAGTTCAGCTTCCTGACAGCCTGATGAATGAAGCTGTCCTTCAACCTGCTGGTCCTGGCCCGTAGACTCCGCAGTCTCCTTCCAGATGGCAGCAGGCTGAAGAAGCTGTGTGACAGTGAGTGGGATCACCCGCAATGCAGAGGGCTTTGCGGGTGAGACGGGTTCCATAAATATCCTGGAGGGAAGGGAGAGAGACACCAATGATCTTCTCAGCTGCTCTCACTATGCATTGTAGAGTCCTCCGGCAGGAGGCGTTGCAGGCCCCATACCACACAGTGATGCAGCTCGTCAGAATGCTCTCGATGGTGCCTCTGTAGAAGGTGTACATGATGGGGGCGGGGCTCTGGCTCTTCTCAGTTTGCGGAGGAAGTAGAGACACTGCTGTGATTTTTTGGCCAGTGCTGCAGTGTTGTTGGTCCAGGAGAGGTCCTCTGTGATGTGCACACCCAGGAACTTGGTGCTACTCACCCTCTCCACAGTAGCACCATTGATGGTTAGAGGAGCGTGCTGGGTGAGCGCTCTCCTGAAGACAACAACAATCTCTTTCATCTTCTCCACATTCAGAGAGAGATTGTTGTCACTGCACCACTCAGCCAGGCGTCTCACCTCGCTCCTGTAGTTTGTCTCATCGTTGTTGCTAATGAGACCCACCACAGTCGTGTCATCTGCAAACTTAATGAAGAGGTTGGAGTTGTATAATAGTGTGCAGTCGTGGGTCAGCAGGGTGAAAAGAAGGGGGCTCAGCACACATCCTTGAGGGGCCCCAGTGTTCAGTATGATGGTGCTGGATGTGTTACTGCCGACCCGTACTGCCTGAGGTCTTCCAGTTTGAAAGTCCAACAGCCAGTTGCACAGCGAAGTATTGAGCCCCAGCAGGACCAGTTTGTGAATAAGCTGTTGAGGGATGATAGTATTGAATGCTGAACTGAAATCTATGAACAGCATTCTGACATGTGAGTCCCTTTTATCTAGATGTGTAAGTGCTGAGTGGGCAGCCGTGGCAACAGCATCGTCAGTCGAGCGGTTGGACCGATATGCAAAGTGGAAGGGGTCCAGGGAGGGGGGGAGGGTAGACTTGATGTGGTGCATGACTAGCCATTCAAAGCACTTCATAATAATCTGAGTAAGTGCAACTGGGCGGTAGTCATTGAAGCAGGATGGAGATGGCTTCTTCTGGACTGGGATGATGGTGGTGGCTTTGAAGCATGTGGGTACAACAGCCTGACATAGAGAGATGTTGAAGATGTCTGTGAAGACATTGGCGAATTCTGCTGCACAGTCTCTCAGTACACGCCCAGGAATGTTTTCAGGACCCGGAGCTTTCCATGCATTGATCCTGCTGAAGGATCTCCTCACACTGTCTGGGGTCAGCGTCAACACCTGGTCGCCAGGAGGAGGTGGAGTCTTCTGTGCTGTGGAGCTGTTTTGCTTTTCAAAGCAAAACTATTTTGTCCATGAACTCCTGCATGCTTGCTTGGTATTTTTATTTACTTTTTTTGTGAAGGAGTAACAAAGGATACTGTGTAACCCTGTACTCATTCACCTGATGGACGTGGAAATATGGGACCCCCTTATTCTAAAGGAGGCTTTCAGATTGTAACCCCCCTCCCCCACAGACTCCAGCATCCCTTTTTTGGTACACGATGTGGGGATGCTGCCTTTGCCCCCAACCTTGGGGACAAAGTGTCTTGTAAAGGCACCAGCTCACAAAAAGAATATTGGGCAACTGGAGAATGTGCAGAGAAGGGCATAAATTGATAAGAGGCATGAAGGAGCTCAGATATGAGGAAAGATTAGAGAAACTGAATGTATTCTCTCTTGATAAGAGGAGATTAAGGGGGGATATGATCAGCACTAGAGTTGAGCGAACACCTGGAAGTTCGGGTTCTGCTGGTCCGTCCGAACTTCGTGACAAAGTCCGGGTCCGGGTCCGGACGGAACCCGAACGATCGCACGGATGGGCCTGGGCCTGAAACAGTGCTTCAAGCCTGCCTGGTCGTCTTGGGCTTGAAGGTCCACAAGCGAGTTGAGATCACGACTAGTATAGGGGGGAATTAGAGGAGAATAGTTCTCTCTTATGTAAGTCAAAGAGATTAGAAAGGAGTATAGACTCGAGGAAGTACGGAGAATAGTTAAATACGGGAAGAGACGTGTAAGAGGTCAACGGGTTATAAGAAAAACACTCGACCACGGAAATGTTCTGTGAAACAGGGGTTCCAACCCCCGTTTCCGTCGTAGGGGTGTAGCACATGGTTTTTTCCCTACGACCTCAGACACCCCCTCCCCCCAATGTTAGACTTTCGG
>BLSH010485095.1:1340535-1350660 GCA_018402905.1 Glandirana rugosa | reverse complement strand
GCGATCGTTGTTCTATGCAGAGCTTGATCTGCAACTCAAAGCAGCGGTATGTGAAATCTCTAATTTCTGCTATCTGTCCTCAGAGCAACAGCACAGACAGCAGTAGTAAAGTAATCTATCTCAGGATGCAGGATCAGGTCTTAAAATGGCTAAAATCTGTCCCTCACGCCGTCAGCTACCTTTCCCTATACTAACCCAAGGAGCATGTGACTGCAGCACTGTGACTCCAGCTTATAAAGAGGCTGGGTCACATGATGCACTGGCCAATCACAGCCATGCCATTAGTAGGCATGGCTGTGATGGCTTCTAAGGGCAAACCAGTGAAACGCTTGTTGATTGGCTGCCCTGCAGCTTCTCAACACGTGGAATAAAATAGCAGAACCCCGGACCGAACCCGAACGATTTTTGAAATGTCCGGGTCCGGGTCCGGGTCCGTGCCACGGACACCCGAAAGTTCGGTACGGACCCGAACGTTACAGTCCGGGTTCGCTCAACACTAATCAGCACGTATAAATACATAAGTGGTCCATATAGTGAACTTGGTGTTGTGTTATTCACTTTAAGGTCATCACAGAGAACAAGAGGACACTCTTTACGTTTGGAGGAAAACACATTTAATCTCCAAATACAGAAAAGTTTATTCATAGTAAGAGCTGTGAAAATGTGGAATAGACTCCCTCAAGAACTTGTTCTGTCCAGCTCAGTAGATTGCTTTTAAAAAGGCCTGGATTCTTTCCTAAATGTACATAATATAACTGGATACTAATATTTATAGTAAAGCTGATCCAGTGAATATCCAGTTGCCTCTTGGGGGATAAGGAAGAAAATTTTTAATGCTTTGCTGGGTTTTATTTTTGCCTTCCTCTGGATCAAAAGTGGATATAGGACTGTGTATATAGTATTGCAAAAAAAATTTGTTCCCTTTTATTGGTTGAACTATATGGACGTTTTTCAACCAGACTATGTAATTATGTAAGAGAAGCTTTGCTGTCCACCCTTTCAAGGTTAAAGGCATGTGGCCTGGTATGGTTCAAGGGGTGGAGCACACTCACTGCCCTTCAATTTTCTGACTAACAAGACTGCATGCCTGAATACAGGTCTTTTATAAATTTTAAGAGGTGCCCCATGCATGTTTTAAGCTTTTTAAATGGTAGTGGTAAATGGTAATTATTAAATGGCAGCCCGGGTGCAAAAAAAAAAAATGAAAAAAGGATATAAAAACACACACAACATGATACATTTTTTTAGAAATAAATGTCCCCTAACTAAGTGCAATGTCCAGCAATGTAGATCCATGTCAATCACGATGACCTGCTGACTGATAGCTTGCCACCTGACAATGTTCACCTGTCCCTACTCCTGTCACAAATACTGTTTGTCAACAAAGGAGCTGGGAATTCAGAGTGATATAATTGACCAGATATGAATATAGTTGGTAGCTGTTGTTTACAAATATCAGCTGGCCTAGTTATTTTGTGGCAGTCTTGCTACCCCTGCAAAATGACACCTTCCAGCAGATATTTATTTTCAATCATCAGCTGAAGGTTCAGACAGGAAAAACTGGCCAAAACTGCAAACGGGTTGGGTTTGGGTCAAACTCATGTTCAACCCAAATCCAAAGCTCATTCCTTTTCAGAACCATAACTTTTCCTAAGGACTAAATATTGGATTTTGTCATGGCACAAGGACAGAAGCATGGGAATAACAGTTTACAATGACAGGTTTCAAAAAAAATACATGAATATATGAAAGAAATTATGAAACCAAAAACTGTGAGGCAGTTTTTTACTTATAAGTCACATGGCTTCTTGTGACAAAACACAGAAGGGACCAAAAAAAGGGGGAGCAAGTTTGGAAGATGGCACCCAAAGATGTGAATATGCATATGTTCATTGGAAAACTAGACCCTGTCCCAAGGTACTTATCTAGGGACTCTTTATTTTACCAGCCCATTACTTGTAATAAAAAAAACCTAAAAACTAAAAGAATCAGATAAATGAGATGTTGATGGAAATCTCAGACAATCACATATATATTAAAATTGTACAGCTTTATTTACATGTAAGTTATGCCAACCTGTACCTGAGGGGGTGGGAGCGAGAACAGTTCTTCAGTAACTTGGTGTCACCTGTCCTCCTGTGCCATGTTCTAAAATGGTAGGTATATTGGTGCTATATTTATGACATGGACGGGTTCAGAATCAGAAATAAAAGACTTCATGATTCAGATAAAACACAATTCATGGGTAAATATAGTATGGAATCGATCACATTTTTGGACATATCCATAACAGTTCAGGCAGATGGCACACTCATATCAGATTTGTATAGAAAACCAGCTTCGGCAGATACTTTGTTATATGCATACAGCTCACACTCTCCCTCCCTGGTGCAGAATATCCCATATGGAGAATACCTCCATTTGAGATGCAATGTCACTTGGGAGGAAGACTTTGAGAAACCATTCACCATCAAAATCCCATATATTTGGTTCCTCTGTGTATCTGGCGTTAATTGTGCTAAGAATTTTGGAGGGATGTGGTGATATGGTCTGGTTTCTGCCCCTGTTGTGACTTATTAGAGCTAGAAGAGGACTGTAGAATGACAATGCTTGAGGGTAAGCCATGAAGCAGGGACAATTCCTAAAACATAGATCTTGCCAAAACTGGAGCTGTTTCAGAGAATTGCAGCATTTCAGAGAAATACATTTGTGCCATCTTGAAATAATTATCTATCACAGCAAGAAGCCTTTGAAGATGTCCAAAGCAGCTTTTAAGGTCAGGGATAAATTCAATGGAAATGTGGGTAAAAGGACATTTGGGCACAGGTAAAGGAGAAAGCTGAGCTAGCAGTGAACCTTTTAGGCATGCTGTTTTGGGATACAGAAAGCAAGCAACAATAAAGTCTTGAACAACTTTACATAATGTGGACCATGAATATTGATGAGAGATAATGCAAAAAGAGTTGCACGGTTCTCGATGCCCAGCAAGCTTATAGGCAGGCCTGTACTGGCCATCGGGACTACCGGGAGTTTCCCGGTGGGCCGATGGCTCAGTGGGCCGGTTTGAGTGACAGCCTGACAGGGGCATAGCCGCGGCCACTGGTATGAGGCTGCAGATGAGATCCTGGGATCGCCCTTGGTGCTAACAGCAGTCAACCCCCAGTGCTCCTTAGTGCCCATTCCTGAAAACATCTGCTTAAGTGGAGCGAATAACCCCTCAGTGACTTGCAGGGGCTGTCATCTGCCTTCTCCTCCATGATCCGATCCTCGGAGCCTGGATTCCCAGCAGCCTGAGCCCCTCCCCCGCTCCCATCATCCCCCTGCAGATGGCTTGGAGGAGCTCAGGCACCCTGAGTCCATCATGAACAAGAATGAGGATCATAGGGCACCCTACCGCAGATTGGGCTGCCTGATCCATGCCAGCGGCGGCCCCACCACCCCCGCCTGCTGCTGGAGACTGTTCAGGGAGGTTGAGGCCGGAGGACTGACCGGGAAGGAGCAGGCTAGATGGGACTCGGACTCGGCTCTCAGTGAGGAGGGGGACCTGGAGAGGCCGGTGTAAGGAAGTCTGAGAATGGAGGGATCAGGGGTGAGGTCCCTTGAGGCCAGACCTAAGGAGGAAGAAGAGGAGACCCCGGGCTGCAGTGACTGTGAGATCTCAGCGAGTGGCACAGGTAAGGTTGTGGGGCTGATAGGGGCTGCTGGGATCATACTGGGACAGTCTGAAGAATACATGGGGGGAGGGGGGTCATCTGACATGTCACCAACATTGACCCCTATACATTAATACATATACATATCTGTGATGTATATTTGTCTCAGCATACATACAATCTTAGTTCTGTTTAGTGCAGGAGTGAGATAACAGCAGGGGATGTCATGGAGGGTAATAATCTACAGAAGGCTCCAGGTGTATACAATAATATATTAAACACGTGAACACAGCAAAGATAAAATGTCAGCACAATTGTGCTATAGCAATGTAACATTGACTTCAGTTTTCTACACAGGTAGAGTCATAATGCATTCAGGACAATGGATTGTGAAACGAAAAAAAAAAACGAAAGAGTCTCTGTATGCATTAGATCTTGCTTACAGGCTGAAGTTACTGATTCTATGTTTAAATTCAATATGACATCTGAAAGTCTGTTGATTTAGGCCCAGTTCACACTTGTGCGATGTCAGACATCACATGTGATTTGCGCCACATTGTTGTACAGATCACATGCAATGTCTGTGCGATGCAAATTCGCATTGCATGCGCACCAAAATGGAGCAGGACCATTTTTTTGGTCTACACTGGAATCAGATCACATGGGTGTTCACATCTATGCAATCCGATTCCTGTACCATTTGACAGATCGCAATGCAATCTGCAAACTGATCTGGGGGTGTCATTAACTCTACATTGACACCCCTAGCAGTTCCCAGGCCCCAGTGTGTGATTCAGGTGTGATGTGGGAACAGGCACTGAATCGCAGGGTTTCCCACATCACACCAGTGTGAACCAGGACTTACTCTAAGCTCTCAAAATCAAAGCTCCACACCACAAAGCATTCCCCTTGGTGGGACCCATAGTATATGGCTAACTATATGAAAAAGTTACTATTGCAAATATTCACTGACAATTAAATATATACAGTATATTTTCTATTTATTGACAAGCATAAACATGAATGTCTTTTTTATACATTCATTTTATACTTGTGTCACTACAGTTATAGCTTCTTTATATACATTTCACAAAACCTCCTATACATGGGAAATGAATGGAGTGCGCTGTGAGTATGGGGGTGGGGCTATGGGAAATGAATGGAGTGCGCTGTGAGTATGGGGGGCTATGGGAAATGAATGGAGTGAGCTGCGAGTATAGGGGGTGTATGGGAAATGAACGGAGGAAGCTGTGAGTATGGGGGGTGTATGAAAAATTAATGGAGGGCACTGCGAGTATGGGGGGTGTATGGGGAATGCATGGAGTGTGCTGTGAGAATAGGGGGTGTATGGTAAATGCATGGAGTGTGTTTTTATTAGATCATTTTCTGCTGTTTTTAAAGATTTTGAAGTGTTATTTTTGGGGGGTGCAAGTAGCTGGTCCTGCCTAGGGTAGTCAAGCACCAGCCCTGGTCAAAGTAATGGCTGCACAGTTATCAATTTGAGCACCGCTGTACTGCCTATAAGAGAGATAAAGTAGAACGGCTAATGGCCAGTGAAGGGGGGGGGGGCTGCGAGTTTGGCCGGCCGGTATGGGAGAGACCTGTCATCCGCACTGGCCATCACCTCACTTCATAGTGCGCAACCCGGCTCAGTCTCAGCGCCGCTGCATTGCTGAAAGGCAGCCAATGGCTGTGCAGCAATGCCGGTTTCTGAAATTCCAGCCAACGAGGCTGTAGCAATGTTCCTGCATGACGTTAGTCCTCCCACTTCACTTGTTTTTGTGCGCGTTTGCAAAATTAAAGTGGGCCGCTCTAGATGAAGTCCAGGGCCAAATTTTTGTCCCAGTCCAGCCCTGCTTATAGGTGTGCCCCCTGCTAGGATATGAGAACAGAAAGCCTTACACACAAATTGTCTAACAGAAGAAATCATCTTTGGGGTATACTGACGCTGCCAATGATGTGTGATAGTTCAGGTTTAGTATCCTCAGGCTGGCAGGAATTGGTCAGGGAACCTGCTTTATTGTTATTTTACCCATATATGAAGATGAAATCAAACTTAGGGAAAAATAAGACCCAGAGGGCCTATCAAGGATTTGTTTATGGACAATTTATTTATTTTTTATTTTGGAGGTACAACTGTGTCACAACTTGTGATCACTGTAAATGGTAATTGGACAGTGCACCCCCTCAGGAAGGTGATGCCATTCCCTAAAAGCTAAGTTCACTATTAGGAACATGTTACATGCACTACCCTCCCCAGCACCCCCCAACGCCTGAGTCCCTCTCTGTGACAGCAATTCTCCCCTGCAGCTGCTGTCTCATTCAAAATCGAAATGACCATGTGGAGCTCTGCCCAAACAGACACATTATTCATTCACAAAGGTTTATGAATGATTAAACAGCAAGTCTCGTCTACCACCATGGAAGATGAACTTGTAGCTGTCAATGGACTTTGAGTGCACTGATCAGTATGCTCCTAGACCATTTATTTGCACTCCTCCTATCTAACTGAAAGCCTGGAGATATGGGTAGAAAGCTAAACGGTGAGCATGCAGAAGACTGATATGGCACCTGCGATGCAGTGATTGTGAGTGTAATGTTATATATTTTTTTAAAAATCATGTGCATTTATTACTTTTTTTTTTTTTTAAGAGGAATTTATCCTTTAAGGGTAAGTTTTACAGGCAACAGATCATAAATCCTTATAGAGTAGTTCATCTCTGGGGGCTTTTTGGAATTTTTTGGAAAATAAGTCACAGGAATGTATCTTGCCAGAATTGTTCCTCTAGGATAGAACAGTGCAAACTCTCAAAGATAAGGTGTCAAATTTAGGAAAAAATGGTTTAGCAGGGTTGGGGTAAAATAACATGGGGGCAAAGGTGAAAGATTGCTTCAGATGAACAAATGCATCAAGAGCCTCATCTGCCTTGGATTTGAAGTTGGCTCCCTTTTTGGTGAAAGCAGTGATGCAAGCCACAATGAAAGAGTAGTCCTTGATAAACTGTTTATAATAGTTGATGAAGCCTAGAAACATTTGGATCAATTTCAGTCCTTGTGAAAATGGCCATTTCAAGACAGTGGAAACCTTCCCAGGAGCAATATTTTAAGAAAAGTCCAGCACGTACTAAAATGAGAAGACTTTTGCATGCTGTTTTGCTTTATGTCTATTAAAGGTTCTTGCAGTAAAAGCCAAGAAAACTGAGACTTCTGTATTGCATCATTGTTTATACTAAACAGATTTATTATGTATTGTGACATGAATGATTACTGAGTGGTCTTCAGCCAGTCCATGATTTACCTATGTCCTGACCCACTACCCTTGCCTTTCCCTGCATGACCTGACTTGCTTTTGGCCTGTCTTTGGATTCCTGTCTATCTGTTGTGACCTTGGCCTGTGTTTGGACTCTGCATCCTGCCTCCTTAATTGGTACCTCACTGCCAGGCTGTGAACTGACCTTGGTTTGTATCCTGCCTCTGCCTCTGCCTTATGTTCTTGTACTTTACTGTTCAGCTGTTGATGACCTTTGGCTTTTTGTCCTGGCTTCACTCCTGTATTCTGATCATGTGTCACCATGTTCCAGCCTCTGTCCTTATCTGGTGATCCACAGTAATCTGTATCCTGCAACCAACAGTTGGCGCTGCCCACCTCGGCCTTCATACCACTCTTTGTCCTTATATCTCCTGTCACCTAAAACAGGGGTTTTGGACAAGAGGTACAAGAGAAGCCTCTTCTCCAGCTTTATCTCCACAAGGTAGGTGACACATAGGCAGATCTTAATCTGAGACTATACACCCAAGGAAAGGCACCTCTGAAACCTCAAAGAAGAATTTTTCTTATTTAGCATACAGTCTGTTCCTCAGGTGACACTGAAGTACAATTCGAATTTCTTCATAGTGAATTTGAAGGTTATTAGAATAAATTAGTATATCATTTAAAACCCATATACAGAGGAGGCGAGGGTAAAATATCATAAATTAAATTAACCAGTTAACAACCGCCCTATAGACAAAAGACGTCTACAGGGCGGTTGCTTAATTCTGGGAGAACATCTATTGACGTCCTCCCAGAACCGCGGGTCCCTCGCGCCCCGCGGGGTGTGCACACGGGACTGTCCATGCTCGCCGGGTTCACGGGACCCGGCGGGACACGGATCGCGGTAAACGGCCAATGGCGGCGGCCGTTTACCACGTGATCGCTCCATCCAATGATGGAGCGATCACAATGTAAACACAAGGAGTTCACATAAGGTTCATCTCCCTCCTCTCCTCACACCGCTGCAGCGTGTGAGGAGAGTGAGAGGGCTTGAACCATCCTGAGTGAGTAAAACGTGATTTTATTGTGCCCAGAAGTGCCCAGCAGTGGCCAACAGTGCCCCACAGTGCCACATTGTTGCCCAATTTGGTGATCTGTGCCACATCTGTGCCACATCTGTGCCATCTGTGCCCCTACAGAGTCACATCAGTGCCACCTGTGCCACTACAGAGCCACATCAGTGACACCTGTGCCACTACAGTGCCACCAGTGCCACATCAGTGCCCTACAGTGCCCTCTGTGCCTCTACAGAGCCACATCAATGCCACTACAGTGTTCATCTGTGCCACTACAGTGCCCATCAGTGCCACCTGTGCCCATCAGTGCCACCTGTGCCCATCAGTTCCACTACAGTGATAATCTGTGCCACTACTGTGCCCATCAGTGCCGCCTGTGCCCATCGGTGCCCATCTGTGCCCATCGGTGCCCGCCTGTGCCCATCGGTGTCACATGTGCCCATCGGTGCCACTACAATGCTCATCGGTGCTACCAGTGCCACTACAGCGCTCACCTGTGCTATCAGTGCAACTACAGTGCCTCCTGTGCCCTTCGGTGGCACCTGTGCCCATCAGTACCACTACAGTGATCATCAGTGCCACCTGTGCCTATCAGTGCCACTTGTGCCCATCAGTGCCACCTGTGCCCATAAGTGAGTGATCATCGGTGCAGCTGCATTGCCCCTATCCAACACAGCCACCAGTATGGCAAAAAAATTCTTCACCACAGAGGGGACATACCGTATCCTTAGCCTGAGCGACGAGAGCATCGGGGAGCTCTCTGAGGCTGAGGCTGAGTTTGGGTCTGGGTCCGATTCATTTTCTGAATATGACCCCTTTCCAAGTAGTGGGTCTTCTACCGAATTCACAGATGAAGAGGAAAGTGTGCCCACAAAAAGAAGATGTTCCGGTGAGGAGGCTACTACAAGTACAGCAGTGCCATCCACCTCCAGAGCAGTGCCATCCACTTCCAGAGCCATGCCATCCACGAGACCACTGCCAAGCACAAGTGGGGTGTCATCTCAGCCCCAAAGTGCTCACGCCAGCATTCCCTTTTCCCTTCAGAACCCCCTGTGGCTTCCATCCAATTCCGGAGCATCAAATGTCCCCCCTTTCACCGCTCAACCAGGTGTCCAGGTGAACACCGATAATTTTGCCCCAATTGATTTTTTTACTTTACTTTTTACAGAGGACTTTCTTTCTTCTATTGTGGCTCAGTGTAACCTTTATGCCCAGCAGTTTATTGAAAGCAACCCAAAATCAACTTCCGGTTCCGGCGCCGTATGTGAAGGGAGTGAAATCGGCGGCTCCGGGGAACCCTCGCTACAAAACCGGCATACAGGCTCCCACACGCCGCACTCCAGAGCGGGACACGTCCTCAACATTACAGCCACTCTCCAATGGACAAATTTGTGGTCCACAACGCGGCCGGACACACCGCCACTCAACGGCCGGAAAGCAGCGCTAGAAGCCCCACAGCATCTAACATGGCGGATGGATCTGAGGCCGCACGGGCGCATCAAGGTATGCAGGCAGGCACAGCGCTGGAGGGGAGCATCCCCTCACACAATGCACCCGCTACATTCCACCTGCCGGAGGATCAGTACGGAGCTCTGGCTCAGGCTGTGGCTGCGCTCCTCACACCGTCCATCACCGCTGCAGTAGACAGAGCCGTTGTAGCGGGCATGGAACAGCTTCGTAAAGACTTAAGTGAACACACACACCGCATAGGGGAACTTGAGTCAAGAGTCTCAGACATGGAGGATGAATTTCAAGGTCTACAAAACACCGAGCAACATCTAAGGCAGACCCAGCAATATTTACTTGAGAAAATAGATGACCTCGAGAACCGAGGGAGGAGGAACAACTTGCGCATTGTGGGACTCCCAGAGACCACCCCCCCTGAAGCCCTACAGGAGCTATGCACAACTCGACTACCGGGAGCCCTCGGCATAACGACACCGTGCACCATCGAAAGAGCGCACAGACTAGGGGCCCCATCCAATGAAAGGCGCACCCCCCGCCTGGTCATCGTAAGGTATCTGAACTACGCGGACAAATATAGTATACTGAAATCATTCCGCAACTCAAAATCCCTTCAAATCGACGGTCACAAATTGCTTCTGTTTGCGGATTAAACGAGCCACAAAACATCTGGAACTTT
>BLSH010485095.1:1305813-1318167 GCA_018402905.1 Glandirana rugosa | reverse complement strand
TACGCAGGCACGAGTGTGTAGGCAGTGGGTACGCACAGATGCATGGGTGACGGATGTGTGAGCACGGACGCATGTGTGACGGATAGGTGAGCGCAGATGCATGGGTGACGGATGAGTGAGCACGGATGCATGGGTGACAGATGGGTGAGCCCGGACGCATGGGTGACGGATGGGTGAGCATGGATGACAGATGGGTGAGCACGGACGCATGGGTGACGGATGGGTGAGCATGGATGCATGGGTGACAGTTGGGTGAGCATGGATGGGTGAGCACGGAGGCATGGGTGACGGATGGGTGAGCACGGATGCATGGGTGACGGATGAGTGAGCACGGACGCATGGGTGACGGATGGGTGAGCAGGGATGCATGGGTGACGGATGGGTGAGCACGGATGGGTGAGCACGGATGTATGGGTGACGGATAGGTGAGCATGGATGCATGGATGACGCATGGGTGAGTATGGATGCATGGGTGACGGATGGGTCATGGGTGGGCATGGATTCATGGGTGACAGATGGGTGAGCATGGGTGATGGGTGGGCATGGATTTATGGGTGACTGATAACACAGATGGGTGGTGCATGGATGAGGGTGTGGGCATGGTAAAAGCTGGATGGGGTCCCTGCCTGGCACACAGCGGTGCTGTGGGCACTTCAGGTCCTGCCCACAGCACCGCTGCATCTCCTCTCTCCCCCCTCTCCTGTCACACTGCACCGATCGGTGCGGAGAGGGGAGAGACAAGCCGGCACTTCCGCCGGCTTGTTTACATGTGATGCTCCGTCATTTGACGGAGCGATCACAAGGTAAATGGCCGCTCCAAGCGGCCATTTACCGTGATCCGTGATGCGCCGGATGTCATAGACCCGACGGTCACGGATGCTCCCAGGTGCGCCCCCCAGGGGGCGCGCGGGAGCGCGATTCTGGGAGGACGTTTTTATACGCCCTCCCAGAACAATGAGTGCACGTTACACGGCCGCAAGTGGTTAATGATGTTTTCACAGATTTTCAAAGATTTTCTGGACATCTTTGTAATCATCTACTTGGACAATATTCTGATCTTCTCTGGGTCCCTGAATAAACACCGAGAACATGTCCGCTGGGTGCTAGACCGACTCCGCCAACACAGACTTTACGCTAAACCAGAAAAGTGTGAATTTGAACAAGGTAGCATCCAGTTCTTGGACCTAGTCATCTCACCAGCAGGGATTGAAATGGATCCACAGAAAGTTTCCACCATACAACATTTGTGGGGTTCGCAAACTTTTAAAGAAAACTTATCAAAGGATTTTCTGCCATTATCACCCCCATTACACAACTGACAAAACAGCACTTACGGTTCCTTTGGAACTCTGAAGCACAGAACGCTTTTGACACACTGAAAATACTTTTCACCTCAGCACCAATTCTCAGTCACCCAGATCCAGCATTACCATACATCCTGGAGGTTGATGCATCAGAATCAGCAGTTATCGCACAATGGCAAGGTATGAAAGACCAGATACACACTGTGGCATTCTTTTCGAGGAGACTCTCCCCATCTGCTGGAGGGTGCGGTCTATCCCATCCCCATATACACTGACCATAAAAGCTTTGAGTACTTGAGAGCTGCCAAACGATTAAAGCCCACTAGGCATTGTTCTTTTCACATTTTTCTTTCCACATCACCTACCAGCCGGGATCAAATAATGTCAAGCCAGACGCACTCTCTTGCATGTACGATGACCCCAAAGACCTTGCAGCTCCAGATACCATCTTAGCAGCAGGTAACTTTCTGCTCCTACAATCAGATCTTCTGTCCCAGATCAAGCAAGTGTCCGCTAACCTGTCCAGTCCTGCCAGAATTACTCTGACTTCTAGAGATGGGTTGTTTTGGAGAAGAAGCCAAATTTTTGTTCCTACAGAGTTGCGACTTGAGGTCCTGAAGTTTTCATCCCTTTGCTGGCCATTTTGGCATCCATACGACAATGGAACTAGTGCGATGCACATTCTGGTGGCCTAATCTGGAAGAATTCTGCAAAGAATATGCAAGTTCCTGTCCTATCTGTGTCCGGAGTAAGGCGCCAAGAAGTAGGGCCTGGGGTCTGTTGAAACCTTTGCCTATCCCTGATAGACCATGGAAAATGATATCCATGGATTTTATATTAGAACTTCCACCTTCTGAAGGCTGCACGGCAATTATCGTAGTCGTGGATAGATTATCCAAAATGGCTCACTTCGTGCCCCTGAAGAATACCCCAACAGCCATGGAGACTGCCCTTGTATTCATTAAAGAGATTGTGAGATTGCATGGAGTTCCTGCCAGCATTGTGTCAGATCAGGGTGTACAACTTTCGAACAGTATATCCATTGTTTCACATCCTTTGACCAAGACAATTGGTTATCTTTGCTGCCACTGGCAGAATTTGCGTACAGCAATGCCAGTCATTCAGCTATGAGGCAATCTCCCTTCTTTGCCAGCTACGGTTTCCATTCCTCTTTCTTGCCTGATTTCATCTCTGAGTCGCGGTTCCAGCAGTCCAGAACACTGTGGATTTCCTTCACCAGAATCACAGGATTTTAAAGGAAGCAATAGCAAAAGCACAGTCAGACAACAAGAAATTGTTTGACAGGAAAAAGAGAGGGGAGTTGAATCTACAGCCTGACGACCAAGTATGGCTCTCTACTACTAACCTCCGGTTATCCTGTCCATCCAAGAAGCTGGCACCCAAGTTTATCAGTCTGTTTCCGGTTAAGAAGAAGATCAACGAGGTATCGTATGAACTTTCTTTACCTGACTCCTTCCATATTCACCCTGTATTTCATGTCTCATTATTGAAACCCGCAATACCAAATCCCTTTCCTGACAGAAGGTCTAGGCAACCAGAACCTGTCTTGGTAAATGGTAATGAGGAGTTTGAGGTGGAGGCCAATATAGATTGCAGGAGAAGACAGAATCAGGTTCAATTCCTGATTAAGTGGAAGGGGTACAGTCCAGAGTATAATTCCTGGGAGAGTAATGTTCACGCAAGAAGGTCAGTCTGGGCCTTTTTTCTTGTTCATCCAGAGAAATGGGTCCAGCTAGGCATCCGGAGGCTGCCCATTGGGAGGGGGCAATGTCAGGGACATATTACAGAGCCGCAGACACGCAAGCGTGTGCACATGCACGTGTGGGTCCCCACAGGAATTCTCCAAACGTCGGGCTCGCGCTCACTAGTGTGAATTTGCGCCAATGGCCCTTTAAAAGGACAGCAGCTGCACTTGTGCAGCGCTGTCTGATCTGCAGCTATACCTGAGTTCCTGAGTACCTGTAACTGCTATATCTGAAAGACCCGGCTTATCCTGGCTATCCTGCCTTTTCCAATCCTGACCCCGGCTTGCCTGACCTTGCTTAAAGAGACTGTTATTATCTGCTAACTTGTTGCCAATCTTGTACCTGTTCTTTGACCATTCTCTGCCTGCCATCTGATGTACCTGATACCCTGTCTTGACCCGGCTTGTCTCACCCTGCTCCAGTCTGCTGCTGAATCTGTATCCACAGGCTGTCACGTACCTGATGGTGGAGTCTGGTTTATGCAGTAGGCAACCTCTCTTACGACCCTGGTTCCAGAACCCCTGAAAGAGCAGACAGGGAGCGCTGGAGAACAGGGGAGCATGAGGGCTGGATTGGACACTGGTGATGGTAAGATGTCATCCAGAAGTTTGTGCAAGACTGAAGGGTAGTGAGGCAGGCCAGGTCAATAACATGCAGGTTGAGCGGAAGGGTCGTTAACAGGCAGGCAGATTGAGGTACACAGGGATCAGACAGAAGAGTGGTCGTAGGCAAGCCGGGGGTTGGTGCAGGCAGAGTTCAAGCAGATGAGGGTTCAGGCCGGGTCACAGGTAACAGGTAGCTCAGAACGGGTCGCTCAGGAACACGGTAATGCTGTAGAACGGACAGCACTGGCTGCTGGGTCTCACAGCTGCAAATAGGCTGTTTGGAGCTACTTCCGGTGCGTGCGCGCAAACGCACACAGGCGCGCGCACCACCGCGGAAGAGGGCAGAAAGCACAAAACTCCCCTAACATTGCCCCCCCAAGGGGCAGCCTCCGGATGCCCAACCGGGCTTTTAACTCTGGGTGTCTTCTCCAAAAGGACCTGACAAGCTCTTTATCGTGGATGTGGTTTTCAGGTTCCCATGAGCTTTCTTCGGGCCCGTATCCCTTCCACTTAATCAAGAACTGGGTAGATCCACCCCTTTTCCTGCAGTCGAGGATAGCTTCCACTTCAAATTCCTCCTCACCATCCACAAGGATGGGCTCAGACGGGGCCGACTTCCGACCCAGGAAAGAGTTCTGGGTTACGGGCTTCAACAAGGTGACATGAAAGTCGGGTGCACTCGCAGGGAAGGCGGAATGTCCAGCTCATATGCCACCCTGTTGATCTTTCTTTTCATGGGGAATGGCCCGATGAACCTTGGGCCCAACTTCTTGGAAGGGCATGCCAACCTCAAGTTCTTGGTTGCTAACCATACATGGCCACCTGGTTGCAGGTCCAACTCCCTGCGTCTCCCCTTGTTGAATGCCCTCTTGTTGCATTTCTGTGTCTGGGCTAGGGTTTCTTGTAGCATCTTGTTGTTACTTGTCAGGAATTCTACCGTCTTTTGTACAGCAGGTACCTCGCTTTCTTGAACCAGGTTAGGTATGAAGGTAGAGTGGTACCCCAGATTCGCCCAGAATGGGGACTGCTTAGTGGCTGAGTGCTCGGTGTTGTTGTACGCAAACTCCGCCATAGGTAACAGTGAGACCCAGTCATCCTGAGCATAAGAAGAGTAACAGCGGATGTACTGTTCTAGAGTCTGGTTAGTCCTCTCTGTCTGACCATTTGACTGGGGGTGATACGCAGAGGAGAATGCTAGTTCAATGTTCAATGCGGAACACAGGGCTTTCCAGACCCGGGAAGTGAACTGCACCCCACGATCTGAGACAATGTTGATAGGGAGCCCATGCAGTCGGACCACTTCCTTGATAAATGTCCCTGCCGTCTCAGTTGCGGTGGGAGTGCCCTTCATCGGAATTCAGTGGGCCATTTTGGTGAGACCATCCACAATGACAAAAATGGAATTGAATCCTTCAGATGGGGGTAGCTCCACTATAAAATCCATCGATATGCGAGACCATGGCCTTTCAGGAATGGGCAGCGGGTTTAACAGACCTCATGCTTTTGCCCGGCTGGTCTTGTGTTGGGCACAGACCGGACAAGCGCTGACGTATTTCCATCAGTCCTTGTCAGCAGAAGGTCACCTAAAGGATCGCTACAACAGTTCCGCAGTCTTACGACTGCCAAAGTGCCGGCCAATTTGGTGGTCATGACAGAGTTCCAGCACTGTTAAATGCTGCTGTTCTGGGATAAAGAGTTTATCTTGGAACCACCACAGTCCATCTTTCAGTGTCAGTCTGGGATCAGGAGACATGGTTGATCCCGCCAGGGATCGTTTAACTCGAGACAGCAAATCTTCCTGTAGTAGCAAGAAACTCGGGAGGATGGTATCTGGTGGTGTGGAGTCGCCAGACTCACTGAACATCCTGGACAGAGCGTCCGGCTTCACGTTCTTCGACCCGGGCCTGTAAGTAATATAATTCCTTAAAGAAATACCGCGCTATATATAATAAACTAAAAATTGTGCATAAAGCAGCGACAAATAAATGTATGATAAACTACACAAAATTAGAATGAAAAGAAAAAGTGCCCCAGGAAGACGTCACATATGACGAAACATGTAGGGCAGAGCCACGCGCTGACGTCACCACGCCCCTTGTGATTCTGATACGGACGGGAACAAGCTCTTTTTTATGCCGGCTGATTTTAACTGCATTCTACGCGTGTGTTGCTTTTACGTTTGTGAGTACCTTGACCTTTTATTACAATAAACCCAACAAGTACGTTATTACACTATGTGGATCTCTGCTTTATTATATACCATCGGGCTATGCACTGAGGGAACAGCGAGAGACTAGAGGGTGAGACCCGAGACTGCGCCCCTAGTGACTGGAGAGAAGGCTGCCAAACATCACATACCCCGCAGAGGGTTATATCTGCTGGCTTTCTTGACCTCACTAGAGATAGGGGGTCACATCATCTGTTAAGGGCATTACCTTACTTTTGTCACCCGAGGTGTTTATTCAAGGTGGTGGTGGACACTAGAGTTGAACTTTTGATGATTTGTGTACATCATTCAATCTGAAGTATCCCCACGCGGATCTTGACTGATCTGGGACTGAACAACAGAGACATTTTGGATGCACTTCAATATTGCTAATTTTTTCACATTCAATTTTTATACTTGCTTATTGATTCAAATATCACGAATTTTATGTTTTTTATGTTTTTTATGTTTATATGTTTTCACTTTCTTCATATATTCAAATTTTTGGTTGATTCAAATTATCATTTAATTTGGATCTTATATCACTAAGGTGGTGGGTACATTTTTCATTATCATCACCAGTTAGTTATATTTTTATTTTCATTTGCATGTTGATAGGAGGGAGGGGTGACCCACCTGTATATGTTCTGTAAGTAATATGCAGGTTAAAACGAGAGAAAAATAGAGCCCATTGTGCCTGGCGTGGTCTCAGTCTTTTAGCAGTGTGCAGGTACTCTAGGTTCTTATGGTCGGTGAATACCATGACAGGGTGTAAGGCTCCTTCCAGCAAATACTGCCTTCCCCCCAGGGCGGATTTGATTGCCAGAAGTTCCCTGTCTCCCACATCATAATTTTTCTCTAGTGCTGTGAACTTGTGGGAGAAGAAGGCGATGGGGTGAAGCGAGGCCTTGGGACCCCGTCTCTGGGATAGGACTGCTCCCACTGCTGTCTCAGAAGCGTCCACCTCCAGAATATAAGGCAGAGCTGAATCCGGGTGTTTAAGAACAGGGGCTGTGGTAAACAGTTCCTTGAGCTTCTGAAAGGCCATTTGGGCCTCAGGGGACCAGTGGAAATGAGAGCCCTGTTAGTGAGTTGGATGATGGGTGCGATCACTGCAGAAAATCCTCTAATAAACTTCCTATAGAAGTTGGCAAAACCAATGAACCGATGGACCCCTTAACTGTCCACGGGAGCTGGCCAATCCACAATTGCAGAGACTTTCTGGGGATCCATGGTTACCCCGCTGACTGAGATATCGAAACCCAGGAATGAGATTCGGGAGCATTCAAAGGCACACTTTTCAGCCTTCACAAAAAGTCCATGCTGACGTAGACGTTGTAGGATGCACCTGACATGCCTGTGATGTTCTTCCAGGTGGGCCGAAAAGATGAGGATGTCATCCAGGTAAATGATGATGAACTGATCCAAGTAGTCTCGAAACACATCATTTACTAGGTGCTGGAAAGTGGCTGGAGCATTGCAGAGCCAAAAGGGCATCACTAAATATTCAAAGTGGCCAAAGCGCGTCCAGAAGGAAGTCTTCCACACATCGCCCTCCCGAATGCGGATCAGGTTATAGGCTCCGCGAAAATACAGTTTGGTAAACACAGCAGCTGTTCCTAGTCTTTGAAATAACTCAGCGACCAGTGGCAAGGGGTACCGGTTCTTAATGGTAATTTTGTTCAGTTCCCAATAGTCTTTGCAGGGCCTGAGAGTGTGGTCTTTCTTCTCCATGAGAAGTGGAGGGCCGAATGAACCCTTTCTGAAGGTTATCGTCCAGATAAGCCTTGAGTGCTTTCAGTCCCAGCTCAGAGAGCGGGTAGATTCGGCCAAAGGGTACTTCTGCCCCAGGTAGCAGCTCTGTTGGGCAATCGTACGACCTGCCCCTTTCTTGCTGAACACATCCAGAAACTCATGGTAGACAGATGGAACAGCGAGACGGGTTTCGTTATCAGAATCAGAGTCCAGACAGAGCACTGAAGAGGGGAATTGCGGAGCTGGTGGCAGACAGTGGTGCTGACAGTATGAGGAGAGAAACTGGACCTCTCCCGAGGACCAGTCAATGGTAGGGCAGTGGTTGGACCTTATGGCATCCAATGACCAGCTGTCCGGGCAAGAATAGAAACTGTCTCATGGGTGACTGCTCCGGATTTTATGGTGGACCCATCGGCCAAGCAGATGGCCATCCGTCGGGTCTTAGGCTTGAGTGGGATCTGGTGCTGAGCTGCAAAGGCCAGATCAACAAAGCAGCTACAGGCCCCAGAGTCCAGGATAGCCCGGACCTGGAGATTCCCACCAGGGAGCTGGATATGCAGCAGCAGAACGAGATGGTTGAAAGGATTGGCCAAAGATAAGAGTTCTCCAGGGGTATAGCGGAACCTGTTTCCCTGCTTAACCGGACAGGACCTGACAAGGTGTCCGGGGCCACCACAATAGAGGCAGAGGTTGTAGGTCACGCGTCTGTGTCTCTCCTCAGGGGAGAGAGCAGGCCGGGGAGGTCTGGGTTCCGTCCGGACAGGGCAATCACCCCCTGCAGCTTCATCGGCTCTATGCCCCCGCAGACGTCAGTCGACCTGGATGGTCAGGTTGATCAGAGCTTCCAATGTCTGGGGGACTCCCAGATGGGCCAGCTCGTCTTTGAGCGGTTCAGCGAGCCCCAATCTGAACTGATGATCGTTCCAGCACCGGAACTCTGCTACGTAATCCTCCACCGCTCGGCGGCCTTGCTGGAGTGCATGGAGAGCAGCCTCAGCTGTAGCAGCCTGGTGGGGGTCCTCGTACAACTGAGCTATGGACCGAATGAAAAGGATGAGGTTGGTGGTCTCAGGAGCCCCCTGTTCCAGCAACCGGTGAGCCCATGCTTGTGGCTCATCCCTTAGTAGCGAGATGACCAGTCCCACTTTAGTAGCTTCTGACGAGAAGGTGTGGGGCTGCAGGGTTGGTTGCTCTAAGGACTGCAAGAGAAAAGGTTTGCATTTGGTTCTTTGGAGGTGTCAGGGACAAGCCCGACATCATATAAAGAGGTATCCTGTTCTGTAGTAGTTTAGCACCGAACGGCAAGGTTTTGTTTCGCTATTTTGTTTGTTTTATGTCTTGCAACCTTTTACCAAATAAACTGTTAACCTACCAGATTTTAAGAAAGTTTGCCATTTTTTTTACAATATATCTTTTAATTAATTTTTGATTTGGAACAAATACAACACACGTAAATCATCATAATCATAAACCCCCCCCCCCAAAAAAAGGGGGGGGTGGAAAGGGGGGGAGAACTCCCCCAGGGCATCATCTCTCTTCTCTCTCCCAACTCCGACCTCCATCCCTTCCTCCCATACCACATGATTCTGCACTTATTCACTCATCTTAGTCACATGATCTAATCTGTGTGATTTCAGGGCTAATTATGAGTATATACTAGCCATGTCTCCCAAATCTTATCAAACTTTAACTTATCGTCATTGCTTTCTGCAACTAGTTTTTCCATTCGCATGATCCCATTTAGACTCTCAATCCATTCCGAGAAAGAAGGTATGTTAGTTGTCTTCCAATACCTAGGTATTATTTGTCTAACCGCCAATTTAAAAAACCCTAGCAATGTTTTCCTTGCTTTCGTCATTGTGATTGGATAGAGGGACAATAGAGTCACTTCAGCAGAGTTCAATATTCCTTCCCCCATTGCCAAATTAAAAAGCTGAATTACCCGCTCCCATAAATTATGTATGGGCGGGCAAGCCCACCATACATGAATGAAATCTCCTCTAGATATCTGACAACGCCAACATATATCTGATTGTTGGGAAATATACCATGTAAATCGGCAGGTGTACGATACCATCTCGCCAGTAATTTGTAATTGCGTTCCTGAGCAGCGCATGCCTTAGAGAATCTATGTGTGTTATTAAAGACCTGAGTCCACTGCTCTCCGTTTATCGAGCCTCTCAACTTGGTGTCCCATGTTACCGTATATGATGGTAATCCTGGTGGATCTAGATCTTGTAAGATTTTATATATTTTTGATATAGTATGTAATGGAGGTTCGGGAGAGACACACATTTCTTCAAATTCAGTTAGTGACCTATGAATATCCATTTTGGGTTGTAAAGATCTGTAAAAACTTTGAAGTTGTAAATAAATAAACCAGAGACCCTTATTCTGATTGTGTATATTTTGAAAATTTGTAAACGTAATAATCTTATCCAGGGTCACATGTCTAACTTGTGGCCAAAATGTTCTACCCAAACCTAATAAAGTTGGTGCTTGAAATCCAATGGTAAAGAAAGGATTATCTAGCAACGGTGTAAGAGGGCTTGGGATAGTGGTTATAGGGAGAAGTTTTAAAGAATGGTGCCAATAATCCAATAAAGAGTAAGTGATCCAGGGCCACAGGACTCGTTGACCTATGGCCTTCGATGGGACCCACAACGCAGCCTTCGGATAAATTGGAGAAATATCTGTCTCAATTTTAATCCATTGTTTGTCGGATGAGTGATGAAACCAGTCCACAATATTTAATAATAAAACTGCCTTATAATAATTTTCAATATTTGGTAGAGATACACCCCCTTGCGCCTTAGATCGACAAAGCATTTTCCACTTTACCCTGGGTTTAATTGATTTCCAGATAAATTTGGAAACATTTTTATTTAGTTTTTTAAAATAAGATCTAGAAATTTTTATAGGTAAGGTCTGAAATAAATATAAATATTTAGGTAAGATATCCATTATGATGGCATTAATTCTGCCGAACCAGGATATCGGGAGTTTAGACCAGGCTTGCAGCTCAAGTTGAGTTTGTGAGAGAAGAGGTAGGACATATAAATCAAAGATACATGAAAAATCAGTGGGAATCATCACACCCAAATATTTTATTGCTATGTCCTGTCTATGAAAGGGAAATAATGTAGCGATATTATTAGCTTCATCATTGGGTAGTGAGATGTTCAATAATTCTGATTTGGTTATATTAACCTTAAAATTGCTCAATTTTCCAAAATAATTTAATTCCTCCAAGATCGAGGGTATACTTATTCCAGGAGAAGAGATATATAATAAAACGTCATCTGCATAAAGAGACAGTTTATATTCCATATTGTTAACAGAGATACCATGAATAGCTAAATTGTTGCATATAGCTATTGCTAAATGCTCCATGGTTATCACATACAACATCGGGGATAATGGACACCCTTGACGAGTTCCATTATAAATCCTGAACGGAGAAGATAAAATGCCATTGGTTTTAACTTGAGCGTATGGGTTAGTGTATAATGCCATTATTTTACTAATCATATTCCTACCTAAATTAATTTGATGAAGTGAATGATATAAAAATCTCCAATTTAGACAATCAAAAGCTTTTTCAGCATCGATCGATAATAAACAGGCAGGGATCTGACACTTCTGTGCTATAGACATTAAAGAGAGTGTTTTAATGGTATTATCACTTGGTTCTCTAGATTTTATAAACCCTGTTTGATCTGAGTGAATTATTTGTGGAAGTATTGGGCCTAGCCTATTAGCTATCATTTTAGAATAAAATTTTATATCGCAGTTTAATAATGAGATTGGCCGGTAATTGCTTGGACTGGTTTCATCCTTTCCTGGTTTTAATATTACAGCTATATGGGCCTTTAAAGCCTCTTGTGGAAAAGTTTGGGACTCCGAGATTGAGTTAAACCAGTGTTTTTCAACTCCAGTCCTCAAGGCACACCAACAGGTCATGTTTTCAGGATCTCCATGAGTTTGCACAGGGGATTTGATCAGTTTCACTGCCTTAGTAATTACCACAGCTGTTTCATCTGAGGGAAATCCTGAAAACATGACCTGTTGGTGTGCCTTGAGGACTGGAGTTGGGAAACACTGAGTTAAACGATTCCAAAAGGAGTGGAGTCAGATCCAAAATGAACATTTTATAAAATCGATTTGAATATCCATCAGGACCTGGAGCTTTATCATTTTTTGTGCATTTAATAACCAGTCCTAATTCTTCTTCTGTAAACTCACTATCCATTGCAGGTTTAGCTGTTAAATCAACACTGGGTAAAGATGTATTTTTAACCACTTAAGGACCGGAAGGATTTCCAGCTTTAGGACCGGAGCCCTTTTTGCGATTCGGCGCTGCGTCGCTTTAACTGACAATTGCGCGGTCGTGCGGCGTTGTGCGGCGTGCTGGCGCGTTAACAGTCAATTTCGCTGCGTCGCGGCTTAGCGTTTTTCCCGAGGCCAGGATTTCGACCTTTAGGAAGGCCAGGAATTCACCAATTTTTATGTAGAAATGGGTCACAACTAAATTGTCGATTTGGACGTTACCTATCACTCAAATGTCTTCTTCTTAATCCTGACCAATAATTTACGTGTTTTTTACTATTTCGAGGTCCAGGACTACCTATAAGTTTAGCTAAAATATTTTACAAGTAAAACCTAGACTGAGGTGAGGAAAACCTTAGCAAATTGAGTCACAAAGGGTTGAGGTCAGG
>BLSH010485095.1:1282654-1305629 GCA_018402905.1 Glandirana rugosa | reverse complement strand
GAGTGACACAAGCCCCCCCCGGTCCCTCGCCCACGCCGCCGAAGCTAAGATCAGTGCTATAAAAATGCACTGATTACTGTGTAAATGCCATTGGCAGTGAAGGGGTTAACCTGCAGGGGGCGCTCTAAGGGTTAACTGTGTTCCCTGGGCGTGTTCTTACTGTAGGGGGACTTGCCTAGCTGGGGAAAGGAAGTGATCACAGCCTTCATGTACGAGAAGGCTGTGATCACTTCCCTTCCCCCTCACACAGAGCGGAGGTCCGTGTTTACATACACGGACCTCCGCTCATTCGCTCCGGGGGGGGCATCGCGGGTGGCCAGCGGCAATCGAAGCCGCCGCACCCGCTCCCTGGCCCCCCCCGAACACAGTGAGCGCGCGCGCGCTCACAGTATCTCTGTATCGCAGCCGCCGTCGTATGACGGCGTTTTGCGTTACAGAGCCACTTTGCCGCCGTCAATCTCCGATCGGCGGTCGGCAAGTGGTTAAAGTTTGCTTTAAGCTGCCTTCTTCCCAGGAAAGGTGATCCACACAAGCTAATCTCCCACACCGTGCAGGTGAAAATGAAGTGTCTCTAGTGCCAAGTCATATGGAATACATGAGTACATGGACTTGACATCCAAAGTAGCCAAGACAAAGGTCTCTTGCCACTGAATGTCATTCATGTAATAGAACAGTAGAAGTATCCCTAATATAGACTGGAAGCCTTTTGACCAAAGGTTACAGGTACTGATCCAACCATGCTCCAAGTTTCTCAAGCAGGGAGCCGATGCCTGCAACAATTGGTCATCCCTTGATAGGAATCTCATCCTTATGGACATCTCTTTGCCCATATCTAGATGTTGTGATCATTTTCGAACCAGGACTGCAGTCTCTCAAGAATGGACCTCGCTCAGAGGTCCTCAAAATTAAAAGTATCAGAGCCATCCAATTCATTCAAATAAGACTCTTGAGAGACTGCAGCTGGCTCAGCCTCAACAGAAAAATGCTTTCTCAGCAAAATATTTCAGACAATTTGGTTCACATCCAAAAAAGTGGAAAAGATACCAAAATATGTATGGGGTACAAAGGACAATCCTTTAGAAAGAAGAAAAACTTTGGAGGCTGTCAGGGAGACATTAGAAAGATTAATAACATTTTCACCTGCATCAGTCTTTCCTTTTCCTCGCTTGCTCTGGATATGTGGTTCTTTTTGCTCTCTCGCCTCCCTCTCCTTGTCCTCCTTCTTTCTTTTTTGTGTGTTTGGTGCCCGATGTTGCAGACTGCTTTTTTTGGAGTACATTGGTGGAAGTGGCCTTAGTGAAGAGTGAGGAACAGAGCTCCTGAAAGTTGTTGAAAATCTCCCATGAGTTGAGTCTGAAAACTCAGATTGGCTGTCCAATAAATCTGGGGAGCTAAAGTTTACATGTCTCTGATAATTTAGTTTGCGTCCTTTCTTATTTCTTAAGTTTGAACGTGGCTTTCCTGATCTGTTACGGACATACACTGTGCCTTGTTCATAATCCTCTGTGTCCCTGAGATATTTGTCTTTTTTAGTCAGCATAATCTCCTGCTCCAGTTTATCAATAGAGGTTAATAAATCTGTATTAAGTGTTGAAAAAATCTCCAGGGATTGATAATCTTGCAATTAATCCTTTATTGTTGATATTTCTTGATTAAGAGCCTGCAACAATGTTTCTTCTTGTGACACTATAAGCTCCATTAAATCCAAAAGCATTTGGTAATAGACATATGCTGCTCGTTTAGTTCCGAATTCATATTTGGATGAATTTTCCATTATTCAGAGATACGGTTATATCCAAATATCCAAATATAAAGTATATCCAGTATAAAACAGCGTTTACCGAATGTTCCGAATAACGAAACAAAATTCATCCCAATTTCCGAAATTTGAATTGAAATTCAAATCAAATTTTACAACGCATTCCATTCGAATTTTAACTGTAAACATACTTATAAAATCAAAGACGTTGTGTGTTATTAGAGTACCAGTTCGAAATAATGCTGTTTTTGTTAACCCAAAGACGATTTAAAGAGTCATTGTAAGAATTTGATGAAGATTTTCTTTGTTTGTTCACTTTGCTGCTTTCGAATCAAAAAAAATATAACATTTTCGTTTCGACCGATTCTAAAATGTATCGATTTGAACGTTTTGCATCTAAAAAAAATTGGTAAATTCAAAGAAAATCTGCAAATTCTGAATACGGATTCTGAATACGAATCAACCGAACTAAACAAAATAACTAGATTAACGAATCAAAACGAAACCAAACAAATGTTTTTGTCATACACATGTCTATTTGGTTGGTATAGCTTTCCAATTGATAAGAAAATTAGAAAGGTATGGTGGATGGATATTTCTTAATACATAAACCACAAGGGACCATGGATTCATCCAGATATTGCTTCAAACCAGTGTGGTCCCACCAGATTCTAGATTCTTTAATTGAGACTGCCTTCAATTTACCAAAACAAAGTGGTGCAAATAGAATCTGCCGGTAAGTCCATAGGATTCATTGTATATACCTGTGAGGCTCTTGATTCTCGATCCATATTCTTATAGACAACACAATCTCTGTCCAGTGCTGTCTTTTATCAATACCCGAACAGTGAAGCAGTTGGAAAAAAATTACACATAGGATGAAAAAACTCCAAACTTTATGCAATGTAATGGATGTCAAATCTTTGGGAGCATGCTGCCTGAAGTAATCCGATATAGACAAATGACACACAAGAGCAGTGCTCTCAACAAAGGAGAATCCTGACAAATCTAAAGTGGAGTCTTACCGCTGGGTTCACAGGCTTAAAGGATCTCCATCTACTGTAACAAATATTCAGAAGAAAAAGGTAGACGGCAGCTCCAGAATCCAGCAAAATGAATAATCTTTATTGCTACATATAGGTGGATAAAAACAGCTTACATGCTTCAACACACAGCCCTGATCAAAGCATATTATCACAAATGAAAGACAAACATATATATATAGATACTACACACCTCATTTGAGGTTGGATACTACAATAAAACAATTAAAATGGATGTAAACCCTCTTCTAAACCCAGTGAAGTCTGAAGTGAAGCGAACAGCCTCAGACAGTACACTGTGATGAAACAAAGCTCCCTACATACATTTTACATGTATGTCTGCTGTATTCAGCTTGTTATATTCTTTAGAATTTCAACATTGTGGTAGAATTTTTACTTCATCATTCAGCAGTAGGAGTGGATTCTTGGCTTATGCGGTGACAGCTGATTGCAGGAAAGACACACACCCCCACTTCACGTAGGCAGAGGAACGAAGATACTTTAAGAGCTGTGCTGTGACAAGACAAGCTCTCTGCTAATCTATTTATAGCACCCATCCTGACACAAATTTCAGGCTGGTTTTATCTCCCATCTTGGAGAACTTGTCACAAGTTATCATGATGATAACAGAAGAATGAAACAGAAGAAAGACATGGGACTTAGGGTGTAGGAGGGAGATAACTAGACACGTGCAATTTGTTTCATAACAAATTGAAATTCTGACGAATCTTTCAGACATTCAGATACATCAGAATAACCAAAGAAAAAAATAATGAATTTCAACTAATACGAAAAGGATTAAACTAATTGATTTAGTATGATTTGTTAATTCGTTAAAAGTCTAATGAAACAGCAGGTTGACTCAGAGAAAATCTTACAGCCCAATCAGCTGATTCATTTTGTGCTGGAGGTTGGATTACTAATACTGGAAAAGTGCATTCCTGAGAACTGAGTGATAAGGGTGCTGTTTTTGAGCAGAGGAGATGGGTTTTGAGAAGCAGAAGAAAAGATATTGGGGATCATTTACTATAGCGCCGGCCGCTAATTAGCGGCAAAATTACTGCAACGGCGGTAAATAGCGCTAAAATGCCGCAAATCACGGCAATTAGCGCTAAAATGGAATTCACAATAGCATTGGGGAAGAAATACTCCCAAAATGGAATTCACAATAGCTCCCAGAAAACAGATAGCGCCCAAACCCTTACTCATGTCGGGACCTGGAGAATTGCACATGGAAATAATTTTTAGAGCATGATATGATCACCTACATGGTACTAAAATATGCTGTATATTTTTTTAAGATAATCTGCTTTTAAAGTGTGTGAAAAAGTTATTTCTACACTGAAATATCTTTAAAAGTCTAAGAAGAGATAAATTCCCTGTGTCTTTACCACTAGGTGCCAGCACAACTGAGCATGCTCAGACATGCAAACTACTCTCAATTTAACTTCCATGGCTTTTTACAGGGAGCTATAGTAAATACCAAAATTAGCGCTGGTTTAAAGAGTGTTTTTTGAGTGAAAATGAGAGTTATGTAGCCTAATGCAAGTTTTCAGCTATTGAGATTTATTTGGGGAAGTTACAATTGTTAAAAAAAATGTTGAAATTAAATGTATCTTTCTCTCAAAGAAATTGTTCTTGCAACAATGTTGCTTCTTCATCATCTATTTTGTTTTTAAGAATGCTAGAATGTGTAATGTTTTCATATTTGGGTAATATATTTTTTCTGTCACTTTCACTTGTTGCAGTCCATGTCACAAAAATACTTCCCCAAACTCACACATGTGTCTTTACAAAACACAAACAATACCATAGTTGATGTAAATTTAAAACAAGTCACAATTTTGTGTGTTTTTTATTATTTCCAAATGATCCTAATTTGAGTCCAAAAAATGTGATATGTGTACCAACATCAAAAACAAAAATGTCATTCCCAATAGAAGTTAACAGCATTGTTCTATACTCACACACCAAGAACCACCAAATATCACAGAATAAATCAAGAAGAATAACTCCTGACTAATGTAATTACACCACCTATATGTCCAAAGAAATGCAGTATACAGTATCTCACAAAAGTGAGTACACCCCTCACGTTTTTGTAAATATTTTATTGTGACAACACTGAAGAAATGACACTTTGCTACAATGTAAAGTAGTGAGAGTACAGCTTGTATAACAGTGTACATTTGCTGTCCCCTCAAAATAACTCAGCACATAGCCATTAATATCCAAATTGGGCTCAAAGTGTCAATATTTTGTGTGGCCCCCATTGTTTTCCAGCACTGCCTTAACCCTCTTGGGCATGGAGTTCACCAGAGCTTCACAGGTTGCCACTGGAGTCCTCTTCCACTCCTCCACGATGACATCACAGAGCTGGTGGATGTTAGAGACCTTGCGCACCTCCACCTTCCATTTGAGGATGCCCCACAGATGCCCTATAGGGCTTAGGTCTGGAGACATGCTTGGCCAGTCCATCACCTTTAACCTCGGCTTCTTTAACAAGGCAGTGGTTGTCTTGGAGGTGTGTTTGGGGTCCTTATGTTGGAATACTGCCCTGCATCCTAGTCTCCAAAGGGAAGGGATCATGCTCTGCCTCAGTATGTCACAGTACATGTTGGCATTCATGGTTCCCTCAATGATCTGTAGCTTCCCAGTGCCTGCAGCAATCATGCAGCCCCAAACCATGACACACCCACCACCATGCTTCACTGTAGGCAAGACAATTGTCTTTGTAATCCTCACCTGGTTGCCACCACACATGCTTAACACCATCTGAACCAAATAAGTTTATCTTGGTCTTCTCTTATCAGACCACAGGACATGGTTCCAATAATCCATGTCCTTAGTCTGCTTGTCTTCAGTAAACTGTTTGTGGGCTTTCTTGTGCATCATCTTTAGAAGATACTTTAAGAGCTGTGCTGTGACAAGATAAGCTCTCTGCTAATCTATTTATAGCACCCATCCTGACACAAATTTCAGGCTGGTTTTATCTCCCATCTTGGAGAGCTTGTCACAGGTTATCATGATGATAACAGAAGAATGAAACAGAAGAAAGACACGGGACTTAGGGTGTAGGAGGGAGATAAGTAGACATGTGCAATTTGTTTCATAACAAATTGAAATTCTGACAAATCTTTCAGACATTCAGATGCATCTGAATAACCAAAGAAAAAAATAATGAATTTCAACTAATACGAAAAGGATTAAACTAATTGATTTAGTATGATTTGTTAATTCGTTAAAAGTCTAATGAAACAGCAGGTTGACTCAGAGAAAATCTTACAGCCCAATCAGCTGATTCATTTTGTGCTGGAGATTGGATTACTAATACTGGAAAAGTGCATTCCTGAGAACTGAGTGATAAGGGTGCTGTTTTTGAGCAGAGGAGATGGGTTTTGAGCAGAAGAAAAGATATTGGGGATCATTTACTATAGCGCTGGCTGCTAATTAGCGGCAAAATTACCGCAACGGTGGTAAATAGCGCTAAAATGCCGCAAATCACGGCAATTAGCGCTAAAATGGTATTCACAATAGCGCTGGGGCAGAAATACTCCCAAAATGGAATTCACAATAGCTCCCAGAAAACAGATAGCGCCCAAACCCTTACTCATGTCGGGACCTGGAGAATTGCACATGGAAATAATTTTTAGAGCATGATATGATCACCTACATGGTACTAAAATATGCTGTATATTTTTTTAAGATAATCTGCTTTTATAGTGTGTGAAAAAGTTATTTCTACACTGAAATATCTTTAAAAGTCTAAGAAGAGATAAATTCCCTGTGTCACTTGTCTTTGTAATCCTCACCTGGTTGCCACCACACATGCTTAACACCATCTGAACCAAATAAGTTTATCTTGGTCTTCTCTTATCAGACCACAGGACATGGTTCCAATAATCCATGTCCTTAGTCTGCTTGTCTTCAGTAAACTGTTTGTGGGCTTTCTTGTGCATCATCTTTAGAAGAGGCTTCCTTCTGGGACAACAGTCACACAGAACAATTTGATGGAGTGTGCGGCATATGGTCTGAGCACTGACAGGCTGACCCCCCACCCTTTCAATCTCTGCAGCAATGCTGGCAACACTCATACATCTATTTCCCAAAGATAACCTATGGATGTGACACTGAGCATGTGCACTCAACTTCTTTTGATCGACCATGGCGAGGCCTGTTCTGAGTGAAACCTGTCCTGTTAAACTGCTGTATGGTCTTGGCCACTGTTCTGCAGCTCAGTTTCAGGGTCTTGGTAAACTTCTTATGGCCTAGGCCATCTTTATTTAGAGCAACAATTCTTTTTTTCAGATCCTTTAAAGAGTTCTTTGCCATGAGGTGCCATGTTGAACTTCCAGTGACCAGTATGAGAGTGTGAGAGCAATAACACCAAATTGAATACACCTGCTCCCCATTCACACCTGAGACCTTGTAACACGAATGAGTCACATGACACCAGGGTGGGAAATGACTAATTGGGCCCAATTTGGACATTTTCACTTAGGGGTGTACTCACTTTTGTTGCCAGTGGTGTAGACATTAATGGCTGTATGTTGAGTTATTTTGAGGGGACAGCAAATTTACACTGTTATACAAGCTGTACACTCACTACTTTACATTGGAGCAAGGTGTCATTTCTTCAGTGTTGTCACATGAAAAGATATAATACAATATTTACAAAAATGTGAGGGGTGTACTCACTTTTGTCAGATACTATATAGGTGTAAGAGAGCTCCATGTAGAGCAGCACAGTGGCTCACTAGTTAGCATTTCTACCTAGAAGCGCTGAGATTCTGGTTTTGAATCCCAAACATGCCACTTCATGTAGAGATGTTGTTTGTTCTCCCTATGTTGTTAAACATGACTCTGGGCCATAAATTATGTCTAAATGTAGTATTTATGTGCAGGAGCGTTCCACCCCCATTGCAAATTTTGTCGTATGTTTTCCATGGCCAAGGACTCTAATCAGCCTCAACATTTCCCCACCACCTCTAATTGCAGCCTCTTACCCAGCCAAAACCCACAAAATGACAGCGGTTTATCTCTTAGCATGCTGATTAACACAGAGCACCCTCCCCATGTTGAGGGCATGTGGCCTGGTACAGTACAGGAGGGCGGGTGCTCACTCGTCCCCCCTATCCTAACCTCCAGGTTGCATGCTCAGATAAGGGTCTGGTATGGATTTTGGAGGGGACCCCACACCATTTTATTTTAAAATTTGGCATGGTAGGTCCCCTATGAATCTATACCAGACCCTCGGCCCATGCCAATTTTTTTTTAATTTCGGTGTGGCGTTCCCCTTAAAATCTATGCCAGACTCAAAGGGCCTGGTATGGATCTTGGGGGGGACTCCTCACCATTTTTTAAAACAAAATTGGCATTTGGTCCCCTCCAAACCCATTCTAGATCCCAAGGGCCTGGTATGGACCTGGGGGGACCCCACACCATTTTTTTCGGGGGGGGGGTGGCTTCAATGTATTGTTTTTTTGCATTCACCTGTCATACTATTAATGCCTCAAATGCAAAACATTATCGTACAGAATGAAAATAATAGAACATTAGTATTTGTATTTTCTATTTATGTTTGTGCTCAGCTCTGTAGCATAGTGGTATGTCCGGCTACCTTCAAAGGCTCAAGCCATGGGTTCAAATACCAACAATGGTATCACCTCCTGAAAACTTGCATTGTACTCAGCACCATAATTAGTCAATGCACATCACTTTAGTTTATCCCATAATTTTGACTGTTCAAATGTATGCAATGGTATGTAAGTATTCAATAATATTATGGTGTAGAATTCCAAAAATCAGACTATTCAAAAATCCAGACAAAAAATGGCTTGCGGTCCCCCCCAGTCCATACCAGACCCTTTGGGTCTGGTCTGGATTTTAAGGGGAACCCCCTGCCAAAATTCAACAAAAAATTGACATGGGGTCCCCCAAAATCTAAACAAGACCCTTATCAGAGCATGCAGCCTGGAGGTCAGGAAAAGGGGGGGCGAGCAAGCACCCTCCTTCCTTAACCGTACCAGGCCACATGCCCTCAATATGGGGAGGGTGCTTTGGGGTCCCCTTAAGGCACCTTGTCCCCATATTGATGAAGACAAGGGCCTCTTCCCGATAACCCTGGCCGGTGGTTGTTGGGGTCTGCTGGTGGGGGCTTATCGGAATCTGGAAGCCCCCTTTAACAAAGGGGCCCCCAGATCCCAGCCCCCCATGTGAATGAGTATGAGGTACATCGTACCCCTACCCATTCATGTCAAAAAAGTAGTGTAATGTGACGAAAGACAGTAGGCAGTTTTTCACAAGCCCTTTCTTAAAAATGTCTTCTTTTCCCTGCTTCTTCCTTCTTCTTCCTCTGGTCTCCCTCTGTCTTCTCCTTCCTTGCTTCTTCCTTTGGTCTTCTCCTTCTTCCTTTGGTCTTTCTCCGGCTTCTTCTTCCCCACTTCTTCGGTCTTCTTTTTTCTCCCCCGCCACTCCGACCACCGTCCCTCCTCTGATGATGCGGCCTGACGATGTGTCCGATTCCATAGTGCACAATTCATATATAACTATGGGACATGGCCACCGGATGATCTTCAGCGGGTCGACAGAGAGACCGGCAGCAGAGGAAGAGGAAGAAGAAGACCAGAGCAAGGAAGAAGTGGGGAAAGAAGAAGCCAGAGGAAGAAGGAGAAGACTAGAAGAAGAAGCAGGGAAGGAGAAGATGTAGGAGTACCGGAGGAAGACAGGAGGAAGAAAGAGGAAGATGTTTAATAAAGGACTTGTCAAAAACTTCCTACTGTCTTTTATCACATTACACTACTTTTTTTGGTGAAAGTGAAGGGGTACAATGTACCCCATACCCATTCACATAAGGGCGCCGAGACCTGGGGGCCCCCTTGTTAAAGGGGGCTTTCAGATTCTGTTAAGCCCCCCACGCACAGACCCCGACAACCACCAGCCAGGGTTTTCGGGAAGAGGCCCTTGTCCTCATCAACATGGGGACAAGGTGCTTTGGGGGGACCCCAAAGCACCCTTCCCATGTTGAGAGCATGCGGCCTGGTACGGTTCAGGAGGGGGGCACTTGCTGCCCCCCCTTTTCCTGACCTCCAAGCTGCATGCTCAGATTAGTGTCTGGTATGGATTTTGGGGGGACCCCACGTAAATTGTTTTTTGATTTTGGCGTGGGGTTCCCCTTAAAATCCATACCAGACCCGAAGGGCCTGGTATAGACTGGGGGGGGAGAGCACATGCCATTTTTTTCATTTTATTACATCTATATTGCCGGGAGCAATACATTTCAGCTGCGAGCAAGTTTAAATGACATTTTTCCTTTAGAAATGTCATTATTGCTGCGATACTGTTCTACACATGTCACCGATGTGCTACTTTGCAGGCAGACTAAGGGGAAACCAACAAGCAGGACATTTAAAGGAATTTTTCATTTTGATTGTTTCACTTTAAGCATCAATAAAATCACTCCTCCTGAAAAAACAATAGTTTTAAAAACTTTTTTTTAGCATTGATAAATGTCCCCAAGGTACATGGGTCCCCATACACTTTTTGCTTTTTATAAAGTGCATACAAGCCTTCAATGAGGACTTTGGTTTTTGCAGCTTGGAGCCCCATTAACTTCCACTATTGCCACATATGCGATCTGACAGACATATTCCCTGGCAATAGCACACTGTTCCATTTGCATGTCCACCCAGTTTCTGAGAGTTGAAGTGCTAATTGCTTTAATTGGGCGCTATTATCCTGTCCCACTGGATCGCATATCGGTGCTATAGTAAATGAATACCTATGTATGTGTGTGTACGCTAATGGATTCAAGCTCTAAACATCAGGTTCCTCCTCATACCAGCAGCAGTGACACATCATAACCACTGGCAAAGTGCATTCCTAAAAGGGTGTTGTATTGCACAGGTTGTACACAGAGGGCTTGTTTTAACTTCTGAAGAGCCTTTTCGGCTTCAGGGTTCCCCTTCACCATGACCGGCCTTCTTCCCCTTGTCAGGTCCGCCAATGGTGGCAAAGTAGGCTATGAAGTGCCTATAGTATCCCATGATAGTTAGAGGTTGGGGCCATTTTTGGATTGCTTCTAGTTTGTTGGTTTGCGGTTGATCTAGTCCCCGACCGATACTGTGGCCAAGGTATTTGGCCTCCTCTAGACCGATGGCACATTTTTTGGGGACGGCTGTGAGACCCGCTTTTCTAAGGGAGTCTATCACTGCTTGCACTCGGGACAGATACGCTTCCCAATCTGGGCTGTGGATGACCACATCATCCATGTAGGTGGTTGCATAGGAGTGGTGTAGTTCTATCCATTATTCTTTGGAATGATACAGGGGCACCGTGTAACCCGAATGGCATCCGCTTGTATTGAAATGACCCTTCAGGGGTAGAAAAGGCAGTCTTCTCCCTAGCTGTTTCTGTTAGGAGTGTTTGTCAATAGCCCTTAGTTAGTTCTAGGGTAGGGATGGGAAGGCACATTGAGAACATGCGAACAGGCAAAACATTTGTGCGATCATTTGAACACTGCTAAAGTATGGGACCCGAATATGAAAAATCAAAAGTGCTCATAAAGGTTTATATGCAAGTTATTGCCCTAAAAAGTGTATGGGGACCCAGGTCCTGCCCTAGGGGACATGTATCAATGCAAGAAAAAGTTTTTAAATCAATCGTTTTTTTCAGGAGCAGTGATTTTAATAATGCTTAAAGTGAACCAATAAAAATGAAATATTTCTTTAAATAATGTGCCTGGGGGGTCCCCTTAGTCTACCTTTAAAAAGGCACACCTCTGTGATGTTTAGAACATAGCCAGAGCAAAATGACATCTCCAAAGGAAAAATTATAATTTATTATCGCCCCGTGATGTATTGCTGGCTCCTGGCAATATACAAAATAATTACTGAAAAAATGTGCATGCCCCCTCCCCCTCAGGCCATACCAGGCCCTTCGGGTCTGGTTTGGATTTTAAGGGGAACCCCTCCCCATAATTTTTAAAACATTGTCATGGGGTCCCTTCTAAAATCCAAACCTGACCCTTATTTGAGCATGCAGCCTGGCTGGCCAGGATAGGGGGGGACGAGCGAGACCACCCTCCCCTCTTGAACTGAACCAGGCTACATACCCTCAACATGGGGAGTATGGGTGCTTTGGGGCGGGGGGGGCTCTGTGCCCCCCACCCCAAAGCACCTTGTCCCCATGTTGATGGGGACAAGAGCCTCTTCCGCACAACCCTGGGCTGTGGTTGTGGGGGTATGCAGGCGGGGGCTTATCGGAATCTGGAAGCCCACTTTAATAGGGAGGCCCCTGGATCCCGACCCCCCCATGTGAATTGGTATTGGGTACATTGTACCCCTACTACTTCACCAAAAGTGTCAAAAAAAGAAAAAGAAACACAGGAGAGTCCTTTATTAAAAAATAAAAATAAGTGTAATCCATCGACAATCACGGCGAGCGACAACCCGAAAAAAAAAAATGCAACAGCTCCTCCTCCATGGGAGGGCTCCCGCCGACTGAACTCTCTTTGTGTTGACGTTTTATTTATATGGCAGGGCAGGGCCATTCTGTGACGTACGCCCATGACCCACCCCATCTAACGTCACATGACATCAGAAGGGACGGGGTCGCTCGTTTACATCGCCGGGTGGCCCCACCCTGCCATATAAACTGCCATAACAAACAGTGGGCAAATGGTGGGAGCCCTCCCATGGAGGAGGATCTGTGCGCGCCATCTGCCCGCAATGCATTATGGGGCGCTCCACGATGGCGAAGTCACTGTGAACGCCAGATAACATTCTCAATTCGACGAACTTACTTTCGACTCGAACCGCGGGGCCATCCCTAGTCTAGGGTTGTTATGTACCGGCACCTCCCAATTGGTCTAAAGTTCATCAAACCAAGGCTTCTGGTATTCAGCAAAGTTGGATACACTATTTAACTTTCTAAAGTCATTACAGAACCTGATAGTGGCATCAGGCTTCGGGACCAGCACTATGGGGCTTGACCAGTCACTGTGGAACTGCTCAATCAAGTCCAATTCTAACATGGTTCTGATTTCTTTTGCCACTGTCTCTCATCTAGCCTCAGGGATTCTATAGGGCTTCACAATTATGCGAACACCTGGTTCCATGATTATGTCATGCTGGATCACTGAGGTCAGTCTGGGTGAAGGGATGGAAAAGTCTCTATTTTTACTCACAAATTCTTTAACATCATTTTGTTGTGTTACAGACAAGGACTCGGTTATGGAGATGTCTGGAATTTACTTTCAACAGTGAGGACCAGTACCAGGACTTTGTCCCCGGAGTTGAAAGTTTGGGTCTTGGCTCCTTGATTATAAACCCTCCTCTGGGTTTCTTGGGTTCGCTCCATATGTTCCTGTACAAGGAGTAGGACAGCTGCAAATCGATACTGAATCAAGGAGATATGCTCTATGACGCTTCTATATGGGGTGGCCTCTCCTTTTCACATTTCTTTTGCTACATCTAGCATCCCCCTGGGATGTCTACCATATAAGAGTTCTAATGGGGAATAACCCATAGACGCCTGTGGAACCTCTTGTATGGCAAACATGAGATATGGTAGCAAAAAATCCCAATTTTTCCCATCTTTGTCAACCACCTTTTTCAACATACTTTTGAGGGTTTTATTAAACCTCTCCACAAGTCCATTCATTTAGGGGTGGTAGACAGGTACGGAGATGGGAGATTTTGTACAACTTGCACAGTTCCTTAGTAACCCTGGACATGAACGGGGTGCCCTGGTCCGTTAAGATATCTTTTGGGATCCCCACATGACTAAACACCTTCACCAATTCCTTTGTGATAGTCTTAGCGGAGGTATTTCGCAAGGGTATGGCTTTAGAATAGCGTGTCGCGTAATCCAGTACTACCAGAATGTGTTGGTGGCCCCGGGCAGACTTTATTACTGGCCCCACCAAATCCATGCCAATTCTCTCAAAAGGCATTTCAATTATGGGTAGGGGAACAAGCGCACCGCAAAAATGGGCTGACGGGGCAGACATTTGACACTCGGGGCATGACTCACAGTACTCACTGACATCTGCATACAGCCCAGGCCAAAAGAACCTCTGGGTTATTCTCTCCCTGGTCTTCTCCATACCCAAATGTCTCCCCATTATATGACCATGGGCCAAGTCTAGCACCATCCTGTGGAAGTGTTTGGGAACCACCAGCGGTTCTGCCTCGTCTTCACCATGTTTTACCACCTGATACAGCAAATTGTTTTTAAGAGCCATGTAGGGGAAACAAATCCCCCAATTAGGATCCACAGGTTCCCCATCCATCATCTTAATCTTCTCTCTGGCTCTAATGAAGGTGACATCTCATAATTGCTTTTTACATAAATCCTCCCTCCTGACCTCTAAGTCAGGGGTCACATTCTGTCCACACTCACTATTAAAGTCAGAGATGTTCTGTGGTTCATTAACCTCAAGCTGAGAGCTGTCTTCCAGCTCCTCTGGCCCCCCAGCCATTACAGGAAAAGGAAGAGGGTCTCCACCATCCTCGGTCCTGCCAACCGTCTCCTCTTCCATTTGGCAAAAAGGGTCTGGTGAGAGTTCCTGTGCTTCCCCAGCAGGGGGAGCTCTATCCTCCAGACTCGATGTGCCATGCCATAACCTTCAAAAATGGGGAAAATCCCTCCCCGCTAGGACCTCATGAAGCAGGGAAGATACCACCCCCACTGAATGTGTCACACTGCCTCAAGGGGTGTCAATCTCATGGTTACAAATGACCCAGATGGTGCTAGGGTGTAATTTTGCAGGATTTACACAACTGACGTTGACTAAAGTCACAACAGTACCCGAATCAAGCAGTGCAGTGACTGGCTTCCCATCAACAAACAACACACACATTTGCCTTTCCATGCGACCCTGTCGTGATGCAGTACATGTGACCTGTGCAAAAAGAGATATGCATATTTTCATATAAGCATTATCACACTGCATTGGTTCATCATTTAGGGGACAGTAGGCAGAAATATGTCCCAATGCATTACATCGATAGCACTGTATGTGCTCTATACCCAGTCCTCTCAAGGGTCCCCAAGACCTTCCTGGCTTCTTTGGCCAGTCTCCAGGTCTAGAGACAAAGTCTCTTTAGCTGTAGCAGTCTTATCAAACTTTCCCATGTCCTTGAACCCTGGAATGGTCTTACCAGGTCTGCCGGGTGATCTTTCACCCCTAGATACATTGGAGTGGGGTGCAGAGGGTGCAACAAACCCTCAGCAGCACTGTATCTCTCCACGGGGTCCACCAGTTGGTTTGCCATTTTGGGGTCCCCATGGCTGACCCACTTCCTCAAAGTAGCAGGGAGCGCATGCAGATACCAGTTCATGACCACACACTCCATGATCTGAGAGCCTTGCAAAGTCTCTGGCTGTAACCACTTCCTCATGAGATGGATAAAGTCAAACATTTGGGAGCAGGGTGGCTGGTCCATGCGGTAGGTCCACTGATGCACCCGTTGAGCAGGGACTGCCATGGTGACACCCAGGTGTGTGAGTATTTCCATTTTTAGAGACTCAAAGTCCTGGGCCTTATCGGGTTCCAAATCAAAATAGGCCTTTTGGGGCTCAGTTGGCAGAAAAGATCCTAACAGTCCCAACCATTGTTCTTTTGGCCATCCTTCGCAAAGAGCGACTTGTTCAAAAGTCATGAGGTGCGCCTCCACGTCATCCGCAGGTGTAATCTTCTGCAGGTGGTAAGAGGCACATACCAACTTTGATTCCACTGCCGCAGGAGGTGTGGACCCTTTTTTTAACTCCACCAGGTCCTCCATAAATCAGAGATTCATCTCCTGCTGCACTGCCAGGGCCTGGTGATTCGCATCCCCCAGTGCTGCAGCAGCCTGGTGATTCGCCTCATGCAGTTGGTGAATTTCCTCCTGCTGTTGGCGAATTTCCTCCTGCTGTGCTGCAGCAGCCTGGCGACTTACCTCCCGCTGCACTGCAGCAGCTTGTGTGACTTGGAGGTTGGTCTCCCGCTGGGCCTCAGTTGCCTGTAGCAAGACTTTCAACATCTCCTCCATGCTGGAAAGTTGCCTGCTGAATCCACCATGTGTGGGAGATTAGCTCGCGGGATCACCTGTTAGGACTGAGTTCACCTGTTGGTGGCAGTGGGCTGTTCTGGGCTGTTTGCTGCAGCTCCAGTGTCCACCAGTAGGTGTCTCTCAAGAGCCAGCAGGCTGTGATAATCAGCCACACCTGCGTTCAGACATTAGGTAACTATTTAAGGCTGCTCCTCCCTTCCCACAGCGTGTCACGATTTATTTGCCTCCTTGTTCCCAGAGATCCTGTTCCATCTTGTCCTCCTCTGCCTTGTGCTGGCTCCCTGCTTAGTACCCAGTTGTCCACTGCTACCTTGCTTCTCTGCATTTCCTTTGTCAGTACCTTGTATATAGTTTCACTTAGTCAGTAGTTTAGTTCTTTAGTCATTTGTCAGTGGGGGTTTTGGTTCTTGTTTGCTGGGGTTTGTTTATGTTCACCGTTTGCTGTGTTTGCTTATTGCTGTGTTCACTGTTAATGCATCTCACTTTTAGAAATATACTTGTTTGTTTGGCTCAGTTTCCATGTGCAGCTGCAATATCTAGTCTTCTTAGCTACAGAAACCTGACATAATCGTAACACCCACTAACAACCAGATCTGCTACACTTGGGAACTGGGAGCCAGTTGCTTTGAGTTTTTTGCTTTTTTCAAGATGCTTCAAGAGGCTTTTTTAAGCCTATTTCAAGATGCTTAGAGCACGGGCTGTTTGTCATGTGCTGCGTGTGCTAGAAGTAGATAAAGATCATTGTCAGTTCATGTGGCAGGATCTCACTAAGGAGGAACTGCTGGGATGCATTCTAACAGCACATGCTTTAGCTGTTGAGAGCAGATCCTCCCTTAGCAAGGTACAAGCATTGATTCAGATCTGTTCAGAGTTATTATTTCCAGTTATCTCTCAGGACCGTGATGTTTTCACTCCCCCATTTACTATGTACCAGATTGGATTTTTGGGATGGTTGCTGGAACATTGTGTGGGTCCTTTTTTTCAGCAATATTCCGCCTATTCACAACAGGTGTTGTTGGATTGTATTGCTGCTGTGCACTCGTTAATTGAGCAAAGTGAGCAAGGGAGAGACAAGCTGACTTTAGTTCAACCTCTGCTACAAGCTTGGTCAGAGATCATATCCCCAGAGCTAAATGAGTGACATAAAGTCAGATCTGCTGCTAAGAATCAAGATTCCCTTCCTCTGCTACCCCTAGCAACCACAGCTGCTACTGAGCATTCTTTACTTCCTGCTACCAGTAACCACACTTCCTCTGTATGCAATCCATTGAAGGCTCCCCCTGCAGTACCATTACCCATAGCAACCTCCCAGGCCTCTTCCTGTACTTCTGCTACTCTTCCTTTTATTCTTCTCAGTACTGCTACTACCTTTCCATCAGCAGTACAATGCAACTACATGCAGGACTCCAGTATCTAAGCCAAAAAAAAAGAAAACTTTTCTCCTGCTCTTATAACTCTGCAATTATCCATGTTGCCTGCTGACCCAGTGCCCGCTGCCCAGCCTGCTCATCCAGTGCCCACTGATCCGGTGCCTGCTGCCCAACCTGATGTGCTGCTGACTACTGCCAATGAGATCCAGTCCTCCTTCATGCTGCTGACTGCTGTCGATGAAATCCATTCCTCCTCCATGTTGCTGCCTGCTGCAGATAAGATCCATTCCTTCTCCATGCTGCTGACTGCTGGCCATGAGATCCAGTCTTCCTCCATGCTGTCGCCTGCTAATAGTGTCCAGTCCTCCATGCTGCTGCCTGCTGCTGGTGTCCAGTCCTCCTCCATGTTGCCGCCTGCTGATGGTGTCCAGTCCTCCTCCATTTTGCTGCCTGCCGATGTTGCCCATGCCTCTTCCATGTTGCCACCTGCCAATGGTGTCCATGCCTCCTCCATGTTGTTGCCTACCAATGGGATCCATGCCTCCTCCATGTTGCCACCTGTTGATGGGGTCCATGCCTCCTTCATGCTGCCATCTGTTGCCAAGCCTGCCAAGGGTGACCTGCCATCTGTTGTTAAGCCTACCACGGGTGATCTGCAGCCTGCTGCCTAACTGGACTATGCTGATTCCCAGGCTGGCGCCCCTCTGGACTATGCTGATTCCTGGGCTGCTGACCCTCTGGACTATGCCAATTCCCAGGCTGCGGCTCCTCTGGACTATGCCAATTCACTACTTGCCGTCAAGCTGGACTCTGTTGACTGGGTTAAACTCCCACCTGCTGATGTGTCTGAGGCTTCTGTAACTCTAGTGTCATATGGCTTAAATGGGTTATCTGTGTGGGGTAAGATCCCTCCTGCTATCTGCTCTAAGTTCTTTTTGCAGCTAACTGATCCTGTTATGTCAAGACCAGGAGGTCCTGATATCCACGCTGAACATGAGAACTATCTCTGTTGCTACAGCCCCAGTAGTAGAGGTCGTATGGGAAAGTTAGTGTCCCATATGAACCTTGTCCTGACCCAGGGGTCATCTCTGCGATCCCTAGCCCATTTGTGGACCTGAGTGGGGTAATCAATGCCCTGGGTAGACGTGAGTGGCAGGTAAAACACAGAGCAGTCTCTAGCATCAGAGAGAGGGGAGGTCCAGGTGCGATGGGACACCCTGGCATCAGGGTGCCTGCATGGACCAGGGGCTCTGGCATTAAGTGTTCAGGTAGCTTTCAGTGTCCCAACATTGGGACATAGGCTGCTTTTAAGAATGGTAAGCCTTCTCTTTAAGGATCTGACCAGCAGAAAACACAGACAGATTTGGGCCCCCGGCGGCGGGGTTTTCATTAAGCCTTTAGACATTGGCAGTGGGGTACCCAGTCAGCTTGCAGACCCCAGTGGGGGAGCTTTATGGAGCTTGCGGAGGCTGGTCCTTAAGGAGGGGGTACTGTTAGGACTGAGTTCACCTGCTGGTGGCACTGTGCTGTTCTGGGCTGTTTGCTGCAGCTCCAGTGTCCACCAGCAAGTGTTTCTCAAGAGCCAGCAGGCTGTGATAATCAGCCACACCTGCGTTCAGACATTAGGTAACTATTTAAGGCTGCTCCTCCCTTCCCTCAGCGCGTCATTTGTTCACCTCCTTGTTGCCAGAGATCCTGTTCCAGCCTGTATTACTCTGCCTTGTTCCTGTCCTCCTCTGCTTTGTGCTGGCTCCCTGCTTAGTACCTAGTTGTCCACTGCTACCTTGCTCCCCTGCATTTCCTTACCATTGTCAGTACCTTGTATATAGTTTCACTTAGTCAGTAGTTTAGTTCTTTAGTCATTTGTCAGTGGGGGTTTTGGTTCTTGTTTGCTGGGGTTGTTTATGTTCACAGTTTGCTGTGTTTGTTTATTGCTGTGTTCACTGTTAATAAATCTCACTTTTAGATATATACTTGTTTGTTTTGGCTCAGTTTTCATGTGTAGCTACAATATCTTGAAAAACTTGAAAATGCAAACGTTTTCAGCAGCGCAATAATAAATGATCGCATATGTCATAAAGTGCATGTACAAAACAGATGTCCTTAAAGTGTTTGTGCAGCAAAACTTTAAATCAGGAACTCCTCCACCAGTGCCACCACGTGAAATCAATGAACACACTGAGGCTCACCAGATGTCCCAAGGTCAATCGGCATATCTTAAATCTGACGATGATCTCTCCAACAGAGTATCCCACAAAATCACCAACTTTCACCATCTAATCTTTATATCAAAGTGGCTCATATGGGAAGAAGGAGAAATGAGTGGGGGTACTGTAGATGTAGTCGATGTAGTAGGTGTTTTCCATTGCTCTACATGTTACGTGCCTCTATAGCATTTCCTCAGGAGCTGTAGGCTACTACAAGCTCTCCAGCAGCTTCTTGTTCCTCTCTCCAGTCAGATGATAAGGGGACATCTGGTGAGCCTCAGTGTGTTCATTGATTTCACGTGGTGGCACTGGTGGAGGAGTTCCTGATTTAAAGTTTTGCTGCACACGCACTTTAAGGACATTTGTTTTGTTTCAGATGGATTGTTAGCACATGCACTTTATGTTATCACATATGTGATCATTTATTATTGCCCTGCTAAAATACGTTTGCATTTTCAAGTTTTCTATTTTGGGCATTATTTTCACTAAAAGCAGCAGCATTATGTGTAGTTTAATTTGTTTATTTTATAGAGCGCGGTGATTTATTTTTTTATTAGCTACAATATCTTGTCTTCCTAGCTACAGAAACCTGACATCACCTTTCCTGGGAAAAAGGCAGCTTGCAGGAAAACTTCCTTAAAAGTCTGGCGGGTAGTGCGCATGTGCGGAAAATCCAAGATGGCCACTTGAGCCGAAGCTCCGCACCATCTCCCGCTCCAGAGGCTCTGATCGAGCGGAGACAACAGAGAGGGAGGTCGGAGACAAGGGGCCCCCTCACCCCAAGCCCCCCACAGCCTGAGAAGGGTCACAAAAAGCAGCGCGAAGGCCCAGCGACAGCCCGTGCCGCAGCATGGTAGAAGGCGGGTGTACCAAGATGGCCGCAGCGGCGGCATGACAACCCCTGCAACACGAGCATAGCGGAATAAGGTGCACAGGACCTATATCCTTTATCAGGTCTTCCAAACTTCTTCTCCGGGGACAGGGTCTGTGTTTTGTTCTATGCTATATGCCCCGCTGTATCTCTCTAGCTTCATACACGGGTGGACCAAGATGGCCGCTGTTCAGGCCTAAGGACAATTTAGAGCGCATGAGCACCCAGCAATTTCCTTGTTTCCCACTATAAAGAAGCTTAGCTGCTCCCCTGGCACCAGGAGAGACCCCTACAGTTCTGGTCACTGATGATAGGGTATCCTTGAACCTAATTCCTACGCTATGTAACTATATGACACGGTTCTGTGTAAAACTCTTTCTCCCCTGAGGATTATTCTACAACCCATCAGCCCATCAACTAATCTGTGCATCCCTAGGAAGAGTGACCAGTCCTCTGCAACAAGCCTTCACCTCCCCTGCATGTCGACACCGACTGCAAGAAAGGATCTGAGCCTGCTCTTCTCCGCTACCCCCACCCAGGGGTGCTCTAAGATGTCGACAGTCACTGTCGCAGCTGCTGGAAACATGGACAGTACCCGCTCGGAGAGCCAGGGGATTACCTCACGTCCTGAATCAAAGCAAATACTATCCCCAGCTTTGCTGAACTTCTCGCTGGGACCACAAGGGAGCTCCATGCAGCTACCCTTACCATCGCCCTCCTCAACAGAATCTCTCCTGGGCCGTTTCCAAGGGGAACTCTCATCTCTGCAACTGGGACCCAACAGCCCAGTTCCTGCATCACCTTTCCCTCCCAGCCCTAACATCTCACTACAGGTGGAAGACCTATACCTCAAATTCTCATCTCTACTTGAAAGGGGCCTAGCTAACACGATTGCCTCAATCACGAGTGAGATTAAATCGGACTTCCAAATGCAGGAGACCCAGATGGAAGCAATTTAAAATAAGTTGGAATCCACAGCAACAATTTCTAACCAGAACTCTGATTTAATTGACTCCTTACAGGATCAATTAGACACTGCTCTTTCAAGAATTGATGACCTAGAAAATAGGTCTAGAAGTGTTAACTTCAGAGTGTGAGGTCTTCCAGAGGAGATCAAGGATATTCCTGACGCAATTCATAACGTGATAACCAATTTGTTACCGGATACACCAAAACATTGCCTAGAACTTGATAAGGCCCACAGAGCTTTGGGCCCCCTACGGAAAGACGGCTCCCCGAGAGACATAATTGTTAAACCACACTTTTATGCTATTAAGGAAGGGATCATGAGACAATCTAGGAACACTACTCAAATCCTTTGCAAAGGGCATCCTGTCCAAATGTCCTTCCCGTTCACGGTTAAATTCTCTTTCAAGGGACGAGAGTATGCTTTCTCATCACTTCAGGAAGGTGAGAAACTTCTCCTACATCTAAAGTTGATTTCGCAGGAAGCTGAGATGGACTTCTCTAACAGCGGCAGCTTGACTAAAAGACAGTCGCCCACCAGCCCAAGGACCCCTCTCTGGAAGAAGGCTAAACCTAAAAGAGCGAAAGAAAATGGTCCCCCTTGAAGTGGTCATTGGACTAGTTCAATAAGACTGACAAACGGCGAGACATCTGATCTGAAGAATTGCAATAACCACAATTCCTTTTTTCCAGGCTGAGATCTTATTAGTGCCCTCAGTCTCACGCTATTTTTGAACCTCGGATGTTTTTTCCTCCCTTTTGACTTTACGGAACCATCTGGTTTACTGACCACTTTGATTTAAGTCTTATGCTATTTGACTTGATTAATATATCTTCATTTTCAGGTACAGAGACCCATGATCAACACTAGATTACAAAGGGGAGGGGTCTGAAGTTGTGGGGCCCTATGTTCGGTCGGGTCTCTGCTGACCGGATCATGGGGGTTAAGATTTGGCATCGGAGGCCTAGTTCTGGGAAGACCACTCTGCCCCCCTTTTCCCCTTTCGGGGGCTGGGGGGTCTTTAAGGAGCAGGGCCAGATGGGCGGGCAATTGTCTCTCCCCACACGGGAGATTTATAGGGGTACTGGGGACAGATTTAAATCCTAGTTGGAGATCAGCAACTCGGTTGTCTCTTCTTATACTGTTACAGTTCACTATCTCTTGGGGCTCTGGAGCGGGGGATGGCTCATTTGCACCTCCACCTATCCAGCGGGCCAAGTTTAGTTGGTTTGGGATAGGGGTTCTAGCGGTAATGGCTAGACACTTTGATCTAGACCAAAGGGGGTCCAGGGGGCTCTACTCTTTCTCCCCCACAGGTCGCAATTCCCTTAGTTGGAGAAAAATCGGGACTTTTCCCGGTAAAAGAGGTTGATTCCCTTAACGCTGGACACCCCCTCTTTCTCATCTCGGGGGACCTGGGGGAAACCAGATCTAGTTTCACAGATCGGTAATGGCGATCTTGGGGATAGGGTTTGGTTGATTTGAACCGGGCGACCTATCCACCTCCACGTTTACTCGGTAGGGGGCGAGGTCTCGGGGTTCTCTATCACTTGACATTGTCATATTCTTCTCTGTTGGCTCAACGACTAGAGGTTGATCCTAAATTTAGACAGGGGTCATGGGGATATTTAGAGGGCACACCCCTCTCTGTTAACGGGCGGGTAGACCGGGACGAGGAATTTCTGGGGGGTCGGGGGCTT
>BLSH010485095.1:1264599-1279050 GCA_018402905.1 Glandirana rugosa | reverse complement strand
CCATACTTTGGGTGGACCAGGAATACTTATATAACCAAATATTTTCTACAATTGAATCATTCTTAGAAGTCCAGTAACAATCACAACTCGCTTGGGCCTGACATTGCAAGCCCAGGCATGGCTTGAAAGCCCACAGGCACCGTGCCTGGGCCTGGGCCTGTAAAGTTTTTAGCAAGCCCAAGCCAGGCCCCAAGACGATGATGCACTGGCCAATCACAGCCATGCCATTAGTAGGCATGGCTGTGATGGCTTCTAAGGGCAAACCAGTGAAACGCTTGTTGATTGGCTGCCCTGCAGCTTCTCAACACGTGGAGTAAAATAGCAGAACCCCGGACCGAACCCGAACGATTTTTGAAATGTCCGGGTCCGGGTCCGTGCCACGGACACCCGAAAGTTCGGTACGGACCCGAACGTTACAGTCCGGGTTCGCTCAACACTAACAATGACCTGAAGATTCTTACTAAGTTAACATCTTTTATAAACCAATATATTCATAAGGACCAGGTGGGTTTCATACCGGGCAGACAAGGCCCTGATCAAATCAGAAGAGCAATAGACATAGTCTCTATACTTCAGTCTAATTGGACGGGAGGACGGGTACAGAAAGGGATATTGCTCTCCTTAGATCTATGTAAAGCGTTTGACTTGGTGTCTTGGACTTATCTATTTTCCCTTCTGAAGCACTGGGGCTTCGGGGTTAAGTTTATAGGCCTGATCAGAGCGCTATACTCAGAACCTCAAGCTATGATCAAACTAAGGGGATTCTACTCGAAATCTTTTCCTATTAAGACGAGTACCAGGCAGGGATGTCCGTTATCTCCGCTACTTTTCGCCATCGAGACTCTGGCCATAGCCATTAGAGATAATCCTACCATCAAAGGGGTAATGTGCGGTCAACAAGAACACAAATGTGGTCTGTTCGCCGATGACATACTGATATTTATAACTTCCCCTGAGACCTCTCTTCCCAAGTTGTGTCAATTACTCAAGGGCTTCTCTGAGATATCAGGCCTTAGAGTTAATTACTCTAAATCACAAGCTCTAAATGTCTCCATTCCACCTGAGATAGTTGCCAAGCTAAAGATTGATTTCAAGTTTAGGTGGAGTGACACCTCAATTAAATATCTTGGGATCAACCTCACTTCTAAATACAAAACTCTATATAGTAATAATTTCCCTTTGATGTTTAGAAAATTGGAAGATGATCTCAAACTTTGGTCAGGGCAAAATATTTCATGGATAGGGAGAATTAACTCAGTTAAAATGACCCTGCTTCCTAGACTCCTCTACCTCTTCCGCGCCTTACCAATCCCTATTCAGTTAGACCAACTTTCCTCCTTCCAAAGCAAAATTCTCAAGTTCATCTGGGGCACCTCAGTTTATAGAATTCCCCAACAAACCCTATATCATCATAGACGTAAGGGAGGACTAGGCTTGCCGAATCTATTGAAGTATTTTCAGGCCGCCAGGCTAGCACAATTGTCCTCAATTTATTTTAGGCAGGAAAGACAAGACTGGGTGCAGATAGAGAGACAGGCCATTCCTAGACATACACTTGATTACCTGCTTTGGTGCTCTCCTAAAGATAGACCTCCAATTATGGTTCCCACACTATCTAATGAACTGGTCCTATGGGATAAAATCAAACTGACACCCACCTTGGTCTCTTCGACCAAACCCCTAGCACATTTATTTAATAATCCAGACTTCCCCCTGGGGATGAACATTAACCACTTCAATACTATGCACTTAGAACACTTTACTACCAGACCAATTTTCAGTTTTCAGTGCTGTTGCGCTTTGAATGACAATTGCGCGGCCGTGCGACGCTGCACCCAAACAGATTTTTTATCATTTTGTTCCCACAAATAGAGCTTTCTTTTGGTTGTATTTGATCACCCCTGTGGTTTTTATTTTTTGCGCTACAAATAAAAGAAGACCGAAAATTTTGAAAAAAAAGAAAATTCTCTATTTTTGTCATAAAACGTTGTAAATAAGTACATTTTCTCCATCACTGGTGAGCACTGATGAGGCTACACTGACGGGCACTGATGTGACAGTACTGATTGGCACTGATGAGGCGGCACTGATGAGGTGGCACTGATGATGAGGCACTTATATTCAGCGATGATGAGCACTGTTAGGCGGCACTGATAAGCAGCACTGACGGGTACTGAGAGGTGGCACTGATATACAGCACTGATGGGCACTGGTATGCAGCACTGACGGACACTGCTAAGCGGCACTGATGGGCACTAATAGACAGCACTGATTGGCACTCATAGGCGGCACTGGGCACTGATAGGTGGCACTGATGGGCACTGATAGGTGGGCACTGGTAGGTGGCAATGGTGGGCACTGATATGTGGCACTGGTATGCATTGATAGGGGCACTGGTGGACACTGATAGGGGCACTGGTGGGCATATACATTGATAGGGGCTCATTCCCTGGTGGTCTAGGGTGGCATCTGAAGGTGGCACTGAGTGCCATCCACATTGGGCAGTATGTCACTTACCTGGTGGTCTAGGGGGGTCTCCCTGGTGGTCCAAATCGGCTCCCTGGTGGTCCCTGGTTGGCTCCCTGGTGGTCCTGGGTGGGCACATTCCTGGTGGTCCCTTGGCAGGCTCCCAGGTGGTCTAGGGTGGCGATCCGAGGGAGGGCTGTGCTGATAAATCATCAGCACAAACCCTCCCTGTCAGGGATGCAGCCGATCGGCTCTCCCCTCCTCTGCAGACCTGATAAACGGCTTTCCTGTGTTACACTGACCAGCCGTGATTGGTCACGGCTGGTCACATGGTAAAGTGCTTTGGATCGAAGCGCTTTACCGAGATCGGTATTGCGGGGGGTCAGACTGACCTCCCACACCACCGATCGCCGCGATGCGCGCCCCCCCGGGCGTGCGGCGGCTTGTTATCCTGAGGACGTCATATGACGTCCAGTCAGGATAACTGAGCCACTTCCCGGCCGTCATTTTGCATACGGCGGTCGGGAAGTGGTTAAAGCCTTTCAATGGTGGCTGAATAAGGGCCTATTCCGTATTGGACATTTTTTTACAGTTAATCTCTTAATTACTGCATAAACAAATTGGAGCTTCCAAATTCGGAACGTTTCAGATTTTATCAAGTATCTAATTACCTTCACAAAATTTGGAGGGAGAAGCCCCTGCCCCCGAACTTTACGAACTAAGAACTTTGGTGCAGTCAGCCATCACAGCAGAAGGGTAGTATCTCAGTCATATATAAAGCACTCACTTGTCCCAATAAAAAATCAGCCTTCATGACTAACTGGGAATCAGATCTTCAGTTTGATTGGGAACTGGACAAATGGCATATGGCCTGTTCTAGATCCTTCAAGGGCATCCTAAACACTGATATCTCTGAGGCCAGTGTAAAAGTCTTGATGAGGTGGTATCTCACACCAGCCAGACTAGCTTCATTTTACCCTTCAGCGGATCCTCTGTGCTTCAGGGGTTGTCTCCTTAGGGGCACTACGGCTCACATCTGGTGGGAATGTCTGAGAATTAGAGCTTTCTGGTCCAAAATATTCCGCATTATTCAAAAGGTTACAGGATGCAAACTTGAAAGGTCCCCCACGATAGCACTTTTGAATGACTACATCCCTAATATTTCGAAGCACAATAGGAAATTAATTCATTTTATCTTCCTAGGTGCCAAGGTAACAATAGCAAGGACCTGGAAACAGGACAGGGTCCCTTTAAAATCTGCTATTCGGAAAATCTCATGGTTAATGTGTCAAGAAAGGTTAACTAGTATTCTCAAAGATAATTTACACAAATTTGAATTAGTCTGGGAACCATGGGCACAATTTGTGGGAGTCTCCCTTACCCCAGGTATGCAGGGTTACCAAACTCTCTAGGTGTTCGATATTGACAGCAGCTCTTGAGCCAATCCTTCTTCCTTCTAGATAATCTTTCCCTCTCTCCTTCTAACTTGCTCTACATCTCTTTTCGTTCTTATTCCCTTCATCTTCTCCCTTTCCATATTATCTCTTCATTACAGCTTTTACGGTTATATGAGTAGAGGTCCGTTAGCATAGGGTTGAAAAATTGGATGCTATAGGAGGTCACTCAGAAGCCTTGAGGGTGTCACATTCAAGCTTTGATAAGAGTCGTGGGCCCTCCAGGGTTGGCCTTGGGGGGACTGGGGGCTCACAATTCCGGGCACAGCTTGCTCCCTTTAGGGGTGCCGGGAGTGTGGGAGCCTCCACCCAGGATGTCTTACAGGTGCGAGCGCCTTGGGGTGTCCCTGATGAGATTTCCATTCCCGTTAAGAGTGACGCGAGGGGCTTGTTTGTTTCCTTAAGATATGTGACAATGGCTCTGCTGTTGTTAAAAATCCTACATAAGCTTCACTGCAGTCGTAGGAGTTAGTATTGTTGGTTCCTAATTTTTTCTCAGTTAGTCTGTATGATTGATATAGACATTTCAACCCTTTCATTTCCGCTTATATGTTTTTCAATATTTACTGTACTCGTTGCTTAATTGTCACGTGTATCTATATTACTAGTCTAATCACTTGTGTCTATAACTATGCGTGATAAACTGATGTAATCATCTTGTGATTGGTTATTTTTGCTATGTTATGTAACATAAACTTTAATAACATTTCCTTGAAAGAAAAAGTCTGTCGGGGGGCCAGTTTTATTAATAGAGGTTGCAAGTCATAAAACACACAAAATAGCAAAAACAACTCCTTGCCATCCAGCGCTAAACTATACAGAGCAGCATACTTCTCTATATGGTGTCAGGCTTGTCCCAGATACCTCCAAACAAAACAAATGCAAACCTTTCTTTTTGAGTCCTTAGAGAAACCAATTCCCAAGCTGCAGCTCTCTGTGTAGTGATACTAAGTCCCAGGCCAGAGCAACACTCCTGGTCATTTAAAGCAGCTGATGGGAGATTTGGGTGGACCAGAAACTCCGGGAAGGAACTAGCTCTGCCACGGTGGCTGGCAAAACCTGGGCCGGACTCTTTCTAGTCCACTCCAAGTGAACGCATGTGAGGCAACAGATATCGTCCATCCACTATTTCGCCTTGCATAATTTCACAATAGATAATAATATAAAATTATGTTTTCTAGGTGGGTGACAACATTTCTCAATATTTGATACTTCCTTTCCCAGAATGGGTTACATACCATATGATTACCATCTAGTGCTGATTTTTTTTCTCCATCCACTGATTAGACTTGATTTTATGTAATTGATTAATTGTAGTATCCACCCTCAAATGAGGTGTGTAGTGTCTATATATGTTTATCTTTCATTTGTAAAAATATGCTGTGATCAAGGCTTTGTGTCAAAACATGTAAGCTGTTTTTATCTACCTATATGTAGCAATAAGGATTATTAATTTTAATGGATTCTGGAGCTACCTTTTTCTTCTGAATACTTGTTACAGCGAATGGAGATACTTTAAGCCTGCGCACCCAGCGGTAAGGCATCCACTTCAGATTTGTCGGGAGTCTCCTTTGTTGAGAGCGCTGCTGTTGTGTGTCGTTTGTGCTATAATGTACTATTGTGATTCTATTGTGAGTGCAAAGTATCAGTGTAGTGTGAATATAGTGATAGTGCAGCGTCAGTGTAGTGCGACCTCCATTTTTTACTTTAGTGTCAGTTTAGAGTGTCAGGGCAGGTTTACTACAGTATATTGAAGTGTGTCAGTGTAGAGTGTCAGGGCACTTTTACTGCAGTATAGTGCAGTGCATCAGGGCACTTTTACTGCAGAATATTGTAGTGTGTTAGGGAACTTTTACTGCAGTATATTGAATTGCATTAGTACACTTTTACTACAGTGTATTGAAGTAAATCAGTGCACTTTCACTACAGTATATTGAACTGCGTTAGTGCACTTTTGCTGCAGTATATTGAAGTGTATCAGGGCACTTTTACTGCAATATATTGAAGTGTGTTAGTGCACTTTTACTGCAGTATATTGTAGTATATTGAAGTGAGTTAGTGCACTTTTACTGCAGTATATTGAAGTGCGTCAGAGCATTTTTGCTATTTTGCTGCAATATATTAAAGTGGGTTAATGCACATTTATTGCAGTATAATGAAGTGAGTCAGGGCACTTTTACTGCAGTATATTGAAGTGAGCCAGGACACTTTTACTGCAGTATATTGAAGTGTGTCAGGGCACTTTTACTCAAGTATATTGAAGCGCATAAGGGCACTTTTACTGCAGTATATTGAAGTGTGTTAGTGCACTTTTACTGCAATATATTGAAGTGCATTAGTGCACTCTTACTGCAGTATATTGGAGTGCATTTGTGCACTTTTACTATAGTATATTGAAGTGCATCAGAGCACTTTTACTGCCATATATTGAAGTGCATTTGTGCACTTTTACTGCAATATATTGAAGTGCGTTAATGCACGTTTACTGCAGTATATTGAAGTGTATTTGTGCACTTTTACTGTAGTATATTGAAGTGTGTTAGTGCACTTTTACTGCAGTATACTGAAGTGTGTCAGGGCACTTTTATTGCAATATTTTGAAGTGCATTTGTGCACTTTCACTGCAATATATTGAAGTGCGTTAGTGCACTTTTACTGCAGTATATTGAAGTGAGTTAGTGCACTTTTACTGCATTATATTGAAGTGTGCTAGTGCAGTTTTACTGCAATATATTATAGTGTGTCAGTGGAGTGTGTCTGTGTAATGAGTCCTCAAGTTAAAGTGCACCACTTTCTTGTAAAAAAAAAACATTTCTTTCTTTCTTGTAAAAACTGCACCACTTCCACAGCATGCAGAAGAGGTGGTGGACTGGCTTACTAAATCATCCTCATACTCAATCACCCAAGCAGAGACTAGTGCACAGTCCACCGCAGACTGCAGCTACCAGCTGCCAGAGTGGCTTATTCTGCCTCCTTGTCCACAGCTACTCCTGCCATAGCCCCAGCATCATGCATGGAGAAGTCAGCTGAGTTATTTGAACGCAGTGTCAGACACTTGCTCCTTGATGATGCGCAGGCATTACTTGGTTCTGATGTTGGTTCTGAGGTTGAAGAAGGTAGGAACATGAGCCTACAGAGAGGGGAGAACACTGGTAAACAACAAATTGGCAGTCATATTCCCCCAGCTCCAGTGTATTGCCAAGTTGTCTCCAGTCATGATGAGGATGGAGGGGATGCTGATGCTGAGGTCACTGATATGACTTGGGTGCTGGATAGAGCATAGGAGGAAAGTGAGGGTGAGGCATAACCCCAATGAGGCAGCAATCATGGAAGAATAGAGAGCAGACACCCTATTCCATCAGATTGTGGAGCTGTTATCTCCCGGCCCACTTCCCATAGCTCAGCTGTCTGGGCCATTTTTAGCACATGAGCAGCCTATCGCACTGTTGCAATTTGCAAACTTTGCCCCAAGCAGATCAAGTGTGGCAAAAACACCAGACATTTGGGTACAACATGCTTGACAAAGCATTTAATCTTTCACCACTCAGCCCATTGGCAGGAGCTCCTAAAAGCCACACAAAAGGAATGTAATTCAGCTCCTCCTCACTCCTCACCTTTCAGACCTACCCCCACTATATCTCATGACCACTCACCCTCCACTCACAGGGATGATGGTATTGTGAAGGGTGTCACAGGTCCTTGCAGCATGCCTGCTGGCAGCACACCACTAGCTGTTGAGTATAACAGACAAATGTCTTTCCCCTTATCTGCTGCAGCGATAGAAAAAATACAGTCACTGCCACGCACATGCCCAGTGTCTAAGTTCAAGCTTGCCAAAGCTGCTGACTTTGCAACTCCCGCCTTTCTATTTGGTGGATTCTGCCCCCTTCAGTGAATTTACACAATGTGCTGTACCACAATGGTAGATTCCCAGACACTATTTTTTTGCATGTAAGCCCATTCTAGCTCTGTACATCACATGGAAGGCAATGTTGTGGCATCATTGGGCAAGGCAGTTAGCTGCAAGGTCCACATTACTACTGACACATGGTCCGGCAAGCATGGTCAGGGATGACATATTTCGTTCACAGCACACTGGTTAACTCTTTTGCAACTCAGAATGCAGGGCAGGGCTCAGTGCTGCAGCTTGTTTTGCCACCACATCTCCATACAGCTGGTGGTGATAATGTGAGATTTGTCAGCTCCACCCCCTTCTCCTCCTCCTGTTCCTCCTCCATGCCCTCTTTTGCTGAATTGTCCAAAGAACCACCTGTACCCCCTAAAGTTCAAGGGGCTATTCAGGCAAAAAGATGTCAAGCAGTGCTTCAGCTGGTCTGTCTAGGGGACAAGAGCCACACCAGAGCAGAGATTCTGTCAGTTCTGCAGGGGCAGGCCTTGAGGTGGTTCATGCCATGCCAGCTTGAACCAGTAATGATGGTGTGCAATAATGGCACTAACCTCTTTTCCACCCTTCAACAGGGAAAGTTGACACATATGTCTTGCCTGGCACATGTACTCAATTTGATGGTGCAGCATTTCTTAAACAGGCACCCAGGGTTGGAAAATCTGCTAAAGCAGGACAGAAGAGTCTGTAGCCATTTCAGGTGGTCGTATACAGCCAGTGCTCAGTTGGCTGAAATTCAGTGGGAATTCCATCTGCCCATAAACTGCCTGATTTGTCACGTGCCTACTAGGTGGAACTAAACTTTGTAAATGCTGCAGACACTGCGCAAGCAGCAGAAGCCCGTCAACGAGTACCTGTGTGGGTATGGCACAACAGCAGGCTCAGGGTGGCTCTGTTTTTTTTTCCCAACACCAATGGCTACTGATAAAGGATGTAGGCACTGTACTGTCACCATTTGAGGTGGCAACAAGCATGGTGAACCCTGACAATGAATACAACAGTGATACAATACCGCTTGTGTTTCTGCTGGAGCAGACTCTGCATGGCATTATGGACAGGGCGCTCAAGGCAAAGCAGTGGTAGAGGAGGAAGACATTAGAGGCAGGTATTGCTGAGCGTGACACCACATCCCATATATTGTGAGAACAAAAACCAAAAAAGAAGAAAAGTGGGACTTTAAGGCTGTCACCATGTTTCCCAAACAGGAAGGCATTACAGTGAGATATTTATAAAATCAGTATGTATTGTAGTACATTAAGACACAGATATACATAAATAGCATATTATGCATGTTAAAGACCCAGAGGCACAGATAAAGCTCTGTGAACATATATAATGTCCGGTAGGCCCAATCCAGGATGGTACTGTGAAAGCATCCAGAGTCGCTGGAGGGCCGCTTTACGGGATGATTCTACTGCCACATAGAGATCGCAACTCATTTCGCTGAGAGCTTCTTCAGGCGATCCTAGTGGTCATTGGGCAAGAAATTTCTATTAGTATAGCCCACAGTGATTAAAATTACAATTGAGACAGATGCGTAACATATTGATCCAATACAAATCTCTATTTCACTGTCTGCATACATTTTGTATAAGTAAGATCATAGCCATTAAGGCTAGTATCAATGCAAAAAGCATACATGTACAAAAAAATGTGTATTTATCCAAGAAATACATCAATAGATAAAGATAGATGAGTAAAGATAATATAGCCTTATTCACTCCAAGCATCCATATCAACCCCCCTTGAAGGTAAGATTCACATGTTACGATGCAGTCTGTTCAACCTGGTATCATTCTAGTATGCTAAACCCTCTATTATAGCAGTTGGGTACATATTACTACTACACATGAGAGCTCAGAATGTCAGTATTATTGACTGACATTATTACCTCACACACTCTATGCCACTCCTCATTTATAGGTCTCCCCTCTTAATTTTAATTTTATTTAATCTTTTAAGGGTTTGTTTAGAGTTCAGTCAGACTTAATCCAATTGATCGCCTATTCTATATGCAATTTTCATCTAATTGAATGGGTAATGAATATCATTTATATACTTGGGACCCTTGCTATTGATCTCTTCCTGAGAACATATCATCTTAACTAAACAGAACCTTCATCCCCTTTTTCTCTGTAACACACATATCCAGTCAGTGTATATAATTATATGCATACTAATGCAAACATATATATGTGATATCTCTGTGCCATAGTGGTTTGCCTACTACAGCAAACAACTCCTCGCATAGGTTTTTTTGGGCTACAAACCCTACCCCTACTCTTCCATACACAATTGGACTTCTTGTGACTATATCTATCACATTTATAATTATACCCACATATATATTTTTTTTTATTTTATTTATTTATTTATTTTTCTTCAGGCCGGCTTGCCTGGATGTCCAGCTGGCCGCTCACGGATGGGACTAAGTGGTGTTACCACCATTACATCGGTATGTGCATCATCCGCTCAAGGAGGGTTGATATGGATGCTTGGAGGGAATAAGGATATATCATCTGTACTCATCTATCTTTATCTATTGATGTATTTCTTGGATAAATACACATTTTTTGTACATATATACTTTTTTGCATTGATACTAGCCTTAATGGCTATGATCTTACTTATACAAAATTTATGCAGACAGTGAAATAGAGATTTGTAATGGATTAATATGTTATGCATCTGTCTCAATTGTAATTGTAATCACTGTGGGCTATACTAATAGAAATTTCTTGCCCAATAACCACTAGGATCGCCTGAAGAAGCTCACAGCAAAACGCGTTGCGCTCTCTATGTGGCAGTATAATCATCCCGTCAGGCGGCCCTCCAGCGACACTGGATGCTTTCACAGTACCATCCCGGATTGGGCCTACAGGACACTATATATGTTCACAGTGCTTTATCTGTATCTCTGGATCTTTAACATGCATAATATGCTATTTACGTATATCTGTGTCTAATGTACTACAATAAATACTGATTTTATAAATATTTCACTGCAGTGCCTTCCTGTTTGGGAAACATAGTGACAGCCTTAAAAGTCCCACTTTTCTTCTTTTTTGGTTTTAGTTTAGTGGTAGAGGAGGACTTCCTTTCCTCTCAATGCCACTTTATGTAGACACCATTCTTCTGACATCACAGACCACACAAAAGGAGAGGGAGGAGGTGGAGGATTCTTGCAGTTTTGGAGGCAGTGGAGCAGAGGAAAACATAAATCAAACCTTAAGAGGTGGTTTTCCTCCCCCAGAACCCTTGGGAGTAGTACGTGGCTGGGGGAGGCAGTTCCAGATACTGTAATCCTCAGTGACCCCAAGGTCACTAACTCTGCTTCTCATGCCTTTGCAAACTTGCAGTGCATGACCTACCTCATTCTTCAAAGCCTGTGAAAGGACCTGAGAATTTGTGGCATTAAGGCGAAGGATCACTATTAGTTGGCAACCCTCCTTGACTACCGTTACAAGGGGAAAGTCTTGAGAACTCATCCCGTCCCCACAGAGGAAGCAGAGGATAATATAGCTTGAGGAAACCTTAAAGAGGAGTTTATGTAACACCTTTCTAGACTCTGGTAGGTTACAGTCTCATGAAAAAGCTAGTTTTGAAGCTTCTGTTGGTCAAGAGAGGCACAGTGGAAAAGGGGGCATGCCTCAGTGACGCATTTCAATTTTTTTTCAGCCCTTGGCACCCAGGGCTGTCAGCTTCCACAAACAATTGACCGTGTCTGCATCATATGGTGGGAGATCTAGGGGTGAAAACAGACATGAAGAGCTTTCCAGTAGTCAATCCACTGGGTTACTGAATCATGAGAATAGACCACTGGCCAGAACTTGCCCAGTATGCAATTGAGCTGCTGGGCTGCAGTGCATCCAGCTTGCTTTCCAAACTGGCATTCAGTGCTGCCAGAGGTTTTGTGACAGATAAAAGAGTGTGTCTGTCCACATACTCCACTGACTGGTTGACATCAAAATTAATTATTCCTGGATTAGTAGCAGGATCTGGGATCTCTGAAAAGACTGTCTATGCTGCCCAGCTTTGTGGGTGTTAATTTTATCTGTATAGGTTTCATGGGCACAATGACACCCGAGGTTCTAGTGCAAACTGAACTGGGGGGTGTTCGGCCCATCTCTACTTGTTAACTGGTGGCCAAAACTGGATTCCATATTCTAGATGAGATCTTACTAATCCTTTGTGCATGGGGCTGTGTGTGCTTCTTACTCTCTGGAGTCTATGCTTCTTTTACTACAATAGCGTAGGCTCTTGGGCCCCCCCCCACAGTGGCAGAATGCCAGGGCCAGTCTCAAGTGCGACCTTTGTGACTCCGGTAGTTCTGTCACTGGTTGGGATATACAAATGTGCAAACCCATGAACATAAAGCCAAAAGCAAGCACACATGATTTTGACAGCAAGTAAGCATTGTTCAACTTGCTTAAAATATGACCTAAACATTGTAAATCAGAACTACAATGGGAGAAAAAGCAAAACTAGGAGTACTTAGAATAATTTATATGCAACCACCGTAGTACTATTGATAAACATTCGGCAGTAAAACACAAGAGAGTTGTTATTTTCCTCTAATGCTGTCACCAATTTAACTGTTCTTTTTACTTGGTCTTTTATTTTCCTGAAATGAATTGCTCATTCAGAAGACCAGTCAGTTGAAAATAATTGCACGGATAATTTAACTATATTACGTCTAATGAAACTTGGCTTTTCTGAAGAAAGTAACTTGTTAGTTCCTAAAATGAAGAAATATTCAAGCATCCACTTCACGTAATGTGACAGACTCAGAATCAGTTTTGCTACAGTTCAGCCCTTTGCTGAATCTACATGAAACATTTAGTGCATGCAATTTGCACTATGACTAATAAATAAAAAAAATGGATTTACAGCAAAAGCAGTGCCACAATGAGTAACCAGAGAAGGGCACACAACACCACCCAAGAAACAGCAAGAAAAGGAACAAGAAAGCTCAAACAGCCGCTTGCAAAACCTTGTGCCAAAACATCAACTTTGTAAAACTTGATAAAGGTGCACAAAGATGACCAGTTAGCCACCTTGCAAGCTTGACACACAGGCGCATGATGGCAGAACTCTCGGGAGGCAAAAATCACCCTGGTAGAGTGTGTCATAAAAAAAGAGAAGGGAGGAAACCACTCTTTAATGGCATAAACTTGGACACCTGTCTGCCTGATCTATCTAGAGATAGAGGCAGAGGAGGTCGTCAGGCCTTTTCATGAGCCATACAAAATCACAAAAGAGCATCCAACCTCTGTAAGGAGGCCATGGAAGACAGACACACACAAACTGCCTGAACTACATCCAACGAGTGCATTGCATCCTTCTTAGGATGTGAAGGGCGCAGACACAGGGAAGGAAGGACAATGTCCTCATTCAGGTGAAAGTTAGACACCACTTTTGGATAGTAAGAAGAGATGCAGATGGAGAACCACCTCACCCGTGTCAAACGAAAATAGGGAGACTTACAGGACAACACAGCTTTAACATGCAGCCTGCAGAAGTGATTGCAACCAAAAAGACAACCTTCTAAGAGAGAGTTTGTAAGGGAAGATCCCTAATGTTTTCAAATGGAGGCTTCTGAAGAACTGAAAGAATCAGGTTCAGGTTCCATGGCAGCAACAAAGAGTGCACTAGAGGAGCTACATGCCGAATTAAGGAGTGCATGGCTAGAAGGCGTTGAAAGAATATCACAATGGCAGAAACCTGGCCTTTAATGTTACTCAAGGCCAGCTTTTGATAAATGTCCCATTCAAGGAATACAAAAATCTGAGACACTGAGTAGGAACATGGGTGTAAATCCACAGCCTTGCAACACAAAATGTAAGACCTCCAAATATGATCATAAATCTTCCAAGAGGTGGGTTTACAAACCTTCAACATGGTGGGAATCACTGAGCCCAACAACTCCCTGTGTCCTAGAACCTGGCTTTCAATAGCCAAGCCATCAAAACAAAAAACAAAAAAACAGCCTTAGTTCTCCATGATTAAGCCCTGGGACAAAACATGTTGGTGACGTGGCCTGGATGAATCAAGCTGAGGCTGCTTTTACCTGCTAAACAACTCAGGCTGGGCAAAGTGTGTGGCAGCAGCAGCCCTCAGCCTGCAACCTTCACTAGTCAGCAGCATACAACTCATTGGACCTTAATAGCTTGAGCGGGAACCCTTAAACATTTACCACCTTAGTGATTGATATAGGCCACCTCTGTGGTGTTGTCCAATTGGATCCTGTCCAGGCAGCTTTGAGGAAGCTCCATCTAATGTTTTTGACAAAGTCTGGTTGCCCATAGATCCAGGACAATTATGGATAGCCAAGACTCCTTCGGTGTCCAGCGGCCCTGGGCAGACCTCAGACATAGAACTCCCCTCCAGACAGATGTGCTGGCATTCATCATGACCACCATCCGATTAAGAGGGAGAAGGGATTTTCCAGCCTGAAGAGATGGAGACTGAAGCCACCAGATGGGGGGGGGGGGGCTTGGGCAATTGTTCCATGCAGATCTGGTTGTCCAAGGATAGACGTACCTTGTTAACGGGTTCGGGGGGGGGGGGGTAGACCACCGAAGTCAGAGGTAGAGAAGTCCGACCTTTTAGGGAAGAGGGAGAATT
>BLSH010485095.1:1246097-1264589 GCA_018402905.1 Glandirana rugosa | reverse complement strand
CCGAAGTCAGAGGTACAAAGTGTGTGGCAGCAGCAGCCCTCAGCCTGCAACCTTCACTAGTCAGCAGCATACAACTCATTGGACCTTAATAGCTTGAGCGGGAACCCTTAAACATTTACCACCTTAGTGATTGATATAGGCCACCTCTGTGGTGTTGTCCAATTGGATCCTGTCCAGGCAGCTTTGAGGAAGCTCCATCTAATGTTTTTGACAAAGTCTGGTTGCCCATAGATCCAGGACAATTATGGATAGCCAAGACTCCTTCGGTGTCCAGCGGCCCTGGGCAGACCTCAGACATAGAACTCCCCTCCAGACAGATGTGCTGGCATTCATCATGACCACCATCCGATTAAGAGGGAGAAGGGATTTTCCAGCCTGAAGAGATGGAGACTGAAGCCACCAGATGGGGGGGGGGGGGCGCTTGGGCAATTGTTCCATGCAGATCTGGTTGTCCAAGGATACAGGAGACTTATCCCACCTTCATGTTTATGGTGTCTATAGAGGCCAAGAAATCCCCCTGATGAAGGCCACCACTGAATGAATGAATTCTATCTTGATCTTTTGTACGTTCAAAAAGAAATTCAGAGCCTTGTGGTTGGAGTAAAACCCCAAAAACCCCTCCGGTTCCAGAACTGGGGCTATCATACCTTGGAGAAGCAGATCCTGTACCGCTTTGTAGAGAGCCTGCAGATGAGACAGGGAGAGATGAAAAATGAAAAGAAAGAAATTTTGGGCTGATAGGAAAGAAATTCTATTTTGCAGCCTGACAAAATTAGTTTGTGGACCCATTTGTCAGAAGCAGAGAGTTCCACTGAACCCCCCTGAAAACAGGTGGGAGCAAGCCTTCATACCAAGCAAGACTTGGCTGTGGACTTAGTGGGCTTGTGGGGCCAGGAGCACTTTGCGTCACTTGTGGGAGCCTTGAAGAGCTTGGATCTCTTGTACGAGGAGCCTGGTGAACAAAAAAGCCATTTGTGTGCAACCATAGTACAGAAAATCTGATTCATGTATGTAAAGTGTACATGCATACTACAAGGTACAGTAGAAGAAAGCATCCAGCATCCATGGCCAAAAAGTGCCAAACCAGCGACCATAAACACAGAGAGGGAAATCAATTCTGCCTTCCTGTCCACAGGATCTTTGAAGAGAGGATACTCCTCCACCGGCATCATGGTCACTTTGTTCAACCTAGAGATCCACGACAGGAGAAGAGGTCCACTTCTTCAGGAGGATCTCCTCAAAGGGGTAACACACTGAAAAAATGTTTTGGGACCACAAAGGAATGTTTCAGGCATTTCCAATCTTTGTAAAAAAAATTATCAAAAAAGGCAGGATAAGGAAAAACCTTAGTGCAGTTAGCCAACTTGTCATTGTCAAAGGGGATGGCCACTTCCTCAACAGCCTCTGAAAGTGATTGTAAAGGCTCGCTTACTTTTTTTTTTTTTTGCACGTGCGGAGCAGGCTATCAATGAGTTTGGGAGCTAGTATAGGAAGAACCTAGTGAACCTTTGGGAACCAATATCTTCTGATACCTAGGAGAGCCTGACGCCATAGCGACAACATACACCTTGCAGTGGGTTTATCTGCCTGCGCTGGTGATCCTAACTAGAAATAGTGGGTCCATTAATTTCGGTAAGAGTACCCCATCTTGTGATCTTTTACTGGAGGTGTCACTTGGTGTCTGGTGGTGGAGAATATAAGGAATACATACAAGACTGTGTTTTTTTCCTTTTTAAAGCACCCAGGATATTTCCTTTTTGGCTGTGGGAACTTTGACTGCACGCTATACAAAGAGCTCTTTTCTGGAGAGCCAGATATTGATACCAGCTGCTGATGAACTTTGTTTTGTTGTGTTTTAATATTATTTATATGCATGTTTGCACTTTATGAATTGTGTTTATCATATGCACCTTTTGCTCAATCAATATTAATTTGAACACTTACCTTACTGCATTTTATGTGAATTATAATACTTTGGGAAATGCACTTTAATAGTCTGTTAAGGTAATGTTTTAGAGCGATACAATTTGGAATTATATGGAATACTGTGTTTTTTATTGCATGGTCTGTCGCAGCTTGATAATATTTTGACTCTTAGATATGAACCCACTTTTTAACTGCATACACCAGCTAGCGTCACCAAAATAGCCACTGCAACTATGCCAAAAATGGACACCAAAGACACAGGGAGACCATTCACCCACCAGCCGAGCCCACTAGCTGAACAAGGGGAGGAAAGGGGTAGAGGAGGGAATGGATACAGGCAACCGAGACCTGTAGGGAAGGAGGAGACCCCCCCAAAGCTGAAAACACCAGGAATACCCAAGGCCCGCCACCTCAACCGAAGGAGGAGGGCATCTACTTAACAATTCAGCAGAGGTTATGGGTAACACTCCTGAGACAGAACCACCTCCCACTAAGGTGGAGGGCTGTCTGCCAGGAAACACTGTGATATGGACGTCAGATGCCCGTATGTGTCCCTGCAAGATGTTTAACTTGCTGGCTTCCCTGGCCCAGGATGGGGTTGTCACAGCCCACCCAGTATATACCGAAAGGTCTATGTGCACTCGGTGGCAAAGCTGGGGTTACTACTGGATCTATATCATCCAGTCTGTCACCCAGCTTGGCTTTTGATTGAAGATTTCCACAGGAAACATCCCAGAAAAAAAAGAAAAAAGTGGGAAAAAGCTATGGAATCACAGATCCCAGCAGGCAGATAAGTCCTAACCCTGTACACTAGGCAGAAAATGGAGCTGCCTATAGCAGAGAAGGGCTATACTACCATCTAGGACTGTGCTGATGCTGTGTTATTTTTTTTGTCTAGTGTCCTACTTCTGAAGGCAGTGCTGTAACCCTACAATCAAGAATATGGAAGAGCTGTGTCCATCAATGAACAAAAAAAGAATTTAGGAAACCAAAAATCGGTAATGTTTGGGTTTATTTGGTTAATGTTTATTATATGCTTGTTGCGATTGTTGTTGCGGGGGGTCTTTCCCCCCTTGGGGTGGTTTTGTTTGGGAGTTTTTTTTTTGTCTCTCTCTTCACTTCTCCCTTATTCCTGCCCTGTCCCTTGTCCGGCCACATGCGCTGCCAGAAGGGAAGGAATAAATAAGGTGACCTGATTATATGTCGGTATCAATATGTACCTTTAATGTGAAAGGTCTAAATCACCCTAATAAACGTACTCAGATCCTACATTATCTTCATAAAGAGAGGGTGGATATAGTGTTGTTTCAAGAAACACACTTCCGTTCAGATTCTTTCCCTTCTTGTAAAAATAAATATTACACTTCTTGGTTTCATAGTACAAATCCACTTGCAAAATCTAAAGGAGTCTCAATTGCTATCCACAAAAACGTAAAATGCCAGGTTATGGATTCCAAGGTTGACTCTCAGGGAAGATACATGTTTCTCAAGGTTAAATTGGGATCGACTATGCTTACTTTGGCTAATCTGTATATTCCAAATCTCTCTCAGGTCACTCAGGGTCTAAAATATTTACAGCTGCTTGAAATTTTTGCAGAAGGGGAATTGATTATAGGAGGAGATTTCAATTAAGTGCTTGACCCATGGATGGACTCTACATATGGAAAGACTAATATTTCTTTCTCTAGCCTTCACAAACTGAAACAGAAACTGTCTTTGATGAAACTATTTGATCTTTGGCGAATATTGCATCCAAAGGAGAAAGATTATACATTTTTCTCGCCAGTGCATAAAACTCATAGTAGAATTGATTATATTTTTGTGACTCAGTCGCTGTTGGATGCAAATCCCACAATAAGTATCAAATCCAAAATCTGGTCTGACCACTGTCCAGTCTTTTGTATGGTAAATCTTTCAGAAACATTTGGAAGGACTGGACATTGGAAACTAAATGAGAATTTATTAACAGACTCAGTCTGTGTAACAGACATCAAAAAGACAATTTCTGATTTCATGGAAAACCATAAAGTAGACACCTCATCCCCATCCATAAAATGGGAAGCATTAAAATGCGTTTTGAGGGGTATTTTTATTTCTCATGGGACAAGACTAAAAAAAGCAAGAACAAGAGAACTCACTAGTTTACTCCAAATTCTTTCTGATTTGGAAACAAAACATAAGAATACTAATAGAAATAAGGATTTAATTAAGTTATTAGATTTACGGAATCGGATAAGGGGCCTTTTAGATCAATACTCCGTAAGGGAAAGGGATAAATACTTAAAAACCTCGTATGAATATAGTAATAAGTGCGGGTCGCACCTTGCAGGGAGTCTCCATCCAAAAACATTGGTAACATTGATATTGAAATTTTCCCCTCCGGGTAAAGACCCAGTATATACAAACTCTGGGATTTTGGAAACTTTCTGTGAATATTACTCAGCGTTATATAATATATCAGGGTCGATACCCAGTGCTGACTGTCTATCGTTGGAGAAAGAGGAGGAAATACTTGCATATATAAAAGATACATCTTTACCCAGTATAGATCCAACATCTTGAGTTTACAGAAGAAGAACTGCGTTCGGTTATCAAATCTGCAAAAAACGGTAAATCTCCAGGCCCTGGTGGTTATTCAAATAGATTTCATAAAATGTTTGTTTTGGATCTGGCTCCACTTCTGTTGGAGTCATTCAATTCAATCTCGGAGTCCCAACCTTTTCCATGGGAGGCATTAAAGGCCCATATATCTGTAATATTAAAATCAGTTAAGGATGGAACTAACCCAAGTAGTTACCGGCCAATTTCACTATTAAATTATGACATAAAATTTTATTCTAAAATGATAGCCAACAGGATAGGCCCTTTACTCCCACAAATAACCCACTCAGATCAAACAGGGTTTATAAAATCAAGAGAAACACGTGACAACACCATTAAAACACTCTCTTTAATGTCCATAGCACAAAAGCGCCAGATTCCTGCCTGTTTATTATCGATCGACGCTGAAAAAGCCTTTGATCGTTTAAAATGGAGATTTGTATTTCATTCACTTCATCAAATTAATTTGGGAGGGAATATGATTAGTAAAATAATGGCATTATATACCGACCCAGATGCTCAAGGTAAGATCAATGGCACTTTGTCATATCAGTTTAGGATTTACAATGGAACTCATCAAGGGTGTCCATTGTCTCCAATGTTTTATGTGATAATCATGGAACATTTAGCAATAGCAATACGTAAAAATGTATCAATCCCTGGTATCACCATCAACAATACGGAATACAAATTGTCTCTCTATGCAGACGATGTCTTATTATATATCTCTTCACCTAGAATAAGTATACCCTCTATTCTGAAGGAACTAAACTACTTCGGACGAATGAGTAACTTCAAGGTTAATATAACCAAGTCAGAATTATTGAACATCTCACTGTCTAATGATGAGGCGAACACAATAGCTGCATAATTCCCTTTTCGTAGACAGGAGGAAGCGGTGAAATATTTGGGTATATTGATCTCTTCCAACTTATCACGTATTTTCGATCTAAATTTCTCTGCTCTTTTTACACAAACTCAATTTGAATTACAAGCTTGGTCTAAACTTCAGCTATCCTGGTTCGGCAGAATGAATGCCATTAAAATGAGTATTTTACCTAAATTTTTATATTTATTTCAGACTTTACCTATAAAAATTCCCAGATCTTTTTTTAAAAAACTAAATAAGATTGTTTCCAAATTTATTTGGAAATCAATTAAACCCAGGGTAAAATGGAAAACGCTTTGCCGCTCTAGGGCTCAAGGGGGTGTGGCCTTACCTAACACTGAAAATTACTATAGAGCAGCTCTATTCTCAAACATTGTGGATTGGTTTCACCATTCACTCGACAAACAATGGATTAAAATTGAGACAGACATTTCTCCAATGCACCCGAAGGCCGCACTGTGGGTCCCACTGAAGGCCACAGGGCGGCGAGCCTCATGGCCTTGGATTACTTACACCCTACTGGATTATTGGCATTACTGTTTGAGGCTTTTTCCTATAACCACTATTCCAAGCCCTCTTACACCGCTGTTAGATAATCCTTCCTTTTCTATTGGATTCCAGGCACCAACTTTATTATGTTGGGATAGAACATTCTGGCCACAAGTCAGACATGTGATCCTAGAACAAAAAATTATTACATTCACAAATTTTCAAAATATACATAATCAAAGTAGGGGTCTCTGGTTTATTTATTTACAACTTCAATGTTTCTATAGATCTTTGGAACCTAAAATGAATATCTATAGGTCACTAACGGAATTTGAAGAAATGTGTGTCTCTTCCGAAACCCCCATTGCATACTATATCCAAAATTTATAGAATCTTACAACAGTTAGACTCGCCAGGATTACCGTCATACATGGAAAAATGGGATACTGAATTGAGCGGTTTGATAAAAGAAGAGGAGTGGACTCAGGTATTTAACAACACACATAGATTCTCAAAGACCTGTGTGGCCCAGGAGCGTAATTATAAATTACTAGTGAGATGGTATCATACACCTGCTGATTTACACTGTATTTTCCCCGCTCAGTCAGATGTATGTTGGCGTTGTCAGATATCCAGAGGGGATTTTATCCATGTTTGGTGGGCTTGCCCGTCTGTACATAATTTGTGGGAGCGAATCATCCAGCTATTTAATTTTGTAATGGGGGAAGAAATATTAAACTCTGTAGAAGTGACTTTATTTTCTCTCTACCCAATTTCAATGGCGAAAACAAAGAAAACATTGCTAGGATTTTTTATTTCGGCGGTCAGACAAATAATACCTAAATGTTGGAAGACAACAAATACTCCTACGTACTCGGAATGGGTGGAGAGTTTAAACGGGATTATGCAAATGGAAAAATTAGTTGCAGAAAGTAATGATGATCAGTTAAAATTCCAAGAGGTCTGGGGGATATGGCTAGCTTATATTCATAATTAACTTATGTAACTATTATAAGTGCAGAAGCATGGGGAGAGGGAGGAGGGATAGAGGTTGGAGTGGGGAGAAGGGAGAGAGATTTAGTTTTGGGGGTGGGGGGAAACCACCACCCCCCCCCCCTTTTTTTTTGTATTATTGGTTGTTAAATGTGTGTGGGTGTTAAATGTGTGTTGAATTTGTAACGATGGAAATTTGAAAAATGAATAAAAAGAAATGTTGCATATGCTTTATATATAATAAGAAATATTATTGCAGGTACAAATCAAGGAATAAATATGTAGTAGTATTTTTATGTTTTACATAATTGAATACATTCGTATGTTACATTGTTAAGTTAAAAAAAGGAATCTTGCACAAATATAACAATGTAAAGAGAAAATACAATCTCTGGAATTCATGTCATTGACACTCTTTAGAATTCTGTCGGGCCTCCATATGTCAAATGAAACAGATTCATGTACGTGTTAGAATCAGATTCATTAATATCTTGTAAGAGGCATAATGAGGGCTGGCACCGAGGCCAGAATGCCCATACTGAAAATTCTGTTCTTAATGCAGCGCAGAAAAGTTGACACTGACTAAATCTCTATCAGGTGTTCCTCATATGTGATTGACAGCAGATGGTAGTGGGCAGATTGTATAACTGTTAGCAGGCTGTGTATCAGCTATGGAATTTGCCCACTTTCACAAAGAAGGTATACTTGATGGGGAACTTTATGTATTTATTTATTTATTTATTTATTGCATTTAAGAGTAAAATGTGAGATCTGAGGTATTGCTGCAATTGTTAGAGCAAGAGTAACAATTCTAGCACTAGGCCTCCTCTGTAACTCAAAACTGGTAACCTGTAGAAAATTTTAAACGCCGCCAATGGAGATTTTTAAGTGCCAAAGTTTGTTGCTGCCCACAAGCAGGCGCAAATTTGAAGCCTGGCATGTTGGGTATAGATTTACTTGGCGTAACATTATCTTTCACAATATAGAAAAAATTGGGCTAACTTTACTGTTGTCTTATTTTTTCATTCAAAAGAGTGCATTTTTTCCAAAAAAATTGCACTTGTAAGACTGCTGCGCAAATACGGTGTGACATGAAGTATTGCAACAGTCATTTTATTCTCTAGGGTGTCTGAAAATGTATATATATACTGTTTGGGGGTTCTAAGTAATTTTATAGCAAAAAAAAACTGATTTTAACTTGTAAACATCAAATCTCAAACAGAGGTTCGGTCCTTAAATGGTTAAGGAACGGTAGCAAAAGTCTCTTACGGACTAAGAGCATTAGTTCACTTTGGAAAATAACACAAAAGGTTGCAAACACTGCATGCATGAGTATCTCCTTTCCCCGGTAGAACCTCCTGGCTGCTGCTCTGAAGATTTCCCAGGGCAAGGGATAACAGGGTTAAGCACAGGGCTGTCCTTTTGAAAACATGCTACAAGTGGCAGTCTCTCCCTTTGTGAATCCCTGGTGTGCTGATATACTTACTCTGTCCTCCTTGCTTCCACTGCTCTCAGGCAAGATTCCTTTTTAAACCTTTCTGCTAATAGGATCTTCTTAAGCCAGCACAAGCCCAGCCTGGAGGCAAAGGCCCCTCCTAAACCTCAATGACCCCTCCTAGGCCACCGGCAGCCTCAACAGCACTCCATCTTCCACCGAATCCCCTGCTGGTCAGGCTCTGTCATATTTAAGGCCTGATCCATCCACTTTGCCAGGACATTCTGCCTGTGGATTAGTTAGACTCCCTTAAGCATGCAGACCATGTCTTCCTCACCTCCGCCCACTAACTTGTAGAAGTTTCTCCAAACTTCCAGATCCAGGGTAAGGTACCAAAGACCTTCCATCCAGCCTGACCTGCAGTAACCCAGCCTAATTACAAACTCACACAGTTTCCATGAGTCATATAAATACATTTTCCTACGTTAACATTAGTAGCATAATAGAGGGTGCTGCATTCATTTGCAGCTTTTTCCCTCAATGGTAATTATGCCTACCCCATGTACTGATATAATCAAAAACTATTTATATATACTAAGTTTTAAAACATGAAAGTGAATGTATAGGCTTTTTTGGTATTTTGGAGGATTTTAGGGAGGGTTTAAACCAATATATGTATATTGTGACAGGAAGCCAGGAAAATGTATGGGTTGTGTCCTGGATGGTAGATATATTTGTCCTAGGTTTATGCTGTACACTGATTGCTTTTGCGTTTCTGCTGTGTAGTGAGCCTGTTTGGGCTCAATGAGGGGTAACAAGCACTCAGGGCTCTAAAAAACTCCCAGGTTGCTTCAACAAGCTGCTTCACCCTGGAACAAGATTCCTGCGTAGTACGAGTGAGCAGCTTTTTCTGAGTGGTGAGATTAAGGCCTCATACACACGGACGTTTCTAAAAAAATAAACAAAACGTCGGGCCCGACGTCAAGGAAAAAAAGTCGGCGTTTTTTGGCGTTATGCATCGGCGTTTTTGAGCGTTAGTGAGCGTCAGCGTCAACAGGCGTTTTTTAAAAAAAATCATCCCGCTGCTATTTTTCAACCTAAAAACGTCAGCGTCAAAAAACGCTGGAAAACGCCAGTGTAATAATAGGTGGCGTTTGTTGGCGTTTGTTGGCATATTGTGGCGTATTGTGGCGTCGGCGTCAAAAAATGCCAAAACGTTACAGCCTCAGAACGCGATGGCTGTGCGTTCTACTTTCAGCTCACTAACGCCGACATCATCTACAGCTCAAAAACGCCAACGTTTTTATGGGGCCATTGACTAACATGGAGAGCTGCAAAAAACGCCAGAAAACGCCGGCGTCAAAAAACGTCCGTGTGTATGAGGCCTTAGTCTGTATGACTAAAAGACTCTTTTTTCTGTGTCAGACAGGTTTTTGGGAAGCAGTAGGCTCTTCCAGACCAGCTAGATTGGTTCCTGTCTTTTGCAGTTAGACGCCCAAAGTGGCAAGGGTTTATTTTCTGTTTTGTTATATTTTTTCTGTTTTTGATATCTGCACTTGTAAACACAGACTTGGACATTGTCACCACACCAGGGGAAAGGGTCAAGTTGAAACCTTATCCATAGTCGCGCGCACAGGGTGTGACGGGTGTGTCTGGGCACACCCTAATCACCTGTACTGTCTCCCGAGATCTGCCCCGAAATGTTGCCACTTGCCTCCAAGACAGTGTGTAACGTGCCCTGCCTGTGAAACAGTTTCACAGGCAGCAGATACTGAAGCTTGCCAGATCCGTTCGGAGTGTGACATTGTCCGCCGTAATATAACTGCATGAAGAGAGAGAGATCAGCTGTCAAAAGTCAGTGGTGATGTCGGGGTGGGCCTACCAGTGCTGCGAATCAGTGCCAACCAATGCTGCCAATCAATGCTGCGAATCAGTGCCAATCAGTGCTGCCTATCAGTGCCAACCAATGCTGCCAATCAGTGCTGCCAATCAGTGCCAACCAATGCTGCCAATCAGTGTCAATCAGTGCTGCCAATCAGTGCCAACCAATGCTGCCAATCAGTGTCTATCAGTGCTGCCTATCAGTGCCAACCAATGCTGCCAATCAGTGCCAGTGCTGCATATAAGTGCCAATCCGTGCTGCCTATCAGTGTCAACCAGTGCTGCCAATCAGTGCCAATCAGTGCTACCTATCAGTGTCAACCAATGCTGCCAATCAGTGCCAATCAGTGCTGCCTATCAATGCCAATCAATGCTGCCAATCAGTGCCAATCAGTGCTGCCTATCAATGGCAACCAATTCTGCCTATTAGTGCCAACCAGTGCCAACCAATGCTGCCTATCAGTGTTAATCAATGCTGCCAATGAGTGCCAAGTAATGCTGCCTTTCAGTGCCAATCAATGCTACCAATCAGTGCTGCCTATCAGTGCCAATCAATGCTACCAATCAGTGCTACCTATCAATGTCAATCAATGCTGCCGATCAGTGTTCATCAGTGCTGCCAATCAGTGCCCATCAGTGCTGCCTATCAATGCCAATCAGTGCCCATTAGTGCTACCAATCAGAACCCATCAGTGCAGTCTATCAGCGCTTCCTATCAGTGCCAATCAGTGCTGCCTATCAGTGCCACATATCAGTGCCCACCAGTGCTGCCTATCAGTGCCAATTGGTACTGCCAATCAGGGCCCATCAGTGCCCAACCATGCGGCCTATCAGTACTAACAAACAGTGACCATCAGTGCTGCCTGTCAGTGCTAATCAGTACTGCAAATCAGTGCTGCCAATCAGTGGCAATCATTGCTGCCTAACAGTGCCACCAATCAGTGCCTATCAGTGCCAATCAGTGCTAACAATATGTGCTATCAGTGGACATCAGTACTGCTCACCAGTGCTAATCAGTGCTGCCAATCAGTGCCGCCCATCAGTACCACCTATCAGTGTCAATCGGGGGCAGCTATTAGTGCCCATCATTGCTGCCAATCAGTGCCATCTATCAGTGCTGCTAATCAGTGCCAATCAGTGCACTGAGTGTAGGGATGGGGAGATGAACTCAGCAGCCAGGCACATTGTCCATGGGGAAATCTGTTGATGTTTATTAATGCAGCATGCCATTCTTTAGTATACAAATATGAAGGCCGACCTCAGGTCGGCCTGAATTTGTAGGAGGAGTCTGACTACATTTAAGCCAGCCTCCCCCTACCAGGTGCTTGGCGTCATTTCCGGTGTTCCCAGGCAAGGTTGCTAGTGTCGTCATTTCCGGTTCCGGGTCGGCGGCGCGTCTGGCCGCAAGGCACACACTGGGGCTACTGCACGAGCTCTGCAGGTCTATACGACGGTGTGGGGTAAGTCAGGCTGTGGGCACCGGCCAGTTCACTTTTTCTTGGTCGCATTTCTATTCTTGCATTTCACTTCACAGTGCTGGGACATGTTAGGCGATCATGGCCTGGGTCACTCGTGCCAGGTACCCCGTCATTCGCATTGCTTGGCGGCACTTTTGCTGGCTACATGGACACAGATCCCGTGCACCGGGGGGTGGGCTTTCCTGTCCACCATCCGGTTCACCATCCGGGCAGGTCATGCTGTGCTGCACACCCTGCAGGAGCACTCAGAGCCGCCTGCCTCATTTCATCCCGGGCTGGCTTCCCTCATCTCTCCCCCAGAGCCTTGCTGTCAGGAGTCTTTCACTCCCAGCAGCATGACAGCTAACACAGCATTTTTGGGGAGAGGGGATCCCCTGGGCCAGGAGCAGCGTAAAGGGGGAGCCGCATTCTTTAGGGGGTGGGTGGGGGGGCTGTGTCACTGCCATCTGGTAAGCAGCTTACCTGCAACCACCAGCCACACATGGCGCCAGGTGCGTTCATTGTCCCTCTGCCCAATCTGGGCCATGGAGGAGGGGACGCCGATGTAAAAAAGAAAAAAAAAAAAGCAGACAAGTTTCAATCCACTCAGATAGACACGTTCACATGGGGTACCCCCTGCATGTACATGTACATGTGTCTTTCGCATCCCCATGGCATTTCCGTTTCATTTTATCATGTCAGGGCCTCAAAGGAGCGGTGTTCAGGGTGCACTCGCAACAAAAAAAAATAATAAAAATAATAATAAATCACACAAACAGGCTATTTGCAATTCGGTTGCATTTCTCTGTCATTTCAGTTTCACGAGGGGGGGCGGGAGAAGGCTGCACTCATTCTCATTACGGTACATATCTGCTATAAGTCCGGTTGTAGCTTGTCATTTTTCTTCCCCAGTGTGGTCCTCTGCCAGTGCGGGGAGTCGTAGTAAGTCTTTACCTATATCAGCGGATTCTGGCAGTTGGTAAGTTGGGGGTAGGATGTGGGATGTTTCCCCCAAGTTTTTGGTTAGGTTGTCCGATCAGCATGTCATTCCATTTCTCCATATCAGGGTCAAGAGACTTCAGGCAGCCTAGGATCTGTAGCTAGCAGGTCAGTACGATTCTCCATTTCATGCCTCAAGAGGGGCGGGTTAGGAGGTCTTTCACTGGTGCATGGTCACTGTTCATGTCACAGGTGCGGTTCGGGCCGACTCGTGCGGGCTCGGGGTCAGGGGACATCCTCTCCTTCCTCTCACATCCAGGGCAATTGCACCTTCCATCACAGGTTGTGGCATCCATATTCACAGGCGGGCTCTTGACATGCTCCAGCTTCGCCGGGGCCTTGTCATTTCACATACTCACGGCCCAGGGGGTGGGACGGGGTCTCGCACCAGTGCATGTCGGGCATTTCTGTTACTAGTCACTGCTCATCACATTTCATTTGCTTACTTAGATCATGTCTCTGGCGGAAGATATCGGGGAGTTCCCATCTGCTCCTCCATCACCGGCAAGAAGCTCGGTCCATGCAGGTTCGCCATCTCTCAGGACATGGACTGTTCCAAAACTGATGGCCGAACTCCAACGCAGGGGCATTTCTTATCCGGCCTCGGCTCGAAAAGCAGAGCTCTTCAGAATGTTGTTCCCTTCGGCCTCTGGTTCTGATGCGGAGCAGGTTACCCTGCGTTCTGTCGCCGCGTCCCTTTCCCAGATACATGCCACACTAGACTCCCTGGTGTCATCAGGGCAGGAGCTCAGGTGCAGACTCGAGGCCTTGGAGAACTGGCCCATTCCTGCTCCACTGGCGCAGCCAAGCCTCCCCTCCCCCGGTGAGGGCATTCCAGCACCTAAAATAACGTGCAGCGCTAAAGAGTATAATGATATGTGCTCATAAACCAGGAGTTAATCCAATGCAGTGTTTCTACACTGAGTAATAAATCAAAAAAACATAATATGAAACATCACAAAAATAAGTGCTCAAAAAGCGGGAAATTTATCCCAGTGCAGTGTCTCTACAATTGATAATGGACCTAAAAAAGTCCAAAGGAATTGTCCATAAATCAACGTGAATGAAATTAGGTAAAATCTCAAAGTGTTCCACCTTAGAAGTGCATCCACCACCTTATATATGGGGTACTCTTACCAGATGACAGCTGGTAAACCGCATGTATGGACAGTCAGCGCAGGTAGATCAAACCAAAAGTGACACTCCTCTTGTCCGTAACAGCAAGAAACCAATTATTGATTCAATACTCCAAAAGGGGAACCGTAGGTAATACGGTGGTAAATGAATGGTATATAGGGATAATCATCAACAGCCCAAGTAACAAATCAATGCTTCCAAGGGTAAATGATAATGGCTGTAGGTAAGAGCCAAAAAATGGTGAAGAGAGTGAAAAAGTCACGTGATCGTGACGCAACGCGTCGGGAGACACGCAGTGACGTCACTTCTGGGCGCGGCTGAACCCGGAAGTTCCCTAGTGTTCACGAATGCTGTGATACTTGTTGACAGACCAGAATTGTAAATGTAAGTTACTATATTTGTTTTAATAAATTTGTTTTTAAATACTACACAATGAGGAGTATCTCCATCTTATGTTACATGTGTGGATAAACGTGATTGGCTATACCACGCTGAGCTGGAGGAGTTATTTATATCCATCATCACTCCCCCCTGTTTAAGGGGTGTGAGACTGCAACCACTGTGTCCCTATTGGGGAAACCGGAGGAGTAGCATTTTGTGGAGCCACACAAGTTATATATCCAAAACCTTCCCTCAAGGGGATTGGAGGTGAGCGGCCACCCGTGTGCTGTGGAGGATTTCTCACACCTTATGTATATATACTCCTCTTGTCCCTAAAGAAAGATATCAAGAAATATCAACCAAAGAAGAAGTTTTATTGAATAAATTGGAAATATAGATCTTTGCGGTGGCTATTATCCATTGACAAGAGACTTTAAAATATATGTACCCTTGTATTAGCTATTGACAAGAGACTATATATATATATATATATGCATCCTGCACCAGTGTGTTGCAGTATTACATGCAGTTTTTAACACTTGTATCTGACCTTGCGGTGTTCATATACAGGAATTCACTGGATTATTAAGCACTTTATACAATAATTAAGTCACACTAAGCACATCATTATTATATTGTAGTGACACTGATTAATTTCAATTTTAATATTGTATATGATTTCATTATTTATCATGTTCTATATACGGCGCCACTTCATGAAATTTTAACTATTGGAATGGTATAGCCTTGTTCATTCCAGCTGCTTCAGAAGTTTCTCCCAGGGTGATATCCGACGCAGCAGCCACAAAAGGCTGGAGGAGGTCGTATCCATCCCGGGCTTTCTATAGCTCTCCCTCCCTTTTTGAGATCTACCCCATCGTAGCTGCAGCTCAAGTTTGGGGTCACATGTGGTCCGGGCACACCGTCGTGTTTCACTCTGACAATCAGGCCTTGGTGGAGATTATAAACAAAGGGAGGTCCAGCTCCTTGGCAGTCATGTCTTTCCTCTGCTGGTTAGTTTGGCTCTCATTGCAACTGAAATTTCATATTCACTGCACCTTCATAAAAGGTGCGGAGAACATTGCAGCGAATGCCCTGTCACGCTTTAATTTTGCTCTATTTTTTCAGCAGGTTCCAGGGGCAGACATCCTGCCCACCCCATGCCCAGATTACTTCCAGCTCAGGATGGATTAAGTATGTTACGGTTCGGTGCCAGGGGTCTGATCGAAGCTTCTCTCTCGGCTAACACCAGGAGGGCTTACCACACAGCCTGGGGGGCCTTTCAATCTTTCCTGGCCCTATATCCTAAGGTGGATTGGTACAACATAGAGTACCTTCTGACCTTTGTTACCTTTTGCCACTCACAGCTGCATTTGTCACATGCCACCATCAAGACCTATCTGGCCGTGGTGCAACACTTCGCGGCTTTATTATTTCCGGACAAACTCTCGTTCTCGGCTCATCCTATCAAGGCTATTTTAAAAGGAATACTGAAGTTCAGCCCACCTGTGCCAACCGGCAGGCTTCCTATCACAGGTCCCCTGTTCCAACATTTGTCGACTATGCTCGACAATTTTCCATTCGCTCCAAGTTAAGTCTGGTGCTCAAGGCAGCCATCTACCTGGCGTTTTATGGTTTCCTGAGACCCAGTGAATTTTCTGTTGCAGGCAGGCAGTCCCGGCCGTTATCCTTCAAACAGCTTACCAAGCATCAGGACCATTTTCAGCTCATGTTGGGAGCATGCAAGACGCAGCAAGTGGGAGCCGGTACCATGGTTAGATTCTTTCAGACAGGCAATGCTTGGTGTCCTTTCAAAGTGTTGGAGGATTTACAGGCCCTTCTCCAAGGGGCTCCCAGGGAGGGTCCCTTGTTGCCATTTCAGGGTTCACATCTTACGTCAGCGCAATTTATCAAGCATGTACGCATACTGCTTGGCAGGTGTGGTGTCAATCCCAGACAGTACACAGGTCATTCTTTCAGGATCGGGGCCGCATCCGCGGCTTCGCGGCAAGCCGTACCAGTTCACATCATCAGGAAATTGGGTAGGTGGAAATCCGCCTGCTACATGAGGTACATCCCTGAACCCCACGCTGAGATGTCTAGGGCTTTTGCTCATTTGGTTGAATGATTGTCATGCATATTCTTTGGTTCAATAAAATTCTTTGCTTGCATCCTAACAGTGTCTTTTTGCCCACTTTAGGCATACTGAACACGTGACCAGGGCCCACCGCAGGTCACCGTACTCAGTGTTCTTTCATACGACAGTCCTTCGTTGACTCCGAGTACAAATATGAAGGCTGACCGCAGGTCGGCCTGAATTTGTAGGAGGAGTCTGGCTACATTTAAGCCAGCCTCCCCCTACCAGGTGCTAGGCGCCATTTCCGGTGTTCCCTCCCTCCCTCCCTGTCCCTTCTATAAAAATTCCCCCTTTTTTCTTTTCTCTCGGGTATGCCCACTTTAGGCATACTGAACACGTGACCAGGGCACACCGCAGGTCACCGTGCTCAGTGTTCTTTCATACAACAATCCTTCGTTGACTCCGAGTACAAATAAGGATTTTGGAATACTATGCTCCTGGTAAAATATGGCAGCAGCTAACACTCCAATTTGACCAATTGTGCAACACGAATAAAAATGTATGTAGTGCAGCGCTTAAAATTATATCAAATATGTGCAAACTTATTGTAAATAAATGAATGAGTACAAATAATAAATGTGTCACGTGAAAAAATTCCAACAATAAAACAATTAAATATGTGCAAACTTATTGTAGATAAATAAATAAGTACAAAAATAGAAAAATGTGCAAATATACAGTAGTGTCACATAAGTGGACTAATCCAAGTCTTCGAATATAGGCAACATGGTGTAATGAAGTCCAAAAAAAGAGTCCACAGATGACTAGAAGATGCAATAATTATTTTTTGGAATCCACCTTAAAAGGTCACGTGCAATATAGTGAGCTTATTGGAAGCACTGACAAAAACATGAGGTCTTAATTATAGACTAATCCATGTTACTGTCCAAAATTTGTGACATGAATAAAATAATGACCGGTGACCGCCACCAAGTGAAACTCCTCCACCAGATACACTAACTGCTTACCAAAAAGCAGGAGGTTTTACGCATAGAGACCATTCCTTGGCATCCAACCACATATATGGGTAGATTCTCAAATCCTTCTTACGTTCCAATACCGATACAAATGACTCTTCCAAATGATATTATAGATAATCCAAACACCAAAGTGTTCCAAGCAATAAAGGTATCCAGGATATAAATCATTTCATGAAAGAAAAAGAAGCCTCCATTGTGTATTATGTATCTACAATAAGTTTGCACATATTTAATTGTTTTATTGTTGGATATTTTTTCACGTGACACATTTTTTATTTGTACTTATTCATTTATTTACAATAAGTTTGCACATATTTGATATAATTTTAAACGCTGCACTATATACATTTTCATTCTTTAGTATAATAGGTAATCACCACACTACTATTTACAATTAACTACTGAAGGTACAATAAAAGCACAACTTACTAACAATAACTTAACAATAGTGATGGAACCCTCTAAGGTATGGAAATCTCAACAAACATTAATATTACCACAATACCGGCCTCTGTAATACACAACTTCAGATATAATACACATCTAACTGAAAACAAGACATAATAAATAAAACTTAGCAGGGATGGTGGAAACCCCTATACAGATAAGTGCAGTACAAATTAACCACTTAACAACCGCTCTATAGACAATTGACGTCTACAGAGCGGTTGCTTAATTCTGGGAGGACGTCTATTGACGTCCTCCCAGAATCGCGCTCCCCGCGCGCCCCCTGGGGCGCGCACACGGGAACATCCGTGACCGTCGGGTCCGGGGGACCCGACTGATCACGGATCGCGGTGAATGGCCGCTGTGAGCGGCCTTTCACCATGTGATCGCGCCGTCAAATGACGGCGTGATCACATGTACACAAGCCGGCGGAAGCGCCGGCTTCTCTCTCCTCTCCGCACCGATCGGTGCAGTGTGAGAGGAGAGAGGGGGGCTCTCCTCTCTCTTCGGCCGCGAAGGCGGCCGAACACATGTACACTAGTGCGGCAGTAAACTGCCGCGCTAGTGTACCACTTTCCGGCGAGTGTCGCCGGTAAGTGGCGCTAGGCACTAGTCAGCCCAGGGGGCCTGGGCTGCCAGTGCCTACAAGGGCACACGCGCGGGGTCCCCCGCGCGCCCCTCGCGCTAAGACCCTCCTGCAGTTATCTGCAGGAGGGTCTTAATTCGTTGGCGAGACATCT
>BLSH010485095.1:1204260-1224449 GCA_018402905.1 Glandirana rugosa | reverse complement strand
TGAAGCTGTCTAGATGCAAAGCTCACTGGGAAACTGTACAGAAACTCTTTCATAACTGGTACCTTACCCCAGTGAAACTAGCACGTATGTACCCGTCATCGACTAATCTTTGTTGGAGAAACTGTGGATCTCCGGGCTCATCCATGCATATCTGGTGGCACTGTCCAAAACTCAAAACCTTTTGGGATGAAGTCAAGGCACTTCTCTACTCTATTACTAAAATACAAGATCACCTCACACCGCAAAAAGCCTTGCTAGGCCTGGGACTGGAGGACTCACCGAGACATACCCACACGATCTATACTCATGTCCTCATTGCCGCACGCCTTACTTTGACTAGACATTGGAAGTCTGCTTCTCCACCAACATGTGCTGAGCTCCTAACCATCCTTAATAACCAATTCCTCTGGGAGCATATGTTTGCAAAAATAAACCTAAAACACAAAGACTTCCAAGTACACTGGGACCTCTGGATACACCATCCATTAGCAATTTGCCTCATATGAGTTACTAACAAATGAGCTCCCTTTCAGCTCAGTACTTCGCTTACTCTGATGAAACTCTGGTTTATACACCTTTCAAAATGTTACTGTTTAAATTCCTCCTGAATACACTCAGCAGGTATTACGCACTTCTATGTTATTTGTTTACTGAATTAATTAATTCTGCCTGCCTTTCTATGTATGTATTGTACCGAAACAACATTGAATGACGTATCATAACATGCAACCCTTTGTTCAATGAAATTCTCAATAAAACATATTGTAAAAAAAAAAAAAAAAATAAAAAAAAAAATGAGCTTTAGATTCTCTCTGGTAATCTCTTGGGTAGACAATTTGAACCAGTAACAGATCATGTTCCATTAATGGATGGCACAGAACAAATAGACCAATAGGAGGGTAAATAGGTGATTCCTGGCCCTCCTAGAATTCAGTTTACAGTGAAACATTGCCCGGGTGTTAGAATGGGAAATGCAGATGCTTTGTCCTGAGTGCACGCGTGCCTGGCAACCTGTGTTCCAACCCTAGGGTTGAAACCAGAGAAGGGTATGTGACAGGAAGACAGGAAAATCTATGGGTTGTGTCCCGGATGGGAGATATATTTGTCCCAGGTTTATGCTGTACACTGATTGCTTTTGGGTTTCTGCTGTGTAGTGAGCCTGAGTCTGACTTATGCAGTAGGCAACCTCTCTTACGGCCCTGGTTCCAGAACCCCTGGTAGAGCAGACTGGGAGTTCTAGAGCGCAGGGGGGCATGAGGGCTGGATCGGACATAGATGGGGGTGAGATGTCATCCAGAGGTTCGTGCGAGACTTAAGAGTAGTGGTACAGGCCGGGTCAATAACATGCGGACAGAGCAGTGCAGGAGGAGCAGGCAGTTGGGTGGTCGGGTGTAGGCAGGTTCGGCAAAAGGCAGGCAACTGAAGTACAAAGGGGTCAGGCAGGAGAATGGTCATAGGCAAGCTGGGGGTCGGTGCAGCCAGAGTTCAAGCAGATACAGGGTCAACCCGGATCACAGGTAAACAGAAAATCTCAGAATGGATTGCTACGGAACACTGGAATGCTGTAGAATGGACAGCACAGGTTGCAGTGTGTTGTCTGCCTAAATGGGTCATTTTGGCACCAATGCCAATGCATATGTGCGTGCACACGCGCGTGCACGGGTGTGCGCAAACATTTAAGGGCGCATGCACACACTATGTGTGCCCGCGCACAGGTATTCTAACGGCCACAGATGTTTCCTTACATTGCCCCCCCAAGGGGCAGCCTCCGGATGCCCAAACAGGCTCTTAGATCTGGGTGTCTCCTCCAGAACGACTTAAAAAGTTCTTCAGCATGGATATGGTCCTCAGGTTCCCATGAGCTTTCTTCAGGCCCATACCCCCTTCCATTTGACCAACAACTGGGTGGAACCACCCCTTTTTCTGCAATCGAGGATGGCTTTCACCTCAAACTCTTCCTCGCCATCCACAAGGATCGGCTCTGGTGGAGCCGTCCTCCGATCTGGGAAGGGGTCCTGGATCACGGGTTTTAGCAGGGTGACATGGAACACTGAATGGACTTGTAAGGACGGTGGAAGATCCAATTCATATGCCACCCTGTTAATTCTTCTCTTCACGGGAAAGGGCCAATGAATCTTGGGCCCAGTTTTTTTGACGGCAAGACAATCTCAGGTTCTTGGTTGCCAACCAGACCCAGTCACCTGGTTGTAAGTCCAATTCCCGGCATCTCCTTTTGTCAAAAGCCCTCTTATAGTGCTCCTGTGCCTGAGACAGTGTCTCCTGTAGCCGTTTGTTGTTCCTTTTGAGGAATTCTGTTGTCTTCTGTACCGCTGGCACCATGCTTTCCGGGGCTAAGTTGGGTATGAACGTGGGGTGGTACCCGAGATTCGCCCAAAATGGAGATTGCTTGGTAGCTGAGTGTATGGTATTGTTGTAGGCAAACTCAGCTATTGGCAGTAATGAGACCCAATCGTCCTGAGCAAAAGAGGAGAAACAGTGGAGGTACTGTTCTAAGGTCTGGTTAGTCCTTTCCGTCTGGCCATTTGTTTGGGGGTTATAGGCCGATGAGAATGCAAATTTGATTCCCAAAGCTGTACACAAGGCTTTCCAGTCCCAGGATGTGAACTGCACCCAACGATCTGAGATTATGTTAATGGGAATCCTGTGTAGTCGAACCACTTCTTTAATGAACGTCTCTGCAGTTTCGACTGCGGTAGGGGTGCCTTTCATGGGAATGAAGTGTGACATTTTGGTAAGGTGGTCCACAATCACGAAGATGGAATTGAGCCTTTCAGATAGAGGTAGCTCTACTATAAAGTCCATTGAGATATGGGATCATGGGCGCTCTGGGACGGGGAACGAGTTTAACAGACCCCAAGCTGTAGCCCGGCTGGTCTTGTTTTGGGCAGAGACTGGACAAGCACTGACATATTTTCTGCAGTCCTTGTCAGCGGAAGGCCACCAAAAGGAGCGCGACAGCAGCTCCGCAGTTTTGCTACCTCCAAAATGTCCCGTCAACTTGTGGTCGTGGCTAAGTTCCAGCACTGTGAGACATAGTTCCTTTAGAATATATATTTTGTTATGGTACCACCACCTTCATTGTCAGCCTAGGATCCGGAGGCATAGTGGATTTGGCCAAAGATCATCTGATCTGAGACAGTAAGTCTTCCTGGGTCAGCAGGAAGTGCCGGGAAGAAAGGATGGTATCTGGTGGTGCGTAACCTCCAGGTTCGCAGAACATCCAAGACAAGGCGTCTGACTTTAGGCTCTTCGACCCAGGCCTGCAGGTAATATGCAGTTAAAAATGAGAGAAGAATAAAGCCCAACGTGCCTGACAGGGTTTCAGTCTTTTGGAAGTATGTAAATATTCAAAATTTTTGTGGTCGGTGAAGACCATAACAGGATGTGCAGCTCCTTCCAATATATACCGCCACTCCTCCAAGGCGGACTTGATGGCTAGGAGTTCCCAATCCCCCACGTCATAATTTTTCTCAGGAGCAGAGAGCTTGCAGGAAAAAAAAGCAATGGGGTGTTGAGAGGCCTTTGAGCCTCGCCTCTGGGAGAGGACTGCTCCCACTGCAGTTTCTGAAGCATCCATCTCCAGGATGTAGGGCAAGGCAGAATCCGGATGCTTCAAAACAAGTGCAGATGTGAATAACTGCTTGAGCTTCAGGAAGGCTTCTTGGGCCTCGGGGGGCCAGTGGAAAGTGGTATTCTGCTTGGTGAGCTGGGTAATAGGTGAGATCACTGCAGAGTATTCCTTGATAAAATTCCTGTAGAAGTTGGCAAAGCCTACGAACCGTTGAACCCCTTTCCTGTCTACTGGAGCTGGCCAATCCAAGATGGCAGAAACATTCTGTGGGTCCATACTGACTCCGGTGACCGAAATGATAAGGCCCAGGAAAGGAATGCTGGAGCATTCAAATGCACACTGTTCGGCCTTGGCGTAGAGCCAATGTTGTCAGAGGCGCTGTAAAACACACCTGACGTGCCTGCGATCGGGTCGAAGGGAATGGTCCTTCTTTTCCACAAAGAAGATCCCTGCTCCTGCCGGGGAAGTAGAAGGCTTAAGATTCTCATCTAGATAGGCCTTGAGGGCCTTCAGTTCTACCTCAGAGAAGGGGTATATCCTGCCAAACGGTACCTCGGCAACGGCCAACAGCTCTATCGGGCAGTCATAAGGCCTGTGAGGTGGAAGTTCATTTGCCCCCTTCTTACTAAATACATCTAAGAACTCATGGTAGACCAAAGGAACAGCTATGTGGGTCTCTGGGTCTGGGTCCATGTCTAGGCATAGCACAGAAGGAGGAACTTCCAAAACCGGCTGCTGGCAGTGGTGCTGACTATAGAGAGAGGAGAACTAAACCTCCCCTGTAGACCAGTTAATGGTGGTACAGTGAGCCCAGAGCCATGGCAGTCCTAAGATAATAGGGAAGAGAGGGGATGCAATAACGTCTAACAGCAGGTGTTCCGAGTGGCCGCTTGTCGTTCTGGCAAGAAGAGCTACGGTGTAGTGGCTGACTGCACCCGATTTAATGGTAGATCCATCAGCCAGGTGGATGACCATCTGGTGGGTCTTAGGTCTCAGAGGGATTTGATGCTGCGCCACAAATGTAAAGTCCAGGAAGCAACTGCATGCTCCAGAGTCGATGATGGCTGGAACTTGAATACTCCCGCCTGGAAGCTGTAGGAAGAGGAGAAGAACAAGGTGGGTCGTAGTACTTGGCAGGGACAAAACTTCTCCTTTGGTAGTGAGGAGCCCCTTACCACACTTGACTGAACAGGACCTGACAAGGTGTCCGGGGCCTCCGCAGTAGAGGCAGAGGTTATAGGTCAGACATCTGTGTCTCTCCTCTGGGGAGAGTGAGGGGCATAGGAGGCTGGGCTCTGTCAGGTCTTGTGGGGCTGGTCCCAGGTAGCTGGGTACTCCTGGTAGCATCCAGGCAGGTCATGCAGATCCTGCAGACCTCTCCACTCTGCGTTCCCACAGATGGCGGTCAACCTGGATGGCCCGGTTAATCAGGGCATCCAGAGATCGGGGAACACCCACATGGGCCAGCTCATCTTTGAGCGGCTCTGAGAGACCCAGCATGAACTGACAACAGAGCGCCGCATCGTTCCAGGCCATATCAGCGCTCCAGCGCCGGAGCTTCGAGACATAGTCCTCCGCCGTACAGCGGCCTTGCTGGAGCGCGTGGAGGGCAGCCTCTGCGGTGGCAACCTGGTGGGGGTCCTCATAGAGCCAAACCATGGACTGAAAAAAGAGGTAGAGGTCAACGGTTTCAGGAGCCTTTGGTTCCAGTAGCCAGTGGGCCCAGGCTTGGGGTTCATCTAGTAACAGAGAGATTATCAGTCCCACCTTGGTGGTTTCCAGGGAAAAGGGTTTCAGGGCAAACTTCTTACGGTCCCCCGTGAACCGTTGGGGCAAGGGCACCTCGGGATCCGTGGGCAAGATGACAACAGTGCAGGCAGCAGGCTGGCCGGAACTTTATGGAGCTGGCAAGGAGAGCTCCAGGACTCTGCTCTCCAACCGGTTGTACCCTTTTTGTAAGTCTTTCACCACTCGGATGAGCCCTGTTAGGTGCATACATAGATCATCCATTGGAGAGGGCTCCTACACAGACTCGGATTGGCTGTCCGTTGCTGTCGCATACCTGATAGTAGATTCTGACTTATGGAGTAGGCAACCTCTCTCAAAGCCCTGGTTCCAGAACCCCTGGTAGAGCAGACAGGGAGTTCTAGAGCGCAGGGCGGCATGAGGGATGGATCGGACACAGATAGTGATGAGATGTCTTTCAGAGGTTCGTGCAAGACTGAAGAGTAGTGGTACAGGCCGGGTCAATAACATGCAGGCGGAGCAGTACAGGAGGAGTAGGCAGTTGGGTGGTCGGGTGCAGGCAGGTTTGGCAACAGACGGGCAACTGAAGTACAAAGGGGTCAGGCAGGAGAATGGTTGTAGGCAAACTGGGGGTCGGTGCAGGCAGAGTTCAAGCAGATACAGGGTCAAGCCGGGTCACAGGTAAACAGGAAATCTCAGAACAGATTGCTGCAGAACACTGGAACGCTGTAGAATGGACAGCACTGGTTGTAGGGTGCTGTCTGCTTAAATGTGCCATTTTGGTGCCAATGCCAGCGCATACGAATGCGCACACACGCACACAGTTGGGCGCAAAGGTGTGCGCTCAAAGCGCACACGGGCGCACGCAAAACACGCAGGGGCATGCTCACTAGCTACGTACAGGCATTCCAATGGCCACAGATGTTTCCTTACAGCCTGTTTGGGCTCAACAAGGGGTAACAAGCTCAGGTGTAACAGATGAAGCACTTAGGGTTCTATAAAACTCCCAGGTTGCTTCAACAAGCTGCTCCACCCTGCAACAAGATTCCTGCTTAGGATTGGGGAGCAGCTTCTTCTGAGTGGTGACATTAAGTCTGTATGACTAAAAGACTCTGTTTTTTCTGTGTGTCAGACAGGTTTTTGGTAAGTGGTAGGCTGTTCCAGACCAGGTAGATAGGTTCCTGTGTTTTGCAGTTAGACGCCCAAAGTGGCAAGGGTTTATTCGATTTTGTTTTATTTTTGCTGTTTTTGATATCTGCACTTGCAACCACAGACTTGCACATTGTCAGTACACCAGGGGAAAGGGCCAAGCTGAAACCTTATCAAATTCTCGAAGCCCGGTGACAGGCAATTCGCCAGGAAGTAAAAAAAAGGCGTGAGTTGGGGGTGATAGAAGAGTCAAATAGTGATTGGTCCAGTCCTATTGTGTTAGTGCCCAAACCATATGGGAGTTGGCCGTTTTGTAATGACTTTTGCCACTTGAATAAAATCACTAAGTTTGACACCTATCCTATGCTCCGCATAGACGACCTGATAGATTGCCTAGGGACAGCCCAGTAGCCCAGTATATGTCGACCTTAGACCTGACCAAAGGGTGTTGGTAAATTCCACTCTCGGGATTGGTCAAGTAAAAAATGGCATTTATAACTCCAAATGGATATTTCCAGTATTGGAGGATGCCTTTTGGGTTACAGAATGCTCCAGCCACATTTCAACGGATAATGGATCAGACCCTTTAGCCTCATTGAGCCTATGCTTCTGCATAACTAGTTGACGTGGTCTTCCATAGTAAGGTTTGGAACTCACACTTACCAAAAGGTTCAGTCTGTGTTAGATTCCATCTGGAAAGCCGGGTTTACAGCCAATCCAAAAAAATGTACCATTGGGCTAGAGGAGGCAAAGTATGTGGGATATACCATTGGGAAAGGTCTAGTAAAGCCCCAAGTAAATAAAGTTAAGGCTATTCAGAGTTGGCCACGCCCCACCAACAAGCAGCAGGTTCAAGCATTTTTAGGAATCGCTGGCTATTATTGCCGCTTTGTTCCCCATTTTACCTCACAGGCTGCTCCACTGACCAATTTGACAAAAGGGATGGAGTCTGTCATGATCCAATGGAACCCAGCTTTTGAGGCCTTAAAACAGGCCTTATGTAGTCAGCCAATGTTATACTTGCCAGATTTTTCAAGGGACTTTGTGGTTGAGACTGATGCATGGGTTAGGAGCTGTGTTGTCTCAGATTTTCAAGGGGGAACAACACCCTGTCATTTACCTCACCCGGAAATTGAAGGCCCATGAAGAAAATTATGCCAACACTGAGAAAGAATGTTTAGTGATAAAATAGGCTTTAGATTCTCTATGGTACTATCTTGGGTAGACAATTTGAACTGGTAACAGATCGTGCTCCATTAAAATGGATGGCACAGAACAAAGAGATCAATAGGAGGGTAAATAGGTGGTTCATGGCCTTCCAAGAATACTGTTTTACAGTGAAACATTACCTTGGTGTTAGAATGGGAAATGCAGATGCTTTGTCCTGAGTGCACGTGTGCCTGGCAACCTGTGTCCCAACCCTAGGGTTGAAACAAGAGGGGGGTTATGTGACAGAAAGCCAGGAAAATCTATGGGTTGTGTCCAGAATGGGAGATATATTTGTCCCAGGTTTACGCTGTATACTGATTGCTTTTGAGCTTCTGCTTTGTAGTGAGCCTGTTTGAACTCAATGAGGGGTAGCAAGCTCAGGTGTAACAGATGAAGCACTCAGGGCTCTATAAAACTCCCAGGTTGCTTCAACAAGCTGCTCCACCCTGGAGCCAAATTCCTGTGTAGGACTGGGGAGCAGCTTCTTCTGAGTGGTGAGATTAAGTCTGTATGACTAAAAGACTGTTTTTTTCTGTGTGTCAGACAGGTTTTTGGGAAGCGGTAGGCTGTTCCAGACCAAGTAGATAGGTTCCTGTGTTTTGCAGTTAGACGCCTAAGTAGCAAGGGTTTATTTTCTGTTTTGTTTTATTTTTGCTGTTTTTGATACGTGCACTTGTAACCACAGACTTGGACATTGTCACCACACCAGGGGAAAGGGTCAAGTTGAAACTTTATTAAATTTCCAAAGCCCAGAGAGAGCTAATTCGCCAAGAAGTAAAAAAAAATGCGTGAGTTGGGGGTGATTGAAGCGTCAAATAGTGATTGGTCCAGTCCTATTGTGTTAGTGTCCAAACCAGATGGAAGTTGGCGGTTTTATAATGACTTTCTATAAAACTCCCAGGTTGCTTCAACAAGCTGCTCCACCCTGGAATCAGATTCCTGCGTAGGACTGGGGAGCAGCTTCTTCTGAGTGGTGAGAGTAAGTCTGTATGACTAAAAGACTCTGTTTTTTCTGTGTGTCAGACAGGTTTTTGGGAAGCGGCAGGCTGTTCCAGACTGGGTGGATAGGTTGCTGTGTTTTGCAGTTAGATGCCCAATGGGGCTAGGGTTTCTTTTCTGTTTTGTTTTATTTTTGCTGTTTTTGATACCTGCACTTGTAACCACAAACTTGGAAATAAACCACTGCTTTGTTTTCACAAAGATCCTGCTGTCTGTTACTGCCTACTTCACTGTGCTGTGACCCAGCCAGGGGGTCCTGCACACCCTGTTACTGAGCTTATCCCTTACAATATATTTATATATTTATTTATATACAGTATATGTTTGTTGCTGTCAGTGTCTCATTGGGAAGATGTTTCTTCACTTCCAGTCCAGCAACTCAACAGAAAATGAGAGGAATTCTCTTTTTCAACAGTTGTCACTGGAACTAGTCTCCCCATTGCAAGAGGTTTACTATTTCAGAGGACAAAAGTACATTTACAGACACCACAATTGTTAATGGATTTAGTTAGAGTAGAACATCAGTAATTGCTATATGATGCTTTCACCCTAAGTTTACTTTTGTTTTGTGTGCCTAGGATTTATACTAGTTGACCCTGTATTTCATCTTTACTTGACCTACCTTGTTATTTTTCTCTATTTTATTTGTGCTTATATTGAGCAGAAGTATCTTGTTCTGCTCAATATAAGAAAGAAGAAACTTGTTTTTGCCTGAGTGTTAAGTAATTTAAACGTTCTGCTACATCTTCTGGTTACATATAGACTTGAAATTCAGCCTTCATTTTGATCATGCTATTCTTTTGTTACTCTTGTATATCAGTACCTACGCAATCCAATACTGTATGTGTTTCTCTTTTCTTTGTATATTACTGCAATTGTATTGATATATATCCTTTTATATATTCAAAATTCAATAAAAGGAGGTCACTTGCAGGAACAGTATAAGAATTCACTGTGGGGGCGTGTCCATGATGGCGCAGCGTGAGGTCGCATAGTAGCTGAGCTCCGAAGGTCTGGATCTGCTTTCCTGCTTTTTTTCGGGTGTGGTAGTCCTCCTACACATTCGCAACGGCTCCCCTACCTCAGCGTCGCTCCCAGGGCATGAAAAGAGGGAAGAACCAACCTCCCACAAGCCACAAAGGGACATCATTAGTGCAATCACTGGTGAAGGAAGGCCCTGGGTCCGGCGCCACCTTCGCTCACCTGGCCTCCCAGACGAAGGAGCCCAGATTGCAACCCGTGGCCTAAGCAGAGGTTGCCGTGGTCATTCTGGCTATTACTACCTGCCAAACTACCCTGACAGATAAAATAGACCATCTACAGACCAGTATTGGTTTCAGCCGTAAAGATCTAGACTCCATAAGAGAGCAGGGGATGGAAGTGGAGCAAAGGGTACCCTCCACTCAGAGGAGGCTCTCCAATTAGGTAAATTAGGCGGTCGCCTAAGGCCTCACCCTCACAGGGGCCACACGGCCACCTAATTTGCCTAATGTGTGTGGAAGGGAATGCCCCCTGGTCACTGTCCCCAAGCTGGAGAGGTAAGCAGGCCAGTAAAATGTCCCTAATATACCAATATATCAACAGCGACCCGGCGCCGACCTGAAGTCTCCTCCCTCTGCCTCTCTCAGCACTCCAGCGCTGCGTCCTCTCTCAGTGACCCCCTCCAGTGTTGCCTGCAGACACATAATAATGGTGGAGGTGGAGCTGCCAGCCGCTGCTGAACCTGCCAAGAGTGGAGGATGCACATGCAGTAGTACGTTCTGTCAGATGTGTGGAGGGGGTGAGTTGGCAGCTTTTTGGAAGAACATGAAACTTTTGTGCAGGGACTCAGGATGGGGCTTCAGATGGGGGAGGGGGCGGTGAGAGCAGTGTCTGCAGCATGGTGGGAGGAAAGTTCAGGTGCTGGTGCTGTGTTGCTCTCTGCATGCCACTGCAAAGTGGCCTCTGCAGTGTTGGAGCAATAGACTAAGGCTCATTCACACCATATACCTCTTTTATACCATCTACACTCCTCTCATGTCATATACCATACACTCTGAACCCCTCTCATGTACATACTAACCACCTCCATACACTCCGCACCCCTCTCATGTACATACCACCCACCTCCATACACTCTGCACGCCTTTCATGTACATACCACCCACCTCCATACACACCACACCCCTCTCATGTGCATACCACCCACCTCCACACACTCTTCACCCCTCTCTTGTACATACCACCCCCACCACTCTGCATCCCTCTCATGTAAATACTTTGCGCAGTCATACCCTCCACTTTCCTCTCCTAGACATGTTTTGTTTACCATCATCATACAGTGCCATTATAATAGCATCATTGGCAAAGAATTGCACTGGTGCCCCCACTAGGGAAATGGTGACCCGTGGCATACACAGTGCACCACAGAAAGTGTGGCTAAATTATGCTACATATTGTGCATGGCTTTTTATTGTAATTAGAAATTTGTTTGATTTTTTTTTTTTTTTCAATTCTTTTATTTTTTTTTTACATTTTTTTTTTGGTGAGGTTTTTTGGTTCTTTGATGAGATATCAGGGATGTAAACAGAATTCTCACTTTTGAGACAGAGAAAGGGACTGGGGAAACAGATTCCCCAGCCCCTCTCTCTCTGTAGCCTCAGCTGTACTGCAGATGAATGGACAGGAGACAGAGGCTCCTGTTAATTCATAAACGGAAGCATAGTAAACAGTTTACTATACTTCACTTATTAATGAACACAGAGTAATTAGTATCGATCACTCACTGTGTTCATTTAGAAAATGAAGGGGCTTGTAATGATACCCACTATAAATAAATAAAAACTTATTGTTAAAAAAAAAAGAAAAGGAAGGGCCAGCCCTTTTTTCTACCCTCCATTCTGAAGATCCCCTACAGCAGTCAGTGGGCGAGAAGAGGAGGGAAGCCGGCAGTGCTGTGGGGGGGCACACTGTTATTTTTTACTGAATTATTTTTCCCATTAAGGGCATGAGTAGGGCCTCATGGCTACGTTTTGCCTAAGGCCTCACAAAGCCTAGAGCCGCCTCTGCCTCCACTGAATATATGCTGCGCTTCACACTCTGAAAATCAAAGTTAAGGCATTGGAATCCAGGGCAGAAGATGCAGTGAACCATAACAGGCAAAAAAATCTGTGGACCTTGGACTTGCCTGAGGGTGTGGAAGGCGCTAATACTACTGCCTTTACGGAACAACTCCTGCTGCCAAATGCTAGGTTTTCCTCCTTCTTCTCTGTGGAACGGGTGCATCGCATACCCTGTGCCTGGGGTCCACCTGGGGCCTCTCCATGGACATTCATATTCAAGTTGCTCCATTTTAAACCACAAACAACAGCTCCTTCCTGCACTCGGTGGGGAGGCCTCTTCAACACCATAACCTTGACTATTACAATGTGTATAGTTGTGGGTAAGAGAGAGGGCTCTGAAGAAGAGGTCTATACCTTGAAAACTGTTTCCTTATTACTCGGTGAAGACTCAGTGCCAGAGGAAATTGTTTGATTCAGGGAGGGCCCATCTTCGAGCCAAAGGGTTAAAGTACAGCATACTGTTTCCCGATTGCTTGAGAGTGGAGGATGGGCAATTGGTCTGATTTTTTTACCTCCCCGGAGGAAGCCTCGGCATGGCTGGACACCATGCATCGACGGTGAGATGTATCTACTCTGTCATGTATCGCCCTCAATATCTTCCCTCTCCCTAGTCTGCCTATGCTCTTCTGGTCTATGACTTGTTTATGACCCTGAATCGTCGCTCCTTACTGTTTTTTTGGCCCCGCCATCTTGCCCTTTGAGCCGCCATGCCATCTGAGGCCCTCTCACATGTGGCGGGCCTAAGGGTACACATGTTCTTCCTTGTTGGCGTTAATGCCTCCACAGTTGTTGCAGATCTTATACGGAACTACAGGCCCGATGACAGCTTACTCTTACCATCCTTGGATCTCCTCAATCCCTTACCTGTACTGATCATATCACTGCAGTATTACCCTGGATGCCTGGACTCCACTACTTCTGATCTGCATGAGTAATGTGTTTCATGTTTTTTGTGTTTTTCTTTCTTTTTTTGGTTTGCAACTACAAAGTTTTAAGATTGTACCTCAAGTCATTGGCTGGGTGATCATACCTCCATTTATCTCCAGATGATTTGCATGGACTATTTATATATATATATATACTATACTATCAGTGCATGCACTGATCATACTGACTGCCTGAATCTTGCTCACATAGCCCCCTAGTTGAGGAATTAGCCATGGTTTGGGGTGGGATTCAGACCTTCCCTAGTTTTTGTGGGGTTGGTGGGGTGGGGAGATCACTTTGTTACTGTTATGGAACATGGTAATTTTCACTGTTTCAAATCAATGTATGGGCCCTTTGACTGGTTTTCTGTGGTCCCTTTTGGTACATGTGATGATGGCTCTCCGAGTCTCGCTGCTTCCTGTTCCCCCCCCCTCATGATAGGAAAAATTTTCTTCTACTGTCGTTATGGCCACCTGTAGGATAGTCTCTTGGAAAGTGAAGGGGCTGAACTCGAAGGTCAAAGGTTCTTTGGTTTTTCAATTGTTACGGAAACACCACGCGGACATATGTGTCCTCCAAGAGAACCATTTGATTGGCGGGAGGGTACTGAGTCTTAAACGTAGCTGGGTGGGTTATCACTATCATTCGACTCACACTAATTTCTCTAGAGGTGTAAGTATCTTGGTTCATAAATCTATCCCATATAAATTGCTGGATTTTGAGCAGGGGGAAAAGACAGGGCATCTCCTGGCCTGGTTGGCCAAGGAACAGTCTACACCAGTTTCTATCCCCCGCATTGCTGACTCCAAATAAATGAATACTTTGTCACTTATTATAGGTACTCCTATACCTCCAAGCTGATGTGTTTGGAGGAGGAGGTGGCTGCCTACTTGAGGGATATAGAACTTCCTTTCCTGACTGCCTCCTACAGGGATAAAATTGACAGAAATCCAAAATGTGGTTAAATCCATGCAAACAGGGAAATCCCTGAAGGGCTCCTGGTGGAATTAGATAAAACTTACGAGGGCTCTCTCGTTCCCCTTTACCATAGGATGTTGGCCCGAATACAGGACTCAGGGGCTTTTCCTCTGTCAATGAGAGAGGTGGTAATTAGAGTTGAGCGAACCTGAACTGTAAAGTTCGGGTTCGTACCGAACTTTGGGGTGTCCGTGACTCGGATCCGAAACCGGACATTTGAAAAAAGTTTGGGTTCGAGTTCTGGGTTTGGGTATTTGATCACGCATGTTGAATAGCTGCAGGGCAGCCAATCAACAAGCATTTCACTGGTTTGCCCTTAGAAGCCATCACAGCCATGCCTACTAATGGCATGGCTGTGATTGGCCAGTGCATCATGTGACCCAGCCTCTTTATAAGCTGGAGTCACTTATTGCTGCATGTCACATGCTCTCTGGGTAGTGTAGGGAGAGGATGCTGCCAGTGCTGTGAGGTAGAGATTGCAGATAGATAGATAGGTAGAGATTCCTACTGCTACTAGAGGAGTATTACGAAAAAGTACAAAAATTATTTGAATTCAATGGGGTTCGGAGTAAAGTTTGGGTCAAGTTCGGTACCGAACCCGGACTTTTTTCCGAAGTTCGGCCGAACCCACCGAACCCGAACATCCACGGGTTCGCTCAACTCTAGTGGTAATAGTTGTCCTTCCCAAGCCTGGCAAAGACCAAGATCTGCACTCCTATTATAGGCCAATTTCACTACTTAACGTAGATGCAAAGATTCTGGCTAAGGTATTGGACTTGTGCCTCAATAAAGTTATTACAGCATTGGTACATCCGGATCAAACTGGGTTCATGTATGGCAGAGGAACAGACGTCAAAATCCATAGATTATTCACACAACTGGCTAGGGCAGATGAGCACAGCCCCGGGGTGGTGGTCTCTTTGGACGCCGAAAAGGCATTTGATTCCATGGAGTTGACTTATCTCTGGGCTGTCCTCCAAAAATTTGGGTTCGGCCCCACCTTTATTTCATGGATCCTTATGCTATATTCTGATCCACTTGCTCGGATACGCACAAATAATTCTCTGTCCTGACCCTTCTCTCTTGGCAGGGGGAGTAGGCAGGGCTGTCCATTGTCCCCTGGTCTATACACACTGGCAATAGAACCCCTTGCTGTCACAATCAGAGTGGAGGGTGCAGTTAAGGGGATCACTGTGGGGGTACTCAAGGAAAAATTATCGTTATATGCAGATGGCACTCTCCTTTATTTGGCTGACATCACCTTGTCACACCCCATAGCCGTCAGAATTCTGGATATATTTGTCTCATTCTCAGGGATTAAAATTAATTGGAGGAAATCCCTTCTATTACTGCTCCATACAGCACACCCTAAGGAGTTTAAATATTAAGGTATTAGGGTTGATGGGGGCCTACACTCGTATTATACCCTCAATTTGGATCCTCTATTGAGTCAATTCTCACAGCAATGTACTTCATGGTGGTCCCTCCCACTTACATCGGTAGCCAGGGTCTATTTGATTAAGATGGTTTATCTCCCAAAATGTTTATACTTTTTTTGTAATACTCCTCTACCTATATTGTGCTCCTTTTTCCATAGGATAAATGCTATATTCACTAGTTTTATATGGGCAGGAGGGACCACCAGACTGGCCCTCTCCATGTTACAATTACCTCTTAGCATGCGCGGACTATCACTTCCTAACTTTCAGATGTATTATTGGGCAGCAGTGTTGGTCATTGTCCGGTGGTGGTTCTCTGAGCCTTAAGATAACTCTGCTGGGACTCTGGAGGCCACCATTGTGGGATCCTATTCGACCCTTGGAACCTGGTTTTTAGAGGCCCTAAAGCTCACCCTGAAATGACATCTCTAATGCACACTACTGTGCAGGTATGGCATAGGGCTAGGGTCAAATATCATGAATCAGAGTCCTTTTCCCCATATCCCTTTGTGGGGAAGTCCTTCTCTCCCACACATGAGCACGATTCCGGACCCTAGTATTTGGGCCTCTCGGGTTGTGGTGAGCCTCAAACATGTAGTGGTGGATATTCCCTAAGCTTGAGGCAGCCTTTCAGTTAACCAACTGGATGATTTTTAGATACTGCAGCTTAGGCATGCCTTTGGCAGACAGTTCCCCTCAAGGATTACATTGGATTTTGATCCCATTGAGAGCTTATTAATCTCTGGAGTGTTGCATAGGCCTCTCTCCTCCCTCTACATGCTTATGTCTATGGCCTATGCTGCTAAGGTGGATACGTTGTCCTCCAAATGGCATGCTGATATCCCAGATCTGGAGAAGGAGGAATGGGAGGATTGTTTGGATAAATCTCTCTCTAGTGGAGACCATCGTGGTGATATACAAGCCCAGATTAAATTTGTCCACAGGGTGTATTACGCCCCTCACCGCCTGGTTACCACTTACCCGTCTGCTTCCTCAGAATGCTCGAGATGCCAACACCCAGAAGCCTCTTTTTTTCATATGGCATGGTTTTGTGCATCCCTACAATTGTATTGGCAGCAGGTAGTTCCTGATCTTAACTTGGTTTGTGATTTGACTTTAGGATTGGACACAAAAATGTTGTTACTTAATGTTCTTTAGTACTCTTGAGGATACTTCTTTGCTGGAAGTCCTTTCAGCCTCTTTCGGTCGCTTCTTAGCGGTCAACTGTGAATCAAGTGCCAAAAGAAGTTTGACAAAGTTTGGTCTGCATGGATAGACTCTTGGGGTAAAAGAATGGTCTGAGAATCCATCCTATCTTTAATGGCAACATTGTTTATTACTTCCCCACTAAGAGCTGGTATCCCCAACTGTTGAATTCTACATTGGTATGCATGTTTGCCCTCTTCGTGTCATCTTCCCTTGCCTCATCCTCCTTTTCATGCGTCCTCTTTGCCTCCCCCCTCTTTTTCCCATCCCCTCCTTTCCTCCTGTACCTTGGGGTTTCTCTCCTCCCTCCTTGTATTGATTTGGTAGCATTTCAGTATTATGCCCCCCACTGCAATAAGATATGCCCCCACATATAAGATACTCATGGCTGACTTGGGTTTTTTTTCTGTTGCTTATATTATGTACTGATGTCTTCTTGTTCCTTGGATTGCTATGTACATGCATATCTGCCTTGTACTCTAATAAAAGTTTTTCTGTTAAAAAAAAAAGAATTCACTGTGAAAAGCTGGGGGGATTCTGGTCAAAGAAAAAGATAGAAGGAGAAACAAATGGAGATAGTGGGGTAGGTAGGGGGTCCCAATCTCGAGCAATCTATATAAATAGGGTACTAAGCAAATGATGCATATTGATATCTTAGTCAAGGAGTCATGGAGAGATAGTAAGAGTTCTTACATAAGGCATATGTCATATATTTTCTGAAACCATTGAGCAATAGCAGAAATATTATAGACTTTTATCCTCATTGTGCGGGAGTAATAGATTTACCCACGTTTAAGAGGTGCAAGGTAATAGAGTGCCTATATTGGTCTGTTGATTCATTTGTATAATGAAGTAACACCAGCCAGTGGTTCAGGTCAATACTATAGTCCTAGATTTTGGGCGCTATTATTGTTGATTTGTCTGTCAAAGAGTCATACTAACTCTGGCTTTACTAGCTAGTCAATCACTGTCCTAGAAAAATTATGCACATATTAGGTGTGCCAACAACTGATATGAAATATACATACTTGTCCACAGTTAGTGATATACCAGTGTAGCATGTGCTAAGAGGCACTTGATATGTTGGGTTCTCTGTTCTGCCATCTGTCTTTAAACTGCTTGGTTCCCACTAAAACAACTGGTTGTAGGTTGAAGGCCACTCATACCTGTGTAATTTAGGCCCATCTGTAAGAAGCAGTCTCTATTAGCAATAACTGTCAGTAGGGAACTAAGCTTGGTAGTTCCACTCACATGTGAAATCCAATAAAAACATCTTTAAAGTGTTTCGTGCCCTAAAGAAAAAAAATATTGATCCTGTTCCTTTAAAGCATGTTATATAGCACAGTGCTTGTGCTGTGTAATTTGGCCCCTTGTATCACCTGAAATACCTGGCTTATCCTGCCTGGCTCTGCCCTCCCCCTGTAAACTGACCACGGTTTATCATGGCTGCTGAGCCCTGACATTGTGGTCAGTTTACGTGCCTTTGTCATCCGCAGCTCTGCTGTCTGCTCTCCCCCATCCTCTCCCCCTGCCCTTCCTGCCTGTCAACTCTTACAAGTGCCCGTCCCTCCCCTCCTGTTGATAAAATTACTTTTAAATTTTCACACAAACATCCCTGTTTGCTAATGACAAGTGTCCCAGTGAATTTGTTTTATAAATAAAGTGCCATTCTATACCTGATTTCAGAGCACCTGACCGGCCTCTCTCCTCCTCCCCTCCCAACTGACATCAGCGGGGGATTCTTGGCCCTTCCCGCTGTAGCTCTCAGATCGGAATAGGGGAGAGTCGGTTATGTGAGTGCCGCACTGAAATCAGGTATAAAACGGCACTTTATTTGTAAAGCACTGACACCGGGACACTTGTCATTAGCAAACAGGGAAAAGATAACAGAGTTGCTTAACAACCACTTTAAGTCCCATGTCCACAGTTTCCACTAAATAAAACACATATAAAAGACTGCAAAACAGAAAGAACAGGGGAGAGAATTAGTAGGAGCACCCTAATAACCTATGGCCAGTGTGTTTCCTCTTTATATACACAATGCTATGTCTCCCAAAGACCACCCATAGCACCCCAATGGCCAGCTTCCCCTGCCAAAATTGAACTAAAATAGAGTCCACTAATAGGGAGATAGGGGACGGTCCCTCCCCATGTGTGTCTACCCTTGATCAACTGTTGGAATCTTCCAGGCATGAGAACACCAAACAAGGTGTACAGGGACTTGAAATAACACAACCGGAAGTGACTTCATTCATATACTGGAAATGGTGTCCAAGTCTCCAGGAAGGCCGCCATATGCACTCTATGGCAGAAAGCAAGTGTGGCTCGAATACTACATCCAATCTAGGGAAACACTGGACATGTTTACCAGCCACCCCATACATGGGAACACAAGCCAAAGGAGAAGAAGAAAACATACCACCCCGAGTTGGCTCTATCCAATGCTCCAAACATACACAAGCACCAACTCAAATGTCATGTCTAACATCCTTGCAAAAAAATAAAAAAGAGAGATGAGGGAGAGGGAAAAAGGAAGTCAACCAACCTTGTCACCCATCAGGGGCTCACAATCTCTGGAAAACAATATTAATGTACGCTTACATGGCTTAAGGGTCAGTAGTATCTCGTATGCTATATTATTAAAAAGATCACTAAGCCAAAAGAAATCCATTATTGTATCCCAAAAAAAACTCAATCTAGAACAGGGCAAAGTTCATACTTTCATTTAAGCCAGGTGGTTGTGTGGCTTTCAGTTTGTAAATACATTTTGTTTCAAACTGAATTATTCTTCTGTCAAATTTGCCTCCCCTGATATAAGGGTGGATTTTTGCCAGCGCTCTAAATTTAAGGTGGAACTACACTGCATCTGAGCACCACAAACCAAAAATGCTATTATCCAATTTTACTATTCAAAGGAAACTCCCCATCCATGTTTCCATGCTTTATTTTGTTGAGAAATTACCTTTAAAAACACCCTCCTAGCATTTTTGGCCATAGTCATCTTAAACAAGGACAGATGATTCATGTAGCAGTTTCTTCCTGGAATCCATCTTTCCTTACCTCAGGCATGCAGGCAGAAGGGTGTGAATAGCTGAGAAAACCCCTTCTCCCCTCCAGAAGACTCAAGGGATGTATGACATAATTTGCCTAGGCCTGGAAACCAGGAAGCAACTGAACAAACATAAATATGAATCTTAAAATAAGTAAATATGATATACTTTCCTATTTATTTACTAATGACAGCAGGATAAGGATTAAAAATAGTCAATGTTGATTGACAGATTGAATATGATATACTTTCCTATTTATTTACTAATGACAGCAGGATAAGGATTAAAAATAGTCAATGTTGATTGAAAGAGTGAAGTTTCACTTTAAGAAAATCAATACCTCTAGTAACTCTCTGGTTAACCAGAGTTCAGTAAAGAGGTCCTTTCCAAGGTATCAAGGTACACCTAGGACAAGTTCCCCCTGTATATTTATACTTGTTACAAGGAAAACGGTTAAATACCTATGAAGTCCAGAGTGATTTAGTAGTGTAAGTCAATGTAAGGTTGGTGTAATAAAACACTTAATACTTTGGTATCCCTATCATGACATATCAATGAATGGACACCGACGTTCAGTGTAATACATCCTTTTGTTTTTCTTACAAGACCGTTTCCTAGTACCTGGGACACATACTGTAGTTATTATCTTTGGATCTTTCAGGACAACAGTGTGTAAAACGTTTTTTTTGATATCATAACTAAAAGAATTTCACTTTGAAGTGAGAAAGTTAGTTGTAACTGATAAAAATTAGGAATAGGACGACAGTAATCATTTATTTATCCTTTCATATAG
>BLSH010485095.1:1073928-1088504 GCA_018402905.1 Glandirana rugosa | reverse complement strand
ACGCCCCCAGAAGATAGAAGACTTCCCAGAAGAAAGAAAAGGAGCCGAAGAAAGAAGACCCTTCAGAAGATAGAAGACCCCCGCAAAAGAGCCGAAGACACCGGAGAGGGAGAAGAGAGGGGAGAAGATGCCGGAGCTGATTTAATAAAATATTTTAAAAACCTGTGTAGTGCGTTTTTTTTGTACACTTTCTTTCCAGGTAAATGGGTAGGAGTACGATGTACCCCATACTCCTTTACATAGGGTGGAGGGCCGGCATCTGGGGGCCCCCTTGTTAAAGGGGGCTTCCAGATTCCGATAAGTCCCCGCCCGCAAACCCTGACAACCACCGGCAAGGGTTGTCGGGAAGAGGCCCTTGTCCTCATCAACATGGGGACAAGGTGCTTTGGGGTGGGGGGTGCAGAGCCCCCCCTGCCCCAAAGCACCCATACTCCCCATGTTGAGGGCATGTGGCCTGGTATGGTCCGCGTAGGGGGGGCGCTCGATCGTCCCCACCCCCTTTCCTGGCCTGTCGGGCTGCATGCTCAGATAAGGGTCTGGATTTCGGGGGGCGCCATGCCTTTTTTTTTTGGCGTGGGGGTCCCCCCTTACAATCAGTACCAGACCAAAGGGCCTGGTATGCTCTTGGAGGGGGACCCATGCCATTTTTAAAAAAAAAATTGGGCGTGGAGTTCCCCTTCAAGATCCCCAGAGCATAAGTCGCATGCCAAAGTCGGATCAGTGAAGACACTAATCCGACTTTGATCCGACTTCAATGCCTTTCAAAGGGCTAAAGTAGGATCAAAGTCGGACAAAAGTAGTACAGGAACCTTTTTCAAAGTCGGTCTGACTTTGGAAAACACAAGTCAGACCAGTTAAGACGGCTCTCATAGGGAATCATTGTTTTTGTGAGGTAATGCAACTTGTGCTCCGAGAATCGGATAGTATTAACCCACCCTAACCATTATTAAAACCACTGCTCCTGAAAAAAAAAAAAAATTATAAACTTTTTTCTATTCAGACATTTCCCCTAGGGCTAAGGCTGTTAACAGGTTCCCCACCGCGCGCCGTCTTTTCACGGCGGCAGTGGGGGAGCCCTGCGTGAATCGCCGTAAATAAGCAGCGATTCCCATTTGGCCACCAGGGGGCGCACACCCGCCGCACTCCTGGGGAGTGTGCCCGCGGCTCGTGCGGACCCGATGTCCGCCGGCGAGCCGCGATGAGCGGCTACAGAGAAAGAACCGGGAACCGCCGATGTAAACACGGCGGTTCCCCGCCCTGTCAGTGGGGCATGAGAGATCTACTGATCCCTGTCACTGGGATCAGTTAGATCTCTCATGCCCATGTTAGCCCAACCCCCCCCTCCACAGTAAGAACACACCCAGGGAACACAGTTAACCCCTAGCTCTCCCCCCTGCAGCTTAACCCCTTCACTGCCAATGAAATTTATACAGTAATCAGTGGACATTTAAATTTCTGATCGCTGAATAAATGTCATTGGTCCCAAAAAAGTGTCAAAATGTTCCGACATGTCCCCCCCAATATCGCATTACCGCTAAAAATCGCAGATCGCCGCCATTACTAGTAAAAAATTTAAAAAAAATAAAAACCCCAGAAATGAATTCTCACCATCCGTAAATGAGGCCACTTTTGCGCAAACCAATCAATAAACGCCGATTGCGATTTTTTTTTATCGCAAATATGAGGAAGAATATAAATCGACCAAAAACAGTGAAAAAAAAATGTTTTTTTATATTTTTTTTTGGATTTGAATTTTTGAATTTTAGCAAAAAGTAAGAAATTTGTGTTTTTTTGCAAAATGGTCGCTCTTTCTTTGTTTATAGCGGCGATCAGAAATGACGCAGAGGCGATCAAATACCACCAAAGTGGGAAAAAAGGACGCAAATTTTGTTTGGGTACAACGTCGCATGACCGCGCAATTGTCAGTTAAAGCGACGCAGTGCTGAATCGCAAAAAGTGCTCTGGTCCTTAAGTGGTAAATTCTTCCGGGGCTGAAGTGGTTAAAATTAGAGAGAGGGGTGGTAATGTTTTTTGGGTTTTTTTTATGGCAATGAACTTGCATACAAGCATTAAATGGAGGAATTCTGAAATCACAGGTTCGATTCCAGCCAACATCAGGCACATAGAACATGTGATCTGAGAGGCATCTTCACAGGCAAATAGACGCCGCATGTGAGTTAATTTACTCCCTTTTGTGAGAGCTGAAGTTGTAATTGCCTTTAATTGGGGGTTATTTTAAGGCACTGCTGGAGTAGATTTGGGAGGTATAGTAAATCAGGGCCAGAGAGAGGTGCTGACATGATGACCAGAACTCTGATCTCTGCATCTTTTTATGTAAGTACAGTGTGTTGCCCCCTCAGTAACATTGACCAGTGAAATGACTGGCAACAGGCAGTTATTTCTGAGAAATTTTTGTACAGGGTATTTGTGTCTGACTATGCCTTCTTTAGCCTTTTGTATGGTTTAATTCACATAGTAAAGTCAACAAGGGCACTGTGCTGTGTTTTCCCCCAGGTACATAGCTCCTAAGGAAGCCGGTGATGTCACTGGATGCATGTACATTAAATATCTCCTAAACAGTGCACATTTAGGAGATATTTACAGTACCTATAGGTAAGCCTTATTATAGGCTTACCTATATGTAAAAGTCAGAGATGGGAGTTTACTCCCACTTTAAAGAAAGGTAGTGTTAAGTATGGATCCACAATGCTAATGGTTTGCTATTACGTGTACTCTAAGATATGACCATAGACCAGTAGTGATATGCCTAAAACAAAAATTTGTTTTTTAAATGTTCTTAAATCTATCTAACCACTGTTAGCAATTTTACATACACATGTAATATAGAAACAATACCATGTAAATTGTGAACTAATATTAATACATTGGGGTTGATTTACTAAAACTGTGCAAAATCTGGTGCATCTCACAGTACAAGAATATTGTAATGGTTTATTCCTACTCTAGTTCATTACCCTTTGTGACAAGGGGGTCTTTAGCTCTTGTGGTAGGTGTGTGTTCAGTGAGTTTCCGACAGCCAGGATCTCTGTTTGAGGGTATGGTAGCCCATGTTTATTAACCCCTTCCTTACCGGGCACTTAAACCCCCCTCCTGCCCAGACCAATTTTTGGCTTTCAGCGCTGTCGCATTTTGAATGACAATTGCGCGGTCGTGCGACGTTGTACCCAAATAAAATTTGCGTCCTTTTTTTCCCACAAATAGAGCTTTCTTTTGGTGGTATTTGATCACCTCTGCGTCATTTCTGATCGCCGCTATAAACAAAAAATGAGCGACAATTTTGCAAAAAAGACAATATTTTTTACTTTTTGCTAAAGTACAAATCCATTAAAAAAAATATTCATCAGTTTTGGCCGATATTTATTCTTCTACATATTTTTGGTAAAAAAAAAATCGCAATCGGCGTATATTGATTGGTTTGCGCAAAAGTTATCGCGTCTACAAACTGGGAATTGATTTATGGCGTTTTTATTATTTTTTTTTTTTTTACTAGTAATGGCGGCGATCTGCGATTTTTAGCGGGACTGCAATATTGGGGCGGACATGTCAGACATTTTTGACACATTTTTGGGACCAATGACATTTATACAGCGATCAGAAATTTAAATGTCCACTGATTACTGTATAAATGTCATTGGCAGTGAAGGGGTTAACCAGCAGGGGGCAGTGAAGGGGTTAACAATGTTCCCTGGGTGTGTTCTAACTGTGGGGGGGCAGGGCTGGCCGGGACATAACAGATCTAACTGATCCCAGTGACAGGGATCAGTAGATCTGGTATGTCCCCTGTCACAGAACGGGGAACCGCCGTGTTTACAACGGCGGTTCCCCGTTCTGAGGCTCCTGAAGGAGATCGGCGGGTCCGGGCGGACATCGAGTCCGCCCGAGGCACGGGCACGCGCGCGCAGCGTGCGGCGCGCGCGTGCGCGCGCCGCTGCTGCCACTAGGGGGCGCGCGAGGAGCGCGCACATGGGGCGACGTCCATGGACGTCGTCCCGGCATTCCAGATCCGCGCTGGAGCCGTACTATGGCAATAGCGCGGATCTGGAGTGGTTAAAAGAAAGTTCAAAGTAAACAGAAATCACAGGGTTTCCCTTGCAGGGGGTTGTCACTATCCATATGCAGCAAACATAAACGCATATACTCAGCCTCCTGACTCATCAAAGAACAATAGCTCTCCTGGCTATATGGTTTAGTAGCTTTTCTGGCTACAAGCGATCAATAGCTCTCCTGGCTATAAGCGATCAATAGCTCTCCTGGCTATAAGCGATCGACCACTGCACGATCAAGGGTCTCCTCTGCCTCTGTGCAAAAGTGGACACTCAGACTGCCTCCTGCAGTCTTCGACTCCTGGAGACCGACTGTCTCCCTTCTCGGAGCCTTCTCCCAATGTGTGCCCCTGAAACCTTGGCCTGACAGCCTTAACAGGCCTCCACCCAGCTGTGCAATCAGAGTCCTGCTAAGTCCCAAAATCCGGACCCAGGACTGGGGATCTCATCCCACCCGGATCTCTAAGAGATCCCCAGGCTCCAGATCTTGAAACGGACTTTATGAAATGAGGAAACTGAAAAGCCAGTTTCCTCTTAGATGCGCAATGCCTCTGGAGCCCCTCAACCTGCCAGGTTGAGAATTCTGGGCCATCCCTACCATCTAAACCCTAAAAGGGTAATGCTCTGCCACACCTTCAATAAATCAGGTCCATTATCTTTTAACTGCTTTGAGTTGTCTGAAAAGATTGGATAAATCTATAGGTAGACGATCTTGTTAAAGTATTTGTGAAAATAAATACAGCTACAGGAAACTGCAAAGAAGGGAAACTTGTTTGTCTACCATAATCAAATTTTAATAATCAGAATAAAAATGTTTTTACCTTTTTTATTTCCTTTTCATTGGAGCTCACATGACTGCAGGACCCCCTTGGCTTGGTTATTCCCTATGATAGGGGGCACATCCTTATAGTGAGTGGGCAGAGGATGACCTCACACACAGTGGGAAAGCACATTCCCCATTTGTATGCACTGCATTTCAGCAGTGTTGACAAAATTGCTCCAACCCTCAACGTCATAGTTAAACTGACATATTTTAATTTTTGGGGTACTGTACACTTTAAAGTCTACTTTTGTTTTATTTGTCCTGAAAATGGAAAGCCATTTGTGTCTTTTCTTGATTTTGCAAGTTAAGTTAGACTTCTCTGTTGCACAAACGAAAAGACCATTTATATTTAAAGTGTTTTCTTTTAAGATCTTTTTATAGTTTGTTTGTTCCCCAAGTTTATTATCTTTCCTTTTATACGCACACTTCTTCATAATAGAACTGATGAATTTCTTCAGACAGGCAAATTACATCTTGATGACTGCTACCATTACCTGAATACATTAGCTCATGCTTATAAAGACATCTTTTAATATTTTTTTTATTTTGCCATTAAAGTCAAACACTATTTGAAGAAAAGTTTATGGCTGAACACATTAAACAAGTTACAATATTGTACAAAGCTGAGAATTAGTAACTGATTGACATTTTTATTATGAGAGAGAGTTTTTCTTGGGAAACATGTTCCACCTTTGTCTAAGTCAGCCCATAGATGATTCAATTTTCTTTCCTTCCACAGCAGTTGGAAGAAAGGAAAATCAATGCCTCCCGCAGCAATATTGTGTTCTGCCAGTTCTGCTTCCTGGCAGGGAGAACACAATGATTACCACTAGTGGCTATAGCCATTGGCAGTAATCGTATGTACAAAAATCTGACAGGCTGGTTGCACATAAGTCAATTCATGGTATGTGCAGGCTCTAAGTTGGATTGCATAAAGCGTGCAGGAAGTAGCTGCTGTAGATCATGGCTTCCTGAGGGAGTTAATTGTCATGTGATGGTTTTACTTTGACTGAGAGAGTGGCACAGTGTCCCCTAAGGAGAAAGAGGAGGTGAATCTTGAGAAGTGTAGATTGGATGTTGGCTTCCATCCATTTTACTAAGTGGGTCAGCTGCATACTTGATGGCAGCACAATTCTTGTGGTGAATGCGCACTGAATATGGGTGAAGGATTTTTGAACATGTGTGTGCACTGTATGTCATCACTTTTTCCACGGGTGTTCTTCTTTAATCTTTCAAAAAAATTTTTTTCTTAGGGGGCGTGGCTTGACCATGGCGCTGTGAGGACGCTTTTCCTTGGAGCTCCATGCGGTGCTGGAGAGAAAAGACCGACAGATGATGAATGATACCCCCTAGCTGCATCTATGTCCACACCTGAAGGTGCCACAGGTACCCCGGCCGCGCTTAGAGGCTCGGACATCTCCACATATTTCCTCAGAAACACAGTGGCATCGACACAGACCTCAGCCTCGGCGTCCAAGATGGCGCCGTCCCGCTCCGGCACGGTGGGGAATGGCGCCCAGAGGAGGAATGAGAGGAAAGCTACACAGACAACAGCTGCTGTGCCTGGGACGTCGCTGCTCTCAGAGCTCCCAGATTCCCCTATACTTTCTCCGGTGATACCACCAAAAGACTTTACTGCTTCTTCAGCTTCAGACCCAGAACAACTATCCCTGCCCTCAGTAGCGGGGCCGCCTTCGGCAGTGGCCTGGCGGGACCTGCTTGCTCGTCTGACAACCAAACAGGACATGTCCGCAATGGCAGCGACCATAGTCAATACCCTGTCTAGGGAAATCCAGGATATCACGCATCAAGTGGACCAGGTTGACACCCGGGTTACCGAAGTGGAAACCACCACAGCAGATCTGCTGAACAGGGTCGGGGAGCTGGAGGAGGCTCAGGCTGGCCACAGCAGGCAGCTAATCCTGATGCAGTTAGCCGTAGATGACGGGGAAAAATCGGAACAGACGCAATAACATCAGGATCCACGGCCTGCCAGAAGCCACGTCTGGGGCGGACCTGTGGGCGACTGTCACCGCCATCTTCAATGGCCTTCTGAATAAGCCCCCCACGGAAGAGTTGGAGCTGGATCGGGTGCATAGAGTGCAAGGACCCAGATCCGACGATGCGGCCCTCCCCAGGGATGTCTTGGCCAGGGTCCACTTCTTCAACGTTCGGGAGGACATTATGCACAGAGCTTGGGCAAATGGTCCGATCGACTTTGATGGAGCCACCGTGCGACTATTCCCGGACTTGTCCAAGCAGACCGATGCACACTGCGACCGCTACTGGAGAGGATTAGAGCCTCAGGAGCTACTTACCGATGGGGGCACCCGTTCCATGTCATCGTCCAGAGAGGCAACGGGACTTTTGTCCTACGATGGCCGGACCAGCTCCCGGATCTTTTTGCTTTTCTGGAAGAACCCGTGATTCCTGTCCCAGATTGGCTGACCTTCCCTACCTTCACTGGCCAGGCGACACCTGGAGTGTCCTCCCCGAGACCCCAGAGGAACAGAAGACGTAGACAGCGCTCCGGATCCCGTTCGGCGCCCAGGGAGAGGCCCTCCACTTCTGAACAGTAGCATCTGAACAGTAAGGTCTTGCCCCCACCTCTGCTCACCCCTCTTTACGGATCCAGCTAACCTTCTACATACTTTAATTCCCATTTTTCCTTATGTGTTGTGTTCTCTTGGGGCCTTTATCTCACCGGACCCCTTTTGCCCTTCTCAAACTGCCCGACATTATCAACCACCGAATGTGCCCCGTATGGTTATACTATTGCGGAACCCTCCCCTTGCTGGCAGATCTTTGCCTGAGCCCAGATACAGTGCAAAGGGACGTGTCTGCTTGTTGTCTACCCACCCTTTTGGAGTTGAGTCACATCCCGGACCGGCCATTTCCTTACTTGGGTGTCTGGTTATGTGCAGGCCGCTGGCCACTATATACCTCCTGTGCATACACTTAGAATGGTTAATCTGTGATATACACTGTGTTTTCTCATTGACAGTGCGTTCTCATTGATCGTTCTCATTTAAGTTTTATTTGCCTGTTGTGTCATGCTGTGGCCAGTTGCTTGTAAAGATATACCAATTTGTTATGTGTCCGGGGTGGGGGTTGGTGCGGACCGACCATTCGGGCCCTCCGTCCCCTCACCCACGGCCTGACCAGGGCCTCTTCTCTGGGGATGGGAGGCGGGTCTAGATGGCTTGGGCTCGGGGGGAGGCCTGGGAATGTAGGCCGGGGGGTAGCCATGGTGTACAGAGTCGGCGGTCCATGGCTGCCCCCCACCTTGCTGTGTTGAGGTCCGCTTGTTAGCGTCCAGGCCGGTATTCTTCGGGTCTCCCGGGAACCCAACCAGTAGGGGCGGGATACGCAAGTTGTTTGTGACACAGGCGCGGTCGGCCGCGTCCGCGGGCTCCCTCCGTAGTCACCGACTGTTCTCTTATGGGGCCACGGCTCCACAGGGCTCCAGCTCTGAATTGGCCTGAGACAAGACAGACACGGAGGGCACCCCTGGTCGGTCATCCCACAGACTATCTGGGCGGTGGACTGGGGGGGGGGATTTGCCACCCACGGATCACTGCCTTACACTTACGATTTCGACGCGTGTGGGGTTGATCCTGTTTTCCCCCTCCACGCGGTCGACTCCGACGGTTGATACGAAGGCGTTGGGACGGTGGTCCCCACACCGGACCCGTGCTGGGCCTCCCTTCCCCCCCATGACACTGCCTGGACCGATGGGCGTCGGGAAAGGTCGTTGCATGCCCCAACAAGAGACAGCCCTAACTTTCATCTTAGAAGGTCAGTCATGGGTGAGAACAGGTGAAGGTGAGCCGGGGGGAGGTAGACCGGGAATGTCTGCTTGCTGTTTCGCTGTTCACTGTTTACTGTTTACTACTTATCATTCATTAGATAATGTTCCCGTAATTATTATGATGCTCAGTTGCACAACCGTGACCCCCACAAACTTTACTACTAGCTCAATTTGGGATACGCCGGCTGCGCTGGTGGCTGGGGTGGGGGGGTCGGGCCCCGGGGGGAGCGGGGGTTTGGGGGGTGGGCCTAGCCCTGCGCCCTTCTCCTGGCCCCCCCCCTCTGGGGGGCTCGGCCTCTGCCCCTGCCACGTTCGGGCTGGCTTCTCGCGTGTCCCCTCTGGGGGGGGGCGCGTGGGGTCGGCCGAGAAGTGTGACTGCATGCGGGTGGGTCTCTAGACCCATAAGTGTTCCATAATTTCTCCCACATCCGCACGTCTCCTACCACTTTGCGGAGTCAGTCTTCCAGGCTCTGATCGTAGGCTGCGCTTTTGGCGCCTGGCTCTAGTGAGCCGCTGTTAGAGTTACTTCTCTTTACCTTTCTCCTCTCTTCCTACCCCCTTTTTTTTTTATCTCCCCCCTCAGTTGTGGTGTGCCGGGTGCGCTTAGCGAACGGTCCTGGACCGACGTGCCCCCCCGGAGATGGAGTACAGAGTCACTTCTCTGAATGTTAGGGGGCTGTCTACCCCAGAAAAACGCTCTAGACTGCTGTCAGACCTTAAAAGGATGCGCTCGCAGGTTGTGTTCCTCCAGGAAACTCACTTCAGGCACTCCAGTGTTCCGAAGCTCTCCAATAAGCACTTCCTAATTGGGTACCATGCCCCCTCGCACCTGGCACACTCCAAAGGGGTTAGTATACTGCTTGCCAAATCGGTTCCCTGGACGCCCATCCAGGAGAAAATAGACCCTCTTGGGCGTTATCTTCTGGCCCAGGGAAAGATAGGCGACAAAATAGTGACCCTGGCTAATGTATACTTACCCAACTCAGACCAATTGGGCTTTTTAAAGGCCCTGGTCCCCATCCTCCTAGAGTTTCAGATGGGTACCTTTATTTTGGACGGGGATTTCAATTTCGCCCCTGAGCCACTCTTAGATGTCTCTAGAGGAACATCGCATCTAGCGTTCTCGTACCTCAAAAAGTTGAAGTCGGAGCTACACCACCTTAATCTGGTAGACCCCTGGCGGCTCATGCACCCGGGCACAGAGACTACACACATTACTCGGCAGTGCATGGCACGTATTCCAGTATCGACTTCTTCCTCATACAACATAAGGACCTCCCGCTGGTCTCCTTGTCCCTGATTGACATTACCTCCCTCTCTGATCACGCCCCGATTCACATGACTCTGCGATGGGGGGAGGCACCTTTGAGCCCCCCCACTTGGAGGCTCAATGAATCCCTCCTGCACACCCCGGAGATTAGACAGGAGATAGCCCAGGCAAATTATTTCTCCGTAAATATCAGTCCGGACACGTCACCACGACCATCTGGGAAGAGCACAAATGCGTGATCCGAGGGGTCCTCATTAGACGGGGGGCTCAGAGGAAACGCGACAGGGCAAGGCTGATAGACCAGCTCGTCTCCTAGGTTTGCTCCTTGGAGTTGCAACATAAGAAATCTCAGGTGGAGGCCCACCTTTTCGCACTGACCAAGGCTAGGGAGGCCTTGAATACCCTACTCTTCCAACAGACAATTCGGCGGCTTGATTGGGCGAAACGTTCGATTTTCGAATTCGCGAACAAACCTGGCTCAATGCTAGCCAGGGCTCTACGATGCCTGAGGAAACGCACATTCATTCCTCACATTGCGGATGACAGAGGCAAGAGGGTTCACACCTCTAAGGACATCGCTCAGGTGCTCTCCAATTTTTATAGGCGACTTTACAATCTCCATCCGAAGCTCTCCCCTGAGGAACGGATTAGGTAAGAGTCCGCTGCGAGGGATTACATTGCTCACTCAGGCATGCCCACATTAGCACAAGAAGCCAGAGAGGCCTTGGAGGCCGAGATATCGACGGAAGAGTTCACCACAGCCTTGGCGCAATCAAAACCGAATAAAGCCCCCGGCCCGGACGGTTTAACAGTAGCATACTATCGGACTTTTTCATCCTCATTGACTCTGCACTTCTTGGCGGCCTTCAATTCGCTGAAGGCGGAGGGGACCCTCCCAGTTGACTCACTCAGGGCCACCTCCCAGTTGACTCACTCAGGGCCATTATTACCTTGATCCACAAAGAGGGGAAAGACCCTGCTCAATGCGGAAGCTACCGCCCCATTGCCCTGCTAAATGCAGATCTGAAGTTATTTTCCAAAATTCTGGCAAATAGGCTCCTACCACATATCCCACTACTCGTTCACTTTGACCAGGCTGGTTTTGTCCCACAGCGCGAGGCTCGTGACAACACTACTCGAGTACTGGACCTGATAGCTCATGCTCAGAGACACCGAAAATCGTTGCTCCTGCTATCGACCGATGCAGAGAAGGCCTTTGACAGGGTGGCCTGGCATTTCCTGTGGGCCGCCCTGTCACATATCGGTCTTGGCCCCAATATGCTCCATTGGATTCCCGCTTTATACTCACATCCCTCTGCGGCGGTGAGAGCCAATGACTGGAGGTTGGATTATTTCTCCCTAGGAAATGGTACGAGACAGGGTTGCCCCCTGTCTCCGATCATTTTCATCCTCACCCTGGAGCTTTTCTTGTGCTCGGTTAGAGGTAGCCCGTACATTAACGGGATCCGGGATCTCTCCGGTCACCATAAGGTCGCCGCCTACGCGGACGACCTGATATTTTTTGTATCCTCTCCTGACATTTCCCTCCCCAACATTCTGGAGGCCCAACGGGTGTACGGCGAACTGTCATACTACAAAAATGTGGCTAAGTCAGCCGCATTGAATGTCACAACCCCCCCAGCAATATAGGACAGGATCCGTGATGCTTTCGAGTTCAACTGGTCAGCTGCCCCCATCAAATACCTGGGCATATATGTAACCTTGGATCCGACGGACCTCTACTCGGCCAACTTTGTCCCTCTCCTTGCCAAGCTGAAGGCAGAACTCAAGCTTTGGCATTCCTTGATTCTCACCTGGTTCGGACGCTGTGTGGCACTGAAGATGACTATTTTACCAGAGATCCTGTACCTACTACAAACCATTCCGATCCGGATCCCCATGGACTTTTTTGGGCAACTACGAGTCCTCTTCAGAGATTTCATCTGGTCACATAGATCCGCCAGAATTAAACTACGGACCCTTTCCTTGCCAAAGGCCCTTGGGGGTCTGGGCATACCAGACATACTCAATTACTACAAGGCCGCCCACCTGGTGGATTGGCACTGCCATGCAGACTCCAAGCAGTGGGTAAACCTCGAGATTTCAGAGGCCTCTCTACCACTTGTATCTTCGCCCTGGATCCAGGCTGACCTACCCAGCGACACGAGCGAACACCAGCTAATAGGAGCGACGTTGGGGGTCACTAGAACGGTCTTGTGTTCCTCGGATCTGGCCCCGCTCCCTTCCCCTTTAACACCGATCATTGGGAATCCCGACTTTACCCCAGGCATAACGAGTAAAGGGGTTCGGAGATTGGCCTCTCAGGGAAAGACGCGATTGAGAGACGTTTGGCCTCGGGGTGCCTTGCCCTCCTCATCAGACATCGCGGGGTCGGTGGACCCCTCGCTGGACGCCTTGAGCACCCACCAAGTCAGACACTTCCTCTCCACACTGCAGAAGGCTCACTTCACCCCTCGCGACCTCACGCCCTTCGAATCAATGTGTAACACGGGAGAACCTACCAGACATACCCTGGCAGCCCTCTACAAACTTATCTCCGCTCCAGGGGGCGAACCTAACCCCTCCCTTTATCCGGCGCTGGGAGTGTGACCTGGGCAGGCAATTCACACCAGCTCAGATCGATAAGATACTCTTGCTGGCACACAAATCATCTATGGCGAGCCAATACCAGGAGGCGGGCTACAAGATACTCACTCGGTGTTACAGAGTGCCACAGGTCCTCCACAAGATGTTTGGCTCTGTTTCAGATGTGTGCTGGCGCTGTGGATCAGAGGGAGGCTCGATGATACATATTTTCTGGTCATGCCCCGATCTAAAACCATTTTGGGACGATGTAGCATCCACAATTAAAAGTCTAATGGCTGTGGACTTGAAGGATGACCCAGCCTTGGGCCTCCTACATCTGACGGAGATGCCCCTAAAAAAATATAAAAAGACCCTTACAATGCAACTCCTTAACGCGGCCAAGGTTTGCATACCAGCTCTATGGAAACAGACACAGCCCCCAACCAAGGCCCTATGGTTCTCCAAGATCAACCACATTCACCGTATGGAGGAGACAGACACAGAGGAACAGTTCAGGGACAAATGGAGACCTTGGAGATATTTCACTGGCACAGAAGACTACCTGCGCGTGGCTGCCTGACACTGTTTTTGACCGGCTCCTAATCTTGTTTGACGTTCAAATTCACTGTGACTCTGGTGACTCCCTCCCTGGGGGGCCCCCCAATCCCCCTGTCACCGATACCGGACAATACCTCTCCCCCTCCCCCCTTTTTTTTTTCTCTCTCTCTCTCCCTCCTATCTGTACTCTCTCTTTCTTTTCTATGAAAAAGACTTAGGCCTTAACCGGCCTTTTCGGGAAAATCTGAAAACAAATGTTTATGTTGAAGTGGAGGGCATGGCGGAAGCCCCTGCCGGGGCCTTGGCCCGTAGGGGGGGTCTCCCGGTTCGCGCCCCTCGCAGTCAGTCGGACACTCACTCTATGGTACACAACTACTCACCTGGTAGGGTCTTAATACATGGATGGCCTTTAGAAGCTATACTGGTTTGGTATACATTGGTTTAGCCTCACATTGTGTTTTACAGTGTGTTGCCTCTGTCATTGATGCTGACCTGCTGTCTGTAACAGATAACCCAGCTAGATTGATTTTCTGTAAAACCTGTTACCCGCATGTGCGGGCCGTAATGTGTGCTATGTGTATGTCAATGTTTGATCTAAATAAAGAATTTAAAAAATATATATATTTTTTAAGAATTACTACACTACAGGGTGGGCCATTTATATGGATACACCTTAATAAAATGGGAATGGTTGGTGATATTAACTTCCTGTTTGTGGCACATTAGTATATGTGAGGGGGGAAACTTTTCAAGATGGGTGGTGACCATGGTGGCCATTTTGTAGTCGGCCATTTTGAATCCAACTTTTGTTTTTTTCAATAGGAAGAGGGTCATGTGACACATCAAACTTATTGGGAATGTCACAAGAAAAACAGTGGTGTGCTTGGTTTTACCGTAACTTTATTCTTTCGAGTTATTTACAAGTTTCTGACCACTTATAAAATGTGTTCAATGCGCTGCCCATTGTGTTGGATTGTCAATGCAACCCTCTTCTCCCACTCTTCACACACTGATTGCAACACCGCAGGAGAAATGCTAGTACAGGCTTCCAGTATCCATAGTTTCAGGTGCTGCACATCTCGTATCTTCACAGCATAGACAATTGCCTTCAGATGACCCCAAAGATGGACTCAAAAAGGTCGTTCTACCACGTGGTGGTGTAATACCCACAGTCCAGGCTCGTAAGAATCTACTTGTCAAAGGACCTTTCACCTAACCAGTAGCACCCGGTCAACTTACCGGGGGTTCCAGAGGGCTAGACTGGGGGAATCCGAAAATAGAAACCCCAGTAGACTTCCGTTAACAGATACGACACTTCTATGCTCTACACGTCGTGGACTTTGATACCTATGACCTTCGGACATGATCGTAAAGAGGACGCCACAACGTTAGTCACACACTTCTCACCCTCTTCTCCCAACGTAACTGTTAGGTTGTGTTACCCGTCGCGTAACTTGTGTAAAA
>BLSH010485095.1:968879-985985 GCA_018402905.1 Glandirana rugosa | reverse complement strand
TCATAAGAAGACCAACGTAGACCACGAACAGAAGGAAACTACTTAGGTTGAACCAGACCCACTTAATTTCTCCCCTCATACAGTTCATAAGAGACCCGATCACAAAACCGTATATAAAAGTCTAGTCTTAAATTATCCCTTTAGCCGGATATCAACGATCCCTCACTACACAGGAAAGGACCAAATCCTTAACAACACTAGTTCCGAACATCGTAAAGAGACCCCTTGAAACTATCTGAAGAACAGCAAACTCTTCTCTCCCAACAATTCACAGAACCAGAGGTAGCCAAAACCATTAAAAATCTACCTAAAGCTAAAGCCCCAGGAATAGACGGTTTTCCCAATGAATATTATCAAAAATTCTCGAATACATTGACGCCCCACCTAACCAATGTATTCAATGCAGCAATGACGAATGGCAAGTTCCCCAGAGAAATGCTACAAGCCTTGATCACAACAATTCCTAAACCAGGAAAGGACACATCACTCCCTAGCAACTATAGGCCGATTTCCCTATTAAATTCTGATCTGAAAATATATGCCAAAACACTAGCCCAGAGAATACTTGACATACTCCCCTCTTTAATTCACCCAGACCAAGTTGGATTCATCAAAGGAAGACAAGCACCAGATGCAACCAGAAGAATACTAAATTTAATCACACATGTTGAAATACAAAAAACACCCATATTAATGATTGCACTAGACGCAGAGAAAGCTTTCGATCGTGTGCACTCGGGGTTTCTCAGAGAAGTCCTGGAGAAGTTCGGGTTTGCGGGTCCGATCCTTCAGGCAATTTTAGCGTTGTATACCGAGCCGTCTGCGAGGGTATTCACAGTAGGTACTCTATCCGAGGAATTCAATATAACTAATGGCACGCGGCAAGGCTGCCCCCTATCTCCGCTGATTTTCGCTCTAGTGATGGAACCCCTGGCACACACGATCCGAATGTCCGAAGCCATTAAAGGCATACAAATTGGGCAATCATGCAACAAAATAGGACTTTTCGCAGATGACGTATTGATAATAGCCTCTAACCCTCTCCGTTCCCTACAAGCTCTACATACTATCCTGCGGAAATTCTCAGAATTATCATATTATAAAATCAATGAAAATAAAACACAAATTCTAGGCATCAACATACCACCCAATATCAAACAGAAAATTCTATCCCGATATTCCTACACATGGGCTGACTCAAATATCCAATATTTAGGTATCCATATCCCCAATGCAACCAACAAAATTTATAATTCGAACTTCAAACCATTCCTCGAAAATCTACCCAATGAACTGAATAACCTTTCCAAACTTGAATTGTCTACCTCAGGTAGAATCCATCTATTCAAAATGATAACACTCCCAAAACTGCTATATCTATTCCGCACAATTCCAATCCCCCTACCAGTCAAATTCTTTAAGAAAATACACTCCCTAACACTAAAATATATCTGGAAAAATAAAAAACCCCGCTGCGCGACGACCATACTGATAAAACATAAAAAATCAGGAGGCTTCTCTCTACCAAATGCACACTACTACTATCTGGCCTCTATAGTGGACCAATCTAAAGCCTGGTGGAACCCACCTGAAGATAAAATTTGGTCCACAATAGAGTCACAAAATACAAAATACCCAACTCTATAACCTAACAACTCCCATAATTTCAGTAAAACGACCTCAATGCACAAATGGGAAAAAGACCTTTCATTATCGATTCCTGATGCCCATTGGCAAAAAGCCCTCTTAATAACGCACAGATCAACCCTATGTGCTGACCATTGGGAACTATATCTAAAAACAATCCATAGATGGTATTACACCCCTTATATACTCTCCAAAATCTCCACAGATAACACAGATAAATGCTGGAGGAATTGTAACTCCACTGGTTCACTTGTACATATTCTCTGGTACTGTAAATCCATCGTTTCTTACTGGAACCAGGTCTTTAAAATGATATCTGTGGTCTCAGCCTCCCAAGTAACACCTTCACCGGAGCAAGCACTTCTCCACATCCTACCTGACGAGATAAACACCAACCTCAAACCATTAATCACCCACATCCTTTTATCAGCAAAAGTAATCATTATGAGGAAATGGGGCACACAAGACACACCAAACATATCAGAACTTACCACTGAAATTAACAGATGCTGTTCTCTAGAATACATCTTTGCAGTTAAAAATAACACAATTTCCAAATTCAACCACACGTGGAACCCATGGCTAAACCACCCGTCATATATTAAAGTTTGAAATAAACTAAAGGAAAGATACAAGTTTGTCACACCAACTTATAAGTGAACTACCCTATTAAATGGGAATTACTTTCTGACCATGTCATACCATTAGATTAACCAGCCCATGTCCCCCCCCCCCCCACACTCACAGTTTGTTCCCGCCGGGGTGAAGTGGGAGAGGATATGGACATAGCACCTTAAACACTCATGTATTAACACTCAGGAAGTAATACCCTTCAAGATGAACAAGTACGCCAAATCTGGAATACTATACGACTGTCTGTACTATTATATGATGAAAATCTATATACTACAAAATTATACACTGTCTGTACTGTAAACTGTATGTTAAAAGCAACCTCCACATTTCTATGTTTCTGTTTTTTTTCATTTTCCATATCTCTGTAATTATTGTTCAAATAAAAATATTGAAATATAATGTACAAACTAAGGTCCCTCAACATGGATCAAAGGGTGAGTACCTGGATTGAAAACTGGCTACAGGGGTGAGTCCAGAGGGTGGTGATAAATGGGAAATACTCAGAATGGTCTGGTGTAGAATGTGTTCTGTCCTAGGACCAATCCTATTCAATTTTTTTTTCCACAATAGTTTTTATTGAAAATTTTCAAGCATTACAAAAGGCTTTAACAGTTAAATTCTTTAAGCAGTTAAGAAAATACAGTGAGTACATGTGAGTCAGTGTTTGCCTTCAGATAGCTAATTACATTTTCGGAGGTCTTTCTCAGGCAGCGGCTCATGGGTGTTCGTTTTCGGGTGGCCCTGAGATCCCCTTAGGTGATTAGGACAAAGGGAGGGGGAGACCACACAGGGGGGACTCTCCTAGGTTAGTGGCAGGTACCCTGCCAGGGAGTGTGGAATGTTGATATGTCCCCAAGAAAGGAGGAAGCACCTTACAGGGTGAAAGGGGTAAGAATAGAGGGAGAAAAAGGGGGAAGGTTAAGGAGGGGTCTGGGTTTCTATCGGGAGGGGGTGAGGGTGGTCACCAGCTGCCCTCTCCGAGGACCGGGGACCCTCTCCCAGAGGGTCATAGCCATAATGGGGGTTTACTTAAAGTAAAGAAATAAGCAATCATGTATTTGTAAAGGGGCCTACGTTAAAGCTAAGTATGATAGGGAGTTTCTGAAAGTGAGCCAGGCTTCCCAGGTTCTTGTGATATTAGTGATTTTATCCTGTGTCATATGTATTAGTTCTTCGATTTCTGCTACTCGGTTCGTACGGTCCCTGATAAGCTCCTCCCGTTTCGAAGGTGGAATAGGGTCTGTTTTACTTAAGTTGAGGTTGTAGAGTTGGCTGTAGAACCGCTGAAATTGTCGGGCTATGTCTACATTAGTGCAGTGATGTCCCCCCCGGGTATCAGTAATGTGATGCACAGTGGTCTTGAGTTGACGCTGCTGGGTAGCCCTGGCGAGCAGGCGCCCAGGCTTGTTCCCCAATTCGTAGAACATTTTCTGTGAGAGGAAATGTTGGCGGCGGGCCTGTTTGTGCAACTCTTCTGTTAGAAGCGCTCTTGTCTCAGACAGTTCTTGGGCTATTTGGAGCGCCAGGGAGTGCTTGTGTTGCCTTTCCAGGGTGCGTATTTTGTTGGACAGATCCAAGATCCTAACACTATGTTCCTTTTTTTTCCTAGCTGAGATAGCCATGAGCTGGCCCCTGATAACACACTTGTGTGCCTCCCATTGCGTCAAGAGAGGCATCCCAGGCATGTCATTGTGTAGGAAAAACTCCATGATACCCTGTTTCAGGGCCGCCAGGTCCACTGGGTCCGAGAGTAGGGACGTGTCCATCCTCCAGGTCTTGGTGGAAGTAATGTGTTCTGGGAAAGTAAGGGTGATGGTAACAGGGTGGTGGTCCGAGAGAACCATGGCCTCAATGGTTGCACACTGCAAATAGGGAATCTCTGTCACGTGGGTGTATGGTCCTCCAGGTATCGTGGAAGGCAATGGACGCAAGTTGTAGTTTGATCTGCCTCAGCGCCGAGTATGTGAGGGACGACGTCTCTGTAGAGGTATCTAGGAGCGGGTCTAGGGGGACATTAAAATCACCCCCCAAGACTATTAAGACTGTTTTAAAGAGGGTCAATTGGGCAATGACCTCTCTTAGGAAGGGGACTTGTTTCACATTAGGACAGTAAACGTTAGCTAACGTAACCTGCTTGTCGTGCCATGTGCCCTTTACAAATAGGTATCTACCCTCCTTGTCTGCCAGCTGGTCCCTGACAATAAAATGGCTAGATTTGGAAAGGAGAATGGAGACTCCCTTCGATTTTGAGGTTGGGCAGGGGGCATGGAATACTGTGGGGTAGTGGGCGGATTGGAGCCGTGAGACCGATGCTCCTCTAAAGTGGGTCTCCTGTAAAAAAAAGGATCTGAGCTCTCTGTCTTGCTGCTTCTGCCAGAACACTGCTCCTTTTTTTGGGGATGTTTAGGCCCCGTGCATTGAGTGAGTAGATCTTAAGTGTGAGGGGGGTCGAGCGCGGTTTGAAGTGCGCCATGGATCACCTGGCTGGGGTCTGCAGCTATGGGCTTACTTAGGACGGGGGAGAGAGCAGCTGGGGAGGAGTACTAAAAGGAAAAGGTATGGAGGGAAGAGAGAGGGGGAGGGTTAGGGAGGGAACGGGGGGGAGATAGAAGTAGAAGTAGTAGGGGGACGTTCAGGGACTAGGGTTAAGACGATGTGAACACCCAGAAGGAACCGGGTGCCAATGCGGTTACCGGAGGTGAGAGCAGGTCTGCTGTATCACCTAGAGGGATGAGGGGGTAGTGGGGTAGCTGGTAGCGGTACCAATCGGGGTCTGCCACCTAGGTATGGGGGAGGAGACTAGCAGAAGGTCTATCAACAGCAAGGACTATCAGCAACATTCAAACAGTCATGTTAGCTCAGAGCATTTTGGACTGGCCTCCCGATTCAGGGAGAGCGGGTCCCTGGGGAAGCCCCCCACCCCTCCCCGAAGAGAAAAGGGAGGTGGAGTGGAGGGGAGCCCACCAGGGTACCCCGCATGGATAAACTTCAGGACCCGCGCCACCAAGTCATCTTATGAGGTCATAATACCACCTTAATGAGGAGTTACGGGCGGGTGTTGCCAGAGACAGAAATTAGCATTGCCCACAGGTTAAGTGGCTGGAGCTTCTGCTGCCACAGCTGAGCGACGCCGGGATGTGTCGCCCAGAAGTATCAGTGCACAGCACTACAACATGATAAAGCGTTTGCAACAGATTAAAATCTAACAAACCTGGGTGGACCAGTAACAGTTAGTCGGTACAGGGTCCGCCGGCCAGCCCCTCCCCAATTCCCCCCAAAACAGAGGGTCTGAGGGGGGCAGGAGCCTCAGGGGCATTCAGACCCGCACACCGAACTGGCCACGGGGGACGGTTGGGTCCTCCCCACGGCTTGTAAGGGGGCTTCACTGCCGTCGCCAGGGTCCAAGACTATTCAGCAAGGGCCAGGTCTCCCCTTTATGTACATACCACAGTGGGTTCCGACCGGGTCAGCGTCTCTGTTCAGAAGCAGGGATCTCAGTCCGCACCCACAACTTTCTTGTGCGGTCCACGGCTGAGCATCTCTCCTCCCACGTCCCAGAGAGGCAACTGGTTCCCCAACTTTAACATGGCTAAGTATAGAGACATCAACTTTAATATCAACAGTCCCAGACACCACAAAAACAACAAAAAAATAAACAACAAAGTAAGGAGTCGACACGGCCCGAGGGTGTCCGGCCCACCGCCACGGTGCAGTGCTTGTGAGCAAGAGCGCTGGAATCAGCTGTCAGCACTTACATTGCGGTGAGGGACCGCGCCCCCCCGGGCCGACCTGAGCTCCGCCTTAGGTGAAGCGGTAGGTGCCCATAGTCTGTGCCCTAGACAAGTAAGCAAGGAACAAGATGTGAACATTAGAGGCAGGAATGACGGGGATATACCCCAGACCACCCTCCACTGAGTTTGTAAGGGAGCTGCAGGTTACAGTGCGTAAAATGTGAAAAAAAAAAAACAAGAAGAGGGGCAGGGGAGGATTCTGCAGTCTGGTCAGACCGGTATGAGCTGGTACGTGATTAGAGATCCAGACCTGGTATGCCCAAACATCCCTAGATCCAATGACCCAATAGTATGCCTATGTTAATTCACCTGGAAAGTGGTGTGGGTCTCTTGTAATAGTATACAATCCTATTCAATTTATTCATAAACGATTTGGAGGAAGGGGTGAACAGCTCAATCTCAATATTTGCTGATGATACCAAGCTAAGCAGGGCAATAGATTCTCCACAGGATGTGGAAACCTTACAAGAAGATCTGAATAAATTAATGGGGTGGGCAGACAAATGGCAAATGAGATTTAACATAGAAAAATGTAAGATAATGCATTTGGGTACCAAGAACATGAATGCAAACTGCTCACTAGGGGGAGAGCCTCTGGGGAAATCTAGGATGGAAAAAGACCTAGGGGTCCTAGTGGAGAACAGGCTCAGCAGTGGCATGCAATGCCAAGCTGCTGCAAGCAAAGCTAACAAAGTGTTGGCATGCATCAGGAAAGGGATCAACTCCAGGGATAAATCAATAATTCTCCCAATATACAAGTCTTTGGTGAGGCCGCACCTGGAGTATGTCGTCCAGTTCTGGGCACCAGTCCTCAGGAAGGATATCCTGGTATTGGAAAGGGTTCAAACAAGGGCAACCAAGCTAATTAAGGGATTAGAGGACCTTAGTTATGAGGAAAGATTACAAGCACTGAACTTATTCTCCCTGGAGAAGAGACGCTTGAGAGGGGATATGATTTCAATGTACAAATACTGTACTGGTGACCCCACAATAGGGACAAAACTATTCAGCGCAAGGGAGTAGACAAAGACACGCGGCCATTCGCTAAAAATAGAAGAAAGGCGGTTTAACCTTAAAATGCGTAGAGGTTTCTTTATGGTAAGAGCCGGGAGGATGTGGAATTCTCTTCCACAAGCAGTAGTTTCTGCTGGGAGTATAGATAAATTCAAAAAACTATTAGATGCACACCTAAGGGACCACAACATCGGGGGATATACAATGTAACACTGACATAAAAAACACACACATAGGTTGGACATGATGGACTTGTGTCTTTTTTCAACCTCTCTGACTATGTAACAGCCATGAGTCTTTTTGGGAAAGATGCAACAAATTTTTCACGCCTGGATTTGGGGATCCTCTTCCATTCCTCCTTGCAGATCCTCTCCAGTCCTGTCAGGCTGGAAGGTAAACGTTGGTGGACAGCCATTTTTAGGTCTCTCCAGAGATGCTCAATTGGGTTTAAGTCAGGGCTCTGGCTGGGCCATTCAAGAACAGTCACGGAGTTGTTGTGAAGCCACTCCTTCGTTATTTTAGCTGTGTGCTTAGGGTCATTGTCTTGTTGGAAGGTAAACCTTCGGCCCAGTCTGAGGTCCTGAGCACTCTGGAGAAGGTTTTCGTCCAGGATATCCCTGTACTTGGCCGCATTCATCTTTCCCTCAATTGCAACCAGTCGTCCTGTCCCTGCAGCTGAAAAACACCCCCACAGCATGATGCTGCCACCACCATGCTTCACTGTTGGGACTGTATTGGACAGGTGATGAGCAGTGCCTGGTTTTCTCCACACATACCGCTTAGAATTAAGGCCAAAAAGTTATATCTTGGTCTCATCAGACCAGAGAATCTTATTTCTTACCATCTTGGAGTCCTTCAGGTGTTTTTTAGCAAACTCCATGCGGGCTTTCATGTGTCTTGCACTGAGGAGAGGCTTCCGTTGGGCCACTCTGCCATAAAGCCCCGACTAGTGGAGGGCTGCAGTGATGGTTGACTTTCTACAACTTTCTCCCATCTCCCGACTGCATCTCTGGAGCTCAGCCACAGGGATCTTTGGGTTGGCTTCTTTACCTCTCTTACCAAGGCTCTTCTCCCCCGATAGCTCAGTTTGGCCGGATGGCCAGCCCTAGGAAGGGTTCTGGTCATTCCAAACGTCTTCCATTTAAGGATTATGGAGGCCACTGTGCTCTTAGGAACCTTAAGTGCAGCAGAAATTTTTTTGTCACCTTGTTAAGAACTGTGCCTTGCCACAATTCTGTCCCTGAGCTCCTCAGGCACTTCCTTTGACCTCATGATTCTCATTTGCTCTGACATGCACTGTGAGCTGTAATGTCTTATATAGACAGGTGTGTGGCTTTCCTAATCAAGTCCAATCAGTATAATCAAACACAGCTGGACTCAAATAAAGGTGTAGAACCATCTCAAGGATGATCAGAAGAAATGGACAGCACCTGAGTTAAATATATGAGTGTCACAGCAAAGGGTCTGAATACTTAAGACTAGAGTTGAGCAGACACCTGGATGTTCGTGTTCGGCGGGTTCGGCCGAATTTCGCAAAAAAGTCTGGGTCCGGTACCGAACCGGACCTGAATTTTATCCCGGACCCCGAACCCCATTGAAGTCAATGGGGACCCAAACTTTTCGGCACAAAAATGGCTGTAAAAAAGTCCTGGCAAGTGCTAGAGGGCGGCAAAAGGAAGTAAAATGGGGGTAAGAGTAGGACAAGTGCCCTACAAAAATATTGGGGATAGGGAAAATAACTTAAAATCAAATAAAAAAAATAAAAATGGGAAGGGGGGGTGGATGTGGAGTAGGAGCCTAGAGGTTGACTAGGCCGTGACCGTGGCAGTGTAGGTGATGATTTTAGAACAATAATCTGTCCCTTACAGCAACAGCAGGAACCTAACCCTATAGGATTAGGCGATAATTTTAGAACAATAATCTGTCCCTTACAGCAACAGCAGGAACCTGACCCTATAGGAGTAGGCGATGATTTTAGAACAATAATCTGTCCCTTACAGCAACAGCAGGAACCTGACCCTATAGGAGTAGGCAATGATTTTAGAACAATAATCTGTCCCTTACAGCAACAGCAGGAACCTGGCCCTATAGGAGTAGGCAATGATTTTAGAACAATAATCTGTCCCTTACAGCAACAGCAGGAACCTGACACTATATGAGTAGGCGATAATTTTAGAACAATAATCTGTCCCTTACAGCAACAGCAGGAACCTGACCCTATAGGAGTAGGCGATGATTTTAGAACCATAATCTGTCCCTCAAAGCAGCAGACTCTACCTAGTCCAGAATCAGATCGTTCTGTAATGCAGGATGAGATCTGCAATCTGTCCCTCAAAGCAGTAGTAGTAGTAATTAGAGTTGAGCGAACCCGAACTGTAAAGTTCGGGTCCGTACCGAACTTTTGGGTGTCCGAGACCCAGACCCGAACCCGGACTTTTCAAAAAAAGTCTGGGTTCGTGTCCGGGATTCTGGTATTTTATTACACGTGTTGAAAAGCTGCCAAGGGCAGCCAATCAACAAGTGTTTCACTGGTTTTCCCTAGAAGCCATCACAGCCATGCCTACTAATGGCATGGCTGTGATTGGCCAGTACACCATGTGACCCAGCCTCTATATGGGGCTGGAGTCACGTGCTGCATGTCATATGCTCTCAGGGTAGTTTAGGGAGAGGATGCTGCTGGCTCTGTGAGGGACAGATTGCAGAACATCTCATCCTGCATTACTGAATGATCTGATTGTGGACTAGGGAGAGATACTAGTAGTGCTGCTTTGAGGGACAGATTTCACACCTCATCCTGTTGCACAGAGCGATCTGGCTATCCTCAGCCAATGCAAATAGGGCTCCTCTGTCCTACACTTACCCCCGAAGAGGGAGAGCGACTTCGCTCGCACAACCTATGCATGTATTGTGGGCACATGCTCGGTAGGTGCTCTACTAGGGGCAGTCAGGAGGACCCCCCTGCTACCAGCAATGCCACTCATTTTACTCTTCCGCTCTCTTTACAGCTTGGCGGAGAGAGTCTCCATATCCCAGCAATTACTGACTCCAGGGTATGCAGCTGCTTTGTGGACCAAACCTTTGCTGCTCAACATCAGATTCCCCTTCATCCTAAGGCACACAAAATGATCGTCCGCCTGGCAGACGGGACGGCCTTCAAGTCCGGCACCGTCACTCATGAGACTGTTCCTATACCTGGTACAAAGAAAACCCTTCATATATGAAAACCACACATGAAAGGAGATAAATGTGGACTTTATGGGCACACACAAGACTAAAGCAAAAGGATTATATATAAAATATATATTTTATTGGCATATCACTAAAAACAGTAACAATAGAGTGCTCATAATACAATAGAGCATATTGTTGAAAGTATATAAAACCAGTCTCTTGGGATAACCCACATAATGGAATTCATAATGATACAAAATACCAGAAGAATATTTTGTGCAGTACAGTCGTTTAAGGTTGACGCGTTTCGCTGAAAGGCTTCATCTGGACCTTTTCCCAAGTGACTGCAGATAAATACAAATTTACACTTAATAATAGATTACAGTAAATCAGAACAATCAATTAATGGTGAACATACTAATGCGTGTAAAGCTTACATGACTGGCAAATACTCCCGCAAATCCAAAGTAGTCAGGGGGCGGACACAGGGGATAGAGAAGCTGTTTGTGGCCAGATTCTGCCTGTCTGGGTCATGGAAAGAATTTATATGAGAGTAAATATAGTATACTTGGACTAGTGTTCGTTCAAGACCAGAAACATGAAATAGCTAATGTGGCTGTATTTGAATATCTATGACATATAGTCATGCTTCCAGATAGCAGAAGGGCACAAAGAAGGAGCAGACTGGACATGATAAAAAGCAGAATTGGTTATATATACCTGTGTAGTATATCCTGAAGGGGACGATTTAGACACACCAAGTATGGGATGAATGAAAACCACTATCGCATATAGGCAGAATTCTAGATGATGATAATAGTATATTATGTGATTATCTAGTCCCTAATATGTATTTACCTGATGTAGGAAATATGAAATATAAGAGGCAGCCCCCCTATAATAGAGATGAGCGGGGAGACATCTTGAAAGCCCCAAGGGCGATTGTAGGAAAAGTCTGAATATTAGAAATAGTATACAGGCGGTCCCCGGGTTAAAAACAAGATAGGGCCTGTAGGTTTGCTCTTAAGTTGAATTTGTTTGTCGGAACAGGTATATTTTTTAAGCTTTTTGGATAGCATAGGGAAGGGGTAACACCCCTGCAATGTTTGTTTTGCTGTCTATGTTTCTGTTCAGAAGATTTCCCCTCACTTCATGTCCCAATGATAATTGGATTTTGAAAATGTTGAGTTGTTGTGGAAACAAACCTTGGTGATAAAGCATCAGTGGAGACACCTTTTTCCCATAATAACTCTTACAGGAGTGAATTTCCCTTCCTATGGGTAGATTTCCTCTCACTTCCTGTTGTCTACTGCCGTTTGTAAGTAGGAGTCGTTCGTAAGTCGGATGTTTGTAACTAGGGGACCGCCTGTAATTACTATAGGTAATACAGCTGAATGATTGTAAAGGGTATAAAAAAGATGGCAGAATAACTGTGTGGAGGGTATATGCCTCCAAGGAGAACTGTCAAGATGAGTGGGAACTTTATTAGATACTGGATATTGAGCCTCTAAAGAAGAAAACCAAAAAGAAGGGTTGCAATAGTTATTGAGAATGGCCGGTACTGGCCCAATTTGCTAAGGAGTATAGTAGCCCAGTATTATTGTATACCTGTTGGTTAAGGTCAGTAAATATCGGGCAGTTAGCACGAGAGAGTAGCCCATATAGGCAGGTAGTGTCAGGAAGGATGCATCCCCGTCCCTGGAGAATATCTAAGAGTGAAGGGTATACAGATTAGAAGGATTGAAAGGTGGAGGTCCACTTGGGTGAATATAAGGATATAGATAGAGTTGAGCGGACACCTGGATGTTCTGGTTCGTCGGGTTTGGCCGAACTTCGCGAAAAAGTTCGAGTTCGTCACCGAACTTGACTCGGGAACCCCATTGAAGTCAATGGTGACCCAAACTTTTGGGCACAAAAATGTCTCTAAAAAAAACTGGAAAGGGCTAGAGGGCTGCAAAAGGAAGCAAAATGGGGGTAAGAGTAGGACAAATGTCCTGCAAGCAAATGTGGATAGGGAAATAACTTAAAATCACATAAAAAAAATAAAAATTGGAGTAGGAGGTGGATGTGGAGTAGGAGCCTAGAGGTTGAGGAGTGTAGGTGGAGCCTAGAGGTACGTTGCAGTGTAGGTGGAAGTGGCGGTGGAGGAGGAGGAGGTGGCCAACACTGTTTTTTGTTTGTTTGTTTTTTTTTCTAATTGGGGTAGCCCCCAAAATATTGACACATATTCAAAAAAAAAAAAAAAGTATACCAATGGCTGTGTGAGGCCGGTCTAAATGTCTATTCTGCACAAGGTACAGACAAGTCTTGTGGGTTCCATGCCTGATTCATTTCAATAAACGTAAGCTTGTCCACATTGGCTGTGGACAGGCGGCTGCGCTTGTCTGTGATAATGCCCCCTGCCATGCTAAACACACATTCAGACAATACACTGGCTGCAGGGTAGGCCAGCACCTCCAAGGCATAATGGGCAAGCTCAGGCCATGGGCCCAATTTTGAGACCCAGAAGTTGAATGGGGCAGACCCATCAGCCAGTACGTGTAGGCGTGTGCACACTTACTGTTCCACCATGTTGCTGAAATGCTGCCTCCTGCTAAGACGTTGCCTATCAGCTGATGTGTTGTGGCGTGCTGCTGACAAAGCTTTTCCACATTTCGGCCATGCTAACCCTGCCTTTTGAGGCGCTGGCGGTGCCATAGCTGCGTTGGCGACCTCTTCCTCCTCCTCTGCCTTCGCTTTGTGCTTCCACTGAGCCCCCGGTGTCATTTGGGAATGCCCTCAGCAGCGCGTCTACCAGCGTACGCTCATAGTCGTGCATCTTCCAACCACGTTACAGTGAGGGAATTAAGGACGGCACGTTTTCCTTGTAACAGGGATCCAGCAGGGTGGCCATCCAGTAATCAGCATAAGTTAAAATATGGGCAACTCCGCTGTCATTCAGCAGGCACTGCAGCATGTAGTCGCTCATGTGTGCCAGGCTGCCCAGAGGCAAAGACAAGCTGTCCTCTGTGGGAGGTGTATCATCTGTGTCCTCCGTATCCCCCCAGCCAGTGATGCCCACGAGCTGCGTTGGGTGCAAACCAGCTGTGAACACGGTTCCTCCTCCTCCTCCTCATCATCATCCTCATCCTCCTCATCCTCCAGAACTGTGCCCTGGCTTGAAATTTTTTTAAGTGACCTATGCTGGTGCAGGAACCCACCCTCCGAGCCACTTGTAAATGACTGGCCTGATAACCGTGGAAATGACCCCTCTTCCTCCTCCTCCTGTGCCACATCCTCTTCCATCATCGCCTGAAGTGTTTTTTCAAGGAGACATAGAAGTGGGATAGTAACGCTGAGGACAGCGTCATTGGCACTGGCCATGTTGGTGGAGTACTCAAAATACCGCAATATGGTACACAGGTCTCGCATAGAGGCCCACTCGTTGGTGGTGAAGTGGTGCTGTTCCGCAGAGCGACTGACCCGTGTGTGCTGCAGCTAAAACTCCACTATTGCCTGCTGCTGCTCGCACAGTCTCTCCAGCATGTGCAAGGTGGAGTTCAACCTTGTGGGCACGTCGCATAAGAGGCGGTGAGCAGGAAGGCCGAAGTTGCGCTGCAGCGCAGGCAGGCGAGCAGCGCAAGGGTGAGAACACCGAAAGCGTACACAGACGGCCCACACTTTCTGCAGCAGCTCTGACATATCCGGATATTTTTTTTTTCTAGAAATTTCTGCACCACCAAATTCAGCACATGTGCCAGGCAAGGGATGTGCGTCAAACCGGCTAGGCCCAGAGCTGCTACGAGATTTCGCCCATTATAGCACACCACCAAGCCGGGCGTGAGGCTCAGTGACAACAACCACTCATTGGTCTTTTGTTCAATGCCCATCCACAGCTGCAGTGTGGGGTTTATCCCCCAAACATATCAGTTTTAAAACAGCCTGCTGTCGTTTCCCCCTGAATGTGCTGAAGTTGGTGGTGAAGGTGTTACGCTGAAAGGATGAGGAGGTGGTAGAGGAGGAGGAAGCGGAGTAGGAGGAGGAGGCAACAGGAGGCAAAGAGAAATGCCCTGCAATCCTCAGTGGCGGAAGGACATACGCCAAATGGCTAGCCGCCTCAGGCCCACCCGCCACTACATTTGCCAGGTGTGCAGTTAGCGAGATATAGCGTCCCTGCCCATGCTTACTGGTCCACGTATCAGTGGTTATGTGGACCTTGCCACAGATGACATTGCGCAGTGCACACTTGATCTTGTCCCCAACTTGTTTGTGCAGGGAAGGGATGGCTCACCTGGAAAAGTAGTGGTGACTGGGAACCACGTACTGTGGGATAGACACCGCCATCAGGTTTTTAAAACTGTCCGTGTCCACCAGATGGAATGACAGCATTTCAAAGGCCAGGAATTTTGAAATGCTGGCATTCAGGGCCAGGGATCGTGGGTGGATAGGTGGGTACTTCCTCTTTCTCTCCAGTGTTTGAGAGATGGAGAGCTGTAAGCTTCCATGGGACCGTGTGGAAATGCTTGGGGATGGTGGCAGACATGGTGGCATCGCTGTCACAGGTGACACTGGTACTATAGAGGTGGAGGAGAGGCCGATGCAGCAGCAGAAGAGGAAGCAGGAGGAGCCCGAGACCTTTCTTGGATTTTGGGGTGCTTATTCCACTGTAGCTCGTGCTTTGCATGTAGATGCCTGGTCATGCAGGTTGTGCTCAGGTTTAGAACATTTATGCCTCGCTTCAGGCTCTGATTGCACAGCGTGCAAACCACTCGTGTCTTGTCGTCAGCACATTGTCTGAAGAACTGCCACGCCAGGAAACTCCTTTGAGCTGCCTTTGGTGTGCTAGGTCCCTGGGTGCGGTGGGTAGTAGCAGGCGTACTGTCTATGGGACGCTCGCACCGCTTTTGCAAACCTGCTTCCTCTTTTGCTGTGCTGGTGCCTCTGTGCGACCACCACCTCTTCCTCCAAACTGCACACTTCACTCGCATGACCTTCATTTCATGTGGGGTCTAGGACCTCATCATCCTCCACATCATCTTCCACCCACCCTTCACCACTGCCCTCCTTGTCAGTCTGCACACTGTGAAATGCCGCAGCAGTTGGCACCTGTGTATCGTCATCATCAGAGACATGCTGCGGTGGTGTTTCCATGTCCTCATCCTTAAACAGAAGTGGTTGGGCATCGGTGCACTCAATGTCTTCCACTTCTGGGGCAGGGTTATGTGGATGGCCCACGGCAAGCACACCAGGAGAGTCATCAAAAAGCAGAAGATACTGCTGCATGACTTGGGGCCTAGACTGCTTGGCTGATTTACAAGGGTTTGAGGTGAAAGACAAATGGTCATGGGGTTCAGGTGCCAACTCTGAGCTTTCATCAAGGAACCGAGTGGGAGACAATCTTAAGGAACTGGAGGCATGGTCAGCCACCCAATCTACTATCGCCTGTACTTGTTCTGGCCTCACCATTCGTTGAGCGGCATTGAAGCCTACCCTATAACGTTGAAGGTTCTGTCGGCTACGCGCACCTGAGGAAGGTGTTTCACTTGTGCGTGTAGCTGGCACAAATCAACAACGGCCTCTCCTTGCAACAGGAACTTTATGAACACCAGCAGCACCACGACCACGTCCCTTATTTGACACTCTCCTCATTCTGGATGCAAATGTACTATGTAGCACTATTTATTAATATTAATAAAAAAAAAAATAATAAATGATTATTCTTTTTTTTTTAAACCAGCAATGTAGACGCACTTTTTAATTTTTGCACAAGAAAGGCACAGCAAGGTGCAAATGTACTATGTAGCACTATTTATTAATACAAAAAAAAGGAATAATAGATTATTATTATTTTATTTCGAAAACAGCAACATAGACGCACTTTTTATTTTTGTGCATGAAATGCCCCGTTCACACCAGCAGCAGGAACCTCTCCCTACACCAGTATGAGATGATTTAGGAACGCTAATCTGTCCCTCACAGCACCGACAGGAACCTGTCCCTACTGTAGTATGAGATGATTTTAGAACAATAATCTGTCCCTCACAGAACCGACAGGAACCTGTCCCTAATGCAGTATGAGATGATTTTAGAACGATAATCTGTCCCTCACAGCACAAACAGGTACCTGTCCCTACTGCAGTATGAGATGATTTTAGAACGATAATCTGTCCCTCACAGCACCGACAGGAACCTGTTCCTACTGCAATATGAGATGATTTTAGAACGATAATCTGTCATTCACAGCACCGTCAGGAAACTGTCCCTACTCCAGTATGAGATGATTTTAGAACGATAATCTGTCCCTCATAGCACCGACAGGAACCTGCCCTTACTGCAGTGTGAAATGATTTTAGAACGATAATCTGTTCATCACAGCACCGACAGGAACCTCTCACTACTGCAGTATGAGGTTATTTTAGAACGATAATCTGTCCCTCACAGCACCGACAGGAACCTCTCACTACATCAGTATGAGATGATTTTAGAACCCTAATATGTCCCTCACAGCACCGACAGGAACCTGTCCCTACTGCAGTATGAGATGTTTTTAGAACGATAATCTGTCCCTCACAGCACCGACAGGAACCTATCCCAACATCAGTATGAGATTGTTTTAGAACAATAATCTGTCCCTCAAAGAAACGACAGGAACCTGTCCCTACACCAGTATGAGATGATTTTAGAACAATAATCTGTCCCTCACAGAACCAACAGGAACCTGTCCCTAATGCAGTATGAGATGATTTTAGAACGATAATCTGTTCCTCACAGCACCAACAGGTACCTGTCCCTACTGCAGTATGAGATGATTTTAGAACGATAATCTGTCCCTCTTAGTAGAGTATGACGTCATCCCTGTCCATGGACA
>BLSH010485095.1:911402-927529 GCA_018402905.1 Glandirana rugosa | reverse complement strand
CGGTAAAACTTCAGCCGGTAAAACTTAGGTTGAAAACAAAAAAGTTATCCTTCTCCCAGTACACTGTGTAGTTTGAATAACGCTTAAAGTGTTCTTTTTGTTACCACACGAGCCAAAATTGCATTGAAATAAGAAAGTACTCAATAAATGTTCAAAGACTGGTGAATATTTTATACAAGTTACACGACGGGTAACACAACCTAACAGTTATGTTGGGAGAAGAGGGTGAGAAGTGTGTGACTACCCCTCTTTACGATCGTGTCCGAAGGTCATAGGCATCAAAGTCCACGACGTGTAGAGCATAGAAGCTTCCTATTGAAAAAACAAAAGTTGGATTCAAAATGGCCGACTTCAAAATGGCTGCCATGGTCACCACCCATCTTGAAAAGTTTCCCCCTCACATATACTAATGTGCCACAAACAGGAAGTTAATATCACCAACCATTCCCATTTTATTCAGGTGTATCCATATAAATGGCCCACCCTGTAGAAAGAAATTGGGCTAACTTCACTGATGTCTTATTTTTTAATTCAAAAGAGTGATTTTTTTCCTTAAAATTGCGCTTTTAAGACCGCTGCGCAAATACGGTGTGACATAAAGTATTACAAGGACTGCCATTTTATTCTCTAGGGTGTCAGAAAAAAATATATATGATGTTTGGTGTTCTAAGTCATTTTCTTTAAAAAAAATGATTTTAAGTTGTAAACACCAAATCTTAGAAAGATGCTCTGTCCTTAAGTGGTTAAGGGGAACCCTGAGCCAGAATTAAAAAAAAAGTTGCGTGGGGCCCCCCAAAATCCTTTGGGTCTGGTATGGATTTTTAAGGGGAACCCCGTGCCGCAATTCAAAGAAAAAAAAATGTGGGGTCCACCCCAAAATCCAAACCAGGTCCTTCGGGTCTCATATGGATTTTAAGGGGAACCCTGGGCCAAGTTTAAAAAAAAATGGTGTGGGGTTCCCCCAAAATCCAAACCAGACCCTTATTCGAGCACGCAGCCCTGGCATGGCAGGAGGGGAAGGGGATGAGCGAGCGCCCCCCTCGTCCGAACCGTACCAGGCCACATGCCCTCAACATGGGGAGTGTTGATGGGGAGAAAGGTCTCATCCCCGCAACCCTGGCCGGTGGTTGTGGGGGTCTGCAGGCGGGGGCTTATCGTAATCTGGAAGCCCCCAGATCCCAACCCCCCATGTGAATGAGTATGGGGTACATTGTACCCCTACCCATTCACTAAAAAAGGAGTGTAGTAGTGTTATAAAAACAGTGGAAGTTTTTGACAAGTCCTTTATTAAAAATGTCTTCTGCTTTCTTCCTCCATCTTCTTCCCCGTTTCATCTTCTGGTCTTCTGCTTCTTCTTTCGGTCTTCCTCCGCCTCTTCCTTCCTCTCGTCATCGTCTTGTTCTTCTTTTTTCTCTGCTGCCACTGCCGTGCCGTCCAGAGGCGACTCCCAAAATGGGAGGTCTTCAGTTTGACAGTTATTTTATAGGTAAGGGCGGGGCCACCCGGTGACGCAAATGGGAGACCCCACCCCCTTCTGACATCATGTGACGCCAGAGGGGGCTAGTCCATTTACGTCACCGGGTGGCCTCACCCCTTATAAAATAACTGTCAAACTGAAGACTGCCCAATCCGGGAATTGCCTGATCTGTAGCAGGTGCTTCAGTGGAACAAGAGGAGGAAGAAGAAGATGAAGAAGACGATGACGAGAGGAAGGAAGAAGACCGAAAGAAGAAGACCAGAAGAAGGAGGGGGGCAGGAGAAGATGGAGGAAGACCAAAGGAAGAAAGAAGAAGAATCGAGGGAAGAAAAATAGCTATTTTACAATAGAGGACTTGTCAAAAACTGCCTACTATTTTTTGTAACACTACACTGCTTTTTTGGTGAATAGGTAGGGATACAATGTACCCCATACTCATTCACATAGGGGTTGGGATCTGAGGGCCATATTCCAATAAGCCCGTCGCCAGCAGACCCCTAGCAGACCCCCACAACCACTGGCCAGGGTTGCGGAGATGAGGCCCTTCTCCACATCAACATGGGGACAAGGTGCTTTTGGGGGGACCTTGAGGGGCTTTGTGGCCTGGTATGGTTCAGAGGGGGGGCGCTCACTCATCCCCACCCCCTCCTGCCATGCCAGGGCTGCATATAAGAGTCTGGTTTGGATTTTAGGGGGAACCCCATGCTATTTTTTTCTAATTTTGGCACGGGGTTCCCCTTAAAATTCACACCAGACCCAGAGGTCCTGGTAGGGACTGGGGGGACCCCCACGCAATGTTTTTTTCAGTGATTTTTATCTATATTGCCAGGAACCGGCAATACATCACAACCACAAGTGATTTTAAATGACAATTTTTCCTTTACAAATGTCATTTTGCGGTGGCACTGTTCTAAACATTGCACAGCTGCGCAACTTTACAGGCATACCAAGGGAACCCCCCAGGCACGATATTTAAAGGAATATTTCATTTTAATTTTTTTACTTTAATCATTATTAAAATCACTGGTCCTGAAAAAACGATTGATTTAAAAACTTTTTTTTGCATTGATACACGTCCCCTAGGGCAGTACCCAGGTCCCCATACACTTTTTATAGAAATAACTTGCATATAAGCCTTTAAAATGAGCACTTTCGTTTTTTCAAGTTTGAGTCCCATTGATTTTAATAGGATTTGCATGTTCGCATACATCTTTTGCCTGTTCGCAAGTTTTGGAGCAAACCGAACTGAGGGGGTGTTGGGCCCATCTCTTATAGCCATGACAAGATGGTATTTGTTAGCAGCACAGCAGTGTTCTAAAAAGACTTGAGAAACTGTCAAGGTTTAGACTGCAGTTTCCTGCTTGTGAAATTATTTTCTCCTTGCTGCTGTGTTTTTTGTGGACCTGTGGTTCTACTCACACGTGTTGCTGGCTTCTGTACTTACCTATGGGTGTAGCATGCTTTACTGAAAATGTTGTCTCCCTTTCCCTTCTATAGCTTCCTGGTCTGCCTCCCAGTCTGTTTCTCTATATATAGACATGCTCAGTGAAGCTTGCGTTGCCTGAGCAACTTCCTAGTTTCTCTGTGTTCCTGCTTTCCTGTGTATTACTTGTTTTCTGTATCTGAATTTTAGTGTACGGACCTCAGCTCCATCTACAGTTTTTACTTGCCTGCCATGTACCCTGAATTTAGCTTGTTTCGCTGATCTTCTGTCTCTTGCCATCTGCACTCCGCACACGTTAGTGGTCTCTGCATCGTCAGCTGGGTGTACTTGGGGGCCCTTGACCTAGTCCCAGGTGAAGAATCAGCCTGGGGCTCTCACTCTCCACCCTGGGAAATCCTGGGTTGGCCTTCTACAATGGCTCACTATCATAGGAACCTGACAAAAACTTATTGTGAACAAATCACCAGGAACAGATGATTTCTTTTACCTGAGAGTTCCCAAAGAACTTAGCAAGGCCATTGCTAGACCATTACTCCTAATATTTAACCACTTCAGCCCCAGAAATTTACCCCCTTCCTGACCAGAGCACGTTTTGTGATTCGGCACTGCGTCAATTTAACTGACAATTACGCGGTCTTGCGATGTTGTACCCAAACAAAATTGACGTCCTTTTTTCCCCACAAATAGAGCTTTCTTTTGGAGGTATTTGATCACCTCTGTGGTTTTTATTTTTTGCGCTATAAACAAAAAAATGACAATTTTGAAAAAAAAACAACAATATTCTTTTACTTTTTGCTATAATAAATATCCCAAAAAAATGTAAAAAAATAATTTTTTCCTAAGTTTTGGCTCGATGTGTATTCTTCTACATATTTTTGGTAAAAAAATAGTAATAGGCGTATATTGATTGGGTTGTTTTACTAGTAATGGCGGCGATATGCAATTTTTATTGGGACTGCGATATTGCGGCGGCCAGATCAGACACTTTTGACACTTTTTTGGGACCAATGACATTTATACAGCGAACAGAGCTAAAAAATAGCCATTGATTACAGTATAAATGTCACTGGCAGGGAAGGGGGTAAACTCTAGGGGGCGATCAAGAGGTTAAGTATGTTCCCTCACTGTGTTCTAACTGTGTGGGGGCTGGGCTGGCTGGGGCATGATAGATCTAACTGTTCCCGATTACTGGGAACAGTAGATCTGTCATATGTCCCCTAACAGAACGGAGATCCACCGTGTTTACACTGGCAGATCTCCGTTCTGCCTCTGTAACAGGCGATCGCGGGTCACTGGCGGACAGCGAGCCATCATACAGCTATTCACACAGCAGTGCCAACCTGCCTCCGTATTATGACGGTCGGCAACTGGTTAAAGGCAGCTTACTGACTGGACTGACACCAGTTGATTGGCAAAAAGCTAACGTGGTACCAATATTCAAAAGGGGACAAGACACACACCTTATAAATACAGGAGTGTCAGCCTAACATTAACAGTATGTGGACTTTTGGAGGGGATGATAAGGGACTATATCTACAAGAACTTGAAAATAGTACCATTAGTAATAACCAGCATGGATTTATGAAGGATCATCCTTGCCAGACCAACCTGTTAACATTTTATCAAAAACTGAGCTGTAATCTGGATAGAAGATGGACTGTGGATGAAGTGTACCGTATTTAGATTTCACCATAGCATTTGATTTGGTATCACCACTCTTTGGATTGTGTCCAAAGGGTGGCGATAAATAGCATATATTCTGAATACACTAAATTAAGTCTAAGGCCCGGTTCACACAGGGGCGACTTGCGATCCGACTTGAGTCGTCTCAAGTCGCCCCAGGTTGCTTGACACAAGAAATCCCATTGAAGTGAATGGGAGCCGTCTTTATGTACGCTCTGACTTCAAGGCGACTTCAGAAGAGATTCCTGTACTACTTGGAGGCGACTTCTTATCCGACTTGTGCCCATAGAATTCAATGGAAGCCGCCTCCAAGTCGGATCCCCCATCTAAACAGAAGCGACTTTCACAGTGAAAAGAATAGAATTTATTTAGGGCAACCTCCTCTCTCCCTTCTCTGATTGGCCACAGCAAAGTCGCCTGGCATGAAGTCATGTTGTAAGTCGCCTCAAGTTGCGCTATAAGTTGCCCAAAGTCGTGCTGAAGTTGCTTTCAAATCGCCTAGCAAAGTCACCCCACAAGTCGGATCGCCCCTGTGTGAACCGGCCCTAAGAGGCACATCTAAAAGAAGTCTAAGAGGCATCCACCAGATGACTGATCACTGTGACCAATTAAAGCAAATCACATGACAATGCCTTTCATTCATGCCAACCATTGTGTACTATTGTGTTGATCTCAGGTGACTGGTCACAGTGATCACATGGTATAGACAAGGCCAATCAGAGCCCATCTGTACCATGTGATTAGGTGTGGCCAATCACAGCTAACCATGATAGTATACGCTGAATGAATCGATTTCATTCCGTAAAAATTGCTGTTTATAACAGTGAAATTCACTGGTATAAGCAATCATAATGTGTAAAAAAATCCTGAATACTCCTGTGTACTAGAATGTTACTATGGTAACACTGTATTGCTCTGGTCACAGAGCAATATATTAAAAAAAGAAAAACAATTTTGAAAAATTGAAAAAATATACCTGTCACCAGGCAGTGTCCGCTGCCATACCTGTTGTATGATGATGCTGTCCTGCACTGGTGACATTATGTAAAAAAAAATCACCTCCAAAAGAAAGCTCTATTTGTGTGAAAAAAATACATTTGGGTACAGTGTTGCATGATCATGCAATTGTCATTCAATGTGCAACAGCGCTGAAAGCTGAAAATTGACCTGGGCAAGAAGGGGGTGAAAGTGTCCAATATTGAAGTGGTTAAATTAAGTCACTGAAAATGATTTCTTTAAAGTGTAAGTTCACATTTTCATAAAAAATGGCAAGGTAAACTAACACCCTATACTCTACTCCATCCCCTCACCCCCCATTCCCCACTGCTCTTTCCTCCATGGGTGACAGTTTTAATGTCAATGCAGCCCAATGGTTCTTATCGGACAGCACGGTTATGTGGCAGCACTTACCAATCAAGATGATAGTCACAATTATTATGAGCTAACAAAATCAACAATAATATAAGCATTTTCTGGCCAAACACTGTACAATGATTCCACAGCACTAAACAAGTAAAATTATAACCAAAACAGTGTAGCGTAACACCTCATCAAATTCTAAAATAAACATTATATCATAAAAAAATATATATGAAGTCCTGCTTTCAGAAATTATGTGTTCAAAAATTCATATAGTCCAACTTCCAAAAAATAAAAGTAAGGCAAAAAGGTTACAAAAAAACACCATGTGACTTCACTCTATCACACTACTGCTGCTCCTTAGGGTTCACCACTTCAAGCCTCCTTGGTTTACACAGGCCTACTAAGGAAGCCCAATTACTGGGTGTAACACGTCTAGGAGGAAGGAGCTGAGCCCATGACATCACACCGGAGTCTCGCCAAGTGCAATGTTGAGCTGGCAGTTGACTGTATCTGTATAGCACTTTTAAAGTTCTATTGTTGTATTTGTAATGCTGTGCAGAGTGTTTTAATTACATTTGCAAAACGGAGTACACTATGTCTGTGCCTTTCTGTCCTAAATGACACATGTTTGGAGCCCTCTGATTACACCAGGAAGTGGATGAGACGGTTGCCCTGTGTAAAGTGAGGAGGACTGAGGTGGTGAACACTAAGGAGCAGCAGTAGTAGGATAACATTGATGAGCGTGTTGTGATAATATAGAGGTGAGCAGGTCCTTCACTTGGTGGTGGATGTGCACTGTTGCATGAAGAATGAAGACACATGGAGTTTTTTGTTACCTTTTTTCCTATTTTATGGAAGTTGGACTATTTGAATTTTTGAACACATAATTTCTGAACACAGGATTTTATATATATATATTTTTTTATCGAAATCGATATAATAATTTTATTTTAAAATGTGACGAGGTGTTGCTCTACACTGTTTTGGTTCTAAAAGCACCAATCAGAACTGCTCTGATCCATCCCAGTGCCCCTAGGGAAAGGAGAAAGAACAGTGAGGTTTTCAAACCCTTGGATTGCTGCACTGGGTTGCATGGACAATGAAACTGTATCACCCATGAAGGTAAATGCAGCAGGGACCCTGGGGGTGGGGGGATAGTTATTAGCTCACCTTTTCAAAAAAAATTAAAGGATGAACTTGCACTTTAAGTAATATGCTTGGGGATGTCTTAAACCTGCATGTGAAGTGGTGCACCTGTATGTACTAACACAAAAACATTTACAAAACAAAAATTATATGAGATTTAAATTGCCACTAAATGATAAATGATAGGTGATAAAAACACTTCTTAACTATGGGGTTTTACCACCCACAAATTGCACATTTAAATGAATCCTTACTGTTCTGAGCCCCCAAATTTCCTGGGTTAGCTACACTTTACCACAGACTTCTTTTTTTTCCCCATAAGCTTTTATTGAAATATAAAGCAGGGTTACAATATCTCACAATTCAATGACAAATGAGTCAATCTAGAAAACATATGTCAGTCAAACATTTACAACGGTTATAATGTTTTAAAATCTCAACTGGATAGCTCGAACATTTGGTTGAGGGGTCATACATAAAGCAATATGATATGGGTGTTTTATCATTACAATAGCAATATTACCAAATTGTGTCCTTTTCTGTGTTACAAGTGTCTTCTAATGTTAGCAAAGAGAGATATAATCATATAAGGTAATTGAGTATCAAAAGTCATATAGGGGGAAATTAGGTTTGCGGGGGGTATGTGGGGGGGTCGAGGGGACAAAAAAAAAGGGGGGGTGGAAGGTGGGGATGGAGGTGTGTGAGAGGTGAGGGGGTATTGCTCCCACCGCTCAGACTCCGCCGCTAGTCTGGCAGGGGGGAAAATATATAGATACTATGTGTATTTTACCATTCCCCTTTTCTCCTTCCCTTTCCCTACCTCCTCCCTTCCTTTTAGGAGGATGAGGTTTGGGTATGATGAGAGTGGACCGCCCTCTCTCTGCCCCTGTTTGGGGAAGGGGGGCCACACTTCTTGTGTAAGAAAATTTGTTTTTTTCCGGGAAATGTGTTAAAGGAACTGTGGTTCATAGGGTGTGGACTGTTCCCTAAGACAGGGTAGATGAAATTAATGAGTGTTTTGTACCTGTCAGTGGTGCAGAAGTGGGTCCAGCATGCCCATGTGTGTGAGTACTTGGCTGGGCAATCTCCAGCTACAGCAATTAATTCCTCCATTTCCGCACTTGCCCTACTCGTCTGAGCCATTCCTTGATGATTGGGGGGTGGCTGGAGCCCCAATGGAGGGGGATACACATTTTTGCTGAGTTTATTAGTGGTGGGATCAGGGTCCTGTGGTATTGGTGCATGGGGATGTCTGAATGGTGGAGGAGGAGTTGTACAGGTGTGTGTTCCAGCGTGTATGTGGAGATTTGTGATGTAAGTTCTCTGACTTGGTTCCAGAACGGTTGAATTAGGGGGCACAACCACCATATATGTAGCAGAGTACATGTCTCGCTGGAACTTCTCCAGCATTTATCTGAGAGGGCAAGGTTAATTTTATTAAGCAATACCGGAGTTATGTACCAGCGGGAGAGCATCTTGTAATTATTTTCTTGTATTGAAACATTTAGAGAGGATTTGTGTGAAACTGTGAATATGTGTTCCCACTGTTCCTCTGTCCAGTCAATGTTTAGGCCTCTTTCCCAGTTTTCACACATTGTAGTGGGTTTCAATAGGCAGTCAGATGAGAGAATGTTGTAGAGGGTGGAAATCATATGTTGTTGAGGATTGGTTTGGGTGCAGAGTTGCTCAAATGGGGTTAGGGGGCATGAAACGGCGAAGTCACGATTGATAGCTTTTAGGAAATGCCTTATTTGAAAGTACATCCAGTGGGGACATACCTGTATTGTGTTATTAGTAGGTAGGGAAGATCTGTCTAGTAGTGTGTTGTTTCGGTAGAATTGATGGGCAAGTATTTCATTATGTGTCCAGATGTCCCTTAGAAAGTCGATGGACATGCCTGGAGGGAAAGCAGGATTGAGTTTTACAGAGTTGAGCGGTCCTGGGTTGGACAATATTGGAAGCATTTTGCATGCCTCTCTGAAGCAGTGAAGTGTTGCGCTAATGAGGGGATGAGTCTTAAGGACTGAGGGTGTATCTGATGTTAAGGTCCAGGGTATGGATCGTGTTGGTAGGGGGAAAAGGAATTTTCAAGTGATACCCAGTCTTTATGTGGTCTGTGAACTGACCAGTCAACTACTCTGGCTAAATGGCAGACCCAGTAATATTTTTTGAGGTCAGGGAGGCTTATCCCACCTTTTGTTTTAGGTTTTGTTAGTTGTTTATATGAGATCCTAGCCTTTTTCTGTCTCCATAGGAAGTTAGTACATATTCTGTTGTAAGACGGTTAGGGGAATTTTGATGGGGATGGTCTGAAGTACGTATAATAAGCGAGGTAGGATGTTCATCTTAACGATTGCGGCTCTACCAAACCATGGGGTTCATTGGTGATCGTCTTAAGAATGGGTAGATAATTTTTAGAGAATGTATCGGAGAGGTTTGATGTTAGGTTAATCCCTAAGTATTTGATTTGTTTAGGAGTCCAATGAAAAGGGAAGTTGTGCTTGCATTGCGATACCATCTCCGCAGGTAGGGAAATGTTTAACGCTTGGGACTTATTAAAATGTATTTTAAGCGGGGCGTGGCCTGAAGCGGAGCAAGACTGCGGCATAATCCCGGAGCTCCTCTGACAAAGGATCCAGCAACCTGCAGCAGCCTCAACGGGGCGACTAAAAACCCCAATACCTGGCCACACTGAGGAGGATCGAAGGCACATGGGAACCATGTCCAAAAAGAGGAAAGAGGAACGGAAACCCCACCGCCTCACAGACTTCTTCTCACAGCCCAGCCAGGATGGGAGGCAAAATGGTGCAGAGACCTGCAGCACCCACGCAGCTAAATTGGGTAATCAGAGCTCGAGACATGACATACATTCAACAAATGGTGAGTCCCCCAATACCCTACCACACCAACAGCAGGCAGCCTGGCTAAGGCCAAATTTAGGCTGGATGTTGACGGATCCAGCCAAGCCCTGAGCCCTGCCACTGATCAAGCGGGACACGAGGGAGCTGCCCGATTCAATTGAATCCTTTCCCATGCTCAATCAGCCAGTGGTGGATTCAATTTTAAAAGAGATGCTGGTGTCACTTAGAAGCACGATTCAGGCAGATATGGCCTCATGCATGCATCGGTTTAATCAGGACATTCACGCAATGGAGACAAGGGTAGATCACATAGAGACTAAAATGGCGGAATACGCCTCCACTATTAATGATTTGGTGGATGCCAATGAAGAAAGGGAAGGGGAGGCTGAGTGGTTCAGAGCCAAATTGGCGGACATAGAAGATAGGGGAAGAAAAAACAACATAAAAATCAGGGGGATCCCAGAATCGGTCCAACCACCTGACCTACGCAAATATGCTACCGATCTATTTCGGTCTCTCCTCCATGGGCGATCCGACATGGAAGCCACCATTGACCGTATTCACAGGCTACCCAAACCTTCACACCTACCCGACCATACACCCAGGGATGTGATACTGAGGCTTCAGTTCTTCCATATTAAAGAGAACCTAATGTCAAGAATGCGCAAACAAGAAACAATACCTGCACAATATCAAAAGCTGCAATTTTTCGCAGATCTATCGCAATACACGCTCCAGAAAAGGAAAAATCTTAACAATGTGAAAAAAAGATATCCGATTAAAGTATCAATTACTAAAGAAGGGCGTACCTACGTGGTAAACAACCCTGACAAAGGCCTAGCATTGCTGAAAGATTGGGATTTATTGCCAGACCCAGCCGAGGTAGACAACAATACCCCCCCAACCAATTCGCCCAGTGGATGCCGAATGGACAATGGTCATTGCAAAAAATGCAAAGACACATAATTGACCCTATTGAGGCCCAAATTCCACCATAAGTAAGGATGATGACAGCTCTTAGGCTTAGACTTTTTCCCCTACTACCTGCACAGCCACAAGCTGTTTTGGTGTACGTTGTACCCATGGGACACTCAGTTTCTTTCAACTAAGCCAATAGTTACCCAGTGGCAATGCTACTTTATATTTGGTTATGGTTATACATGTTTTCTTTTCTTCTCCAATTTCTTCTATGGGATGTACCTACAACCACTCAGAAGAGGAGATTGTTCACTTATCAGCGGACTCACCTATACATCAGAACTTCGGATGTCAACTCCTGGCAGATAAAACAGAATCCACCTTACCAATATACTTCAGGGCACAGTGAGTACAAACAAACCAGTTTTTTACCTTGGCCTCACACTATACCCGCCACCTCCCCTAAGACCACTAGAGGGAGCTCTCACTACACAAATGAAGAACCTCCTCAACATCATACCAACTGAACCCTTTACTATTAATGGGAATTACATTTCTATCAATTAACTGTAAAGGCCGAAACCACCCAGTCAAAAGGAGATCCATGTGGAATGAAGCCCTCCTACACAAAAGTGACATAATATGTGTCCAGGAGACCCATTTCCACAATCAGAAGCCTCCAAACTGTTCGCACATAAACTTCCCCCATGTGTTCACTGCTAATGCAGACTCTAAAACAAAAGGGGTGCTTATTGCAATCAGGGACACGGTAGCCTTTATCTCCTTCCACACCGCGCGCAGTATATTTACTGTGGCAGTGTGGACGGGTCCCGCGAATCGGCATAAATAAATGGCAATTTGCGGAGAGGCCACTAGGGGGCGCGCGCACACACCCACCACACTCTGGAGGAGTGTGCCAGTCGCTCGGGTGGACCCGATGTCCGCTGGCGAGCTGCAATGAGAGGCCACAGCAAAAAGAGCGGGGAACCGCTTCACTGCCAATGACATTTACACAGTAATCAGTGCACATTTAAATTTCTGATCGCTGTAAAAATGTCATTGGTCCCAAAAAAGTGTCAAAATTGTCCGACATGTCCGCTCCAATATCGCAGTAGCACTAAAAATTGCAGATCACCGCCATTACTAGTAAAAAATTTAAAAAAATAAATAAAAACCCCAGATATGAATTATCATCATCCGTAAACGCGGCAACATTTGCGCAAACCAATCAATAAACGCTGATTGCTATTTTTTTTACCAAAATTATGAGAAAGAATATAAATTGGCCAAAACCACTGAAAAAACATGTTTTTTTATATTTTGGATTTGTATTTTAGCAAAAAGTAAGAAAAACTGTTTTTTTTTTTGCAAAATTGTCGCTCTTTTTTTGTTTATAGCGGTGATCAGAAATGACGCAGATGTGATCAAATACCACCAAAAGAAAGCTCTATCTGTGGGGAAAAAGTACGCAAATTTCGTTGCACGACCGCGCAATTGTCAGTTAAAGCGACGCAGTGCCGAATTGCAAAAAGTGCAATGGTCCTAAAGGGGGAAATCCTTCCGGGGCTGAAGTGGTTAAACTGCATGATGCCATCATAGACCCAGCAGGTAGATACCTGATACTGGTCTGCGACCTGGACTCTGCTACCTACACAATAATCAATGCGTATGCACCGAACCGACACCAACTCCACTTTTTCAATAAACTTTTACGAAAGATCCGCTCTTTTCAGAAGGGGCTAATGGTACTTTGCGGAGACTTCAACGCTCCCCCGGACATTTGCTTGGACTCCACGTCTAATTGTAGATGTCCAGGTCAGACGCTTCAAGCATCTTTCCACAAACATGATCTTGTTGATTCCTGGTGCTGCTTGCACGCCAGCGAAAGAGACTACACATTTTTTTCTCCACCTCATCAAATCTGCAACCGCATAGACCTTTTTCTTGTTGACAAGAATACCTTAATCAGGGTCAGGGAGGCAAAAATCAACCAAATTACATGGCCTGACCATGCCTCCATCACCTTGACGGTCGATACTGTGGCCTCACCAAACTCTATGCCGGTGTGGAAACTTAATTCATTCCTACTTCAGAAAGGGGACACAAAGAAGACTATAGAAGACCATTTGTTAAACTTTTTTTCTGATAATACGGCATCTATTTGTGCTGTGGAATGGATCTATTTGTGCTGTGGAATGGATCTATTTGTGCTGTGGAATGCCCACAAGGCATACATCAGGGGCATATGCATTCAGTTGGGTGTGAGAGCTAAGAGACAGCGGCAGAAGCATATAAGAGACATCACAACCAAAATTGCCGAACTTGACACCCAAAATAAACGTGGCACTTCCCAGGTCTTATCCCAGAAATTGTCCAAATTGAGGCATGATCTCAGACTCCTCCTCTTGGAGGACTTTGAGAAAATGTTCAAAAAATTGAAAATGTCTTACTACGCCTCTGATAACAAAGCTGGGAAGATGTTAGCACAAACGCTACGAGGGAAAAGGCATAAAACCAAAGTTCCATATATAATCCACCCATTCACTAAAACTAAGGAATTTCATCCTCAAAAAATAGCTGATGCTTTCAGCGACTATTAAGGGGCCCTATATAACCTAAAAGATGATAAGGGAACGCAACAACCTACACCAGAATCAATTGACCTCTTTCTATCCAAACTTCCCATTTCCAAGGTAGCACCAGACCAATTACAAGCCTTTAACCTCCCATTTACAGCATCTGAGGCCTATAAAGCCATAGACTCCCTTCCCACCACTAAATCTCCTGGTCCTGATGGGTTCAGCAATGACTACTATAAGACCTTCAAATTGACACTAACCCCCATTTTGGGTCAGATTTTTAACAATGCCGCTTTTCCACCCAAAATGTTCAGGGCCTTGATAGTTGCTCTACCCAAGCCAGGGAAGGATCCAAGCACGCCTCAAAATTTTCGTTCCATTTCTCTCCTGAATACAGATTTAAAACTATATGCTAAATTAATTGCAAAATGACTCGAGAACATAATGCCCATCCTTATCCATTCAGATCAGACAGGGTTCTTAAGGGGACGCCAGACATCGGATGCCACCCATAGACTAACTAATGTCCTCCATCTAGCTGGAGCTTTGGGAAGGCCTTCTTTGCTTCTGGCTTTGGATGCGGAGAAGGCCTTTGACCTTGTACACTGGCTGTACCTTGAGAGAGTACTGGAGTCCTTTGGCCTTACAGGCAACATATCCACAGCCATTATGGCCCTCTACTCCAGGCCCTCTGCTCAGTTGTTTGTGTCTGACATCCTGTCTTCCCCTTTTTCAATATCCAATGAAACTAGGCAGGGGTGCCCATTATCCCCCCTAATATTCAACCGTATTATGGATTCCCTAGCTATATACATTAGAACCCACCCCAACATCAAGGGTCTAACACTACCCAACTCCTCTCATTCCATTAGCCTTTTTGCTGATGACATTATTTTAATTCTCACAGAGGTGGAACCTTCCCTGGCAGCGGTACATGAGGTGTTGAATCTGTTTGGTCAAATATCTTATTATAAGGTAAATGAAACTAAGTCATACATAATGGGCCTGGGCATGCAGAATACCACATAAAAACTCCAATCATGGTTTCCATATACATGGTGTGATAAAGGGATAGGATACTTGGAAATAACTCTAACGCCCACAACAGACCAACCAGTAGATGCCAATTATATCCCATTCCTTACTAAAATGGACTCACAACTACAAACCCTTGCTAAAACTGAACTCTCATGGGCAGGCAGGTTGGCAGCCTTTAAAATGCTGATCCTGCCCCAACTCATTTACCTCTTCAGGTCCCTACCAATACTAGTCCCAGATTCCTTCTTTTCTAAGGCACAAACTCTGGTCAATAAATACCTGTGGCAGGGTAGGAGAGCAAGATGCGCCTTTAAAAAACTGATTAAAGCACGGAATGTGGGGGCAATGGGACATGTTCTCATTAAGGACTATTACACAGCCATGATTCTAGCACAAATGAAAGCGTACTTCCCACACCCCAATAGACCGAGATGGATAGACGTAGAAGAATATCAATGCAAAACCAAAAATTTAGCTGACCTACTCACAACATGTAGGCTCAAGCCACAACCGCGCTCTATAACAGCCACCACCATACAGGCAGCAATTAGAGCATGGAAGACATTACTATCTACACCGATGAATGAATACAAGACATCCACAATATGCCCAAGTATAACTAGCCTTCAACTTTTTATTCCGGACCTACACATATCGCACTGGGTGTCCAAGGGACTGACATCAACTGCAGATCTAAAGATAGGACCAATGCCTAAAACGTTTAGATCACTACAATTAGAATTCGGACTTGATGGGTCTGACTTTTATAGACATATCCAGGTAGCACACCTACCTGATTCCATACCTGCTATGTCTGTGAAACTACCCTGGAGAATTGTCACTTACCTTACCAAGACGAACAACAATTTCAAAGGCATCTCCTTATTTTACAACTTTATAAACCAGAGGGAAATCTTTGTCAAATCAGCACCCATTAAGGCTTGGGAGCATGATATGCAAATTACATATACTAATGATCAATTGCAAACTGCACTCACTTCCAGCTATGGGTCAACCAAATGCGCCAAATTATTGGAATTAACGCAAAAAATCCTACTCAGATGGTACCTCACACCATCGAAGCTATCCAAATTCGACGCACACTGCTCACCCATGTGTTGGAGACACTGTGGAAACAGGGGCACAATATTCCACAAATTATGAGTAGAGTTGAGCGAACTTCTAGAAGTCCGGGTTCTGCTGGTTCTGCAGAACTTCGGGACAAAGTCCGGGTCCGGGTCCGGACAGAACCCGAACTTTGTCCCGAACCCCGAACCCCATTGAAATCAATGGAGACCCGGACTTTTAGGTACAAAAAGTGTTGTAAAATAGTCCTGGAAGGTCCTAGAGGTCTGCAAAAGGAAGGAAATGTGGGTAAGGGTGGGACAAGTGACCTACAAAGAAATGGGGACAGGAAAATAACTTTAAATATTTTTAAAAAAATAAAAACTTAAAAAATGCAAAAATGCAGATCATCTTCAAAATGGGTCTGAAAAGTATAAATTAACATTAGAGGCCATAGAACTGTTCTAAAATCATCTTCAAACTGTGTCAAAAAAGTATAAATAAGTCGGGAGTACTAAACCTATCGAAGCTACCACACTCCATGGTAGACTCAT
>BLSH010485095.1:889935-900661 GCA_018402905.1 Glandirana rugosa | reverse complement strand
TACCCTTGGGTAGTGTAGATGTCTCTCCCAGAGGAGGATTAAAGGGATCACAGTCATCAAAATTTACTAGATTGTTCACAAGACTTATATATTTTCTCCACTCTTACACGTACTATGTCACCAACGTATAGAAGAAGTACAATGTACATTTTCAAGCTTCCATATACTCATCTCAAGGGTGATTTCGGAACGTCAATTGTTACACCAACAAGGAACAACCTCCCCGAATTCTAGAGGCGGGGCGCTGGACCTCTCCCTTCGCCCACAGCTTGATCCCAGATGGGGTGGGCGGAGGGGGACTGATGCCTGAGCCTGCCGTGGGTTGGGGCAGATCTTAAGCCCCTCCAACAAGGAACAACCACATTGTTAACTGCAAGGCTTTAGTGGGAACTCTACTCATATACCTTCGAACTTTTACATGTAACATGAAGAAGATATGCAACCACTGTATCATGCACATTCTCACCTCTTTTATATATTCAGAACACTTGTTAGATCATTTAAAACTACTGACACTAGGGAAATTAGGAGGAGACCCTCTCTGTAGATGTGATGGGTTCCCATTCCTCCAGCTCAGAGCTGCAGTTTGACATCAACAGGGGCGGCGGGGCGGGAGATACCAATAGGGGCGGAGGACTGAAGCTCTTGGGACAACCAGGGGGTCCCCCTTGAGAGGTGTATTGGTAATCTAAGTGTTTATTATCATTAAAACTCACTTGAGAATGTAACATTTTGTTGCTATATACACTCAGATGTTTGTCCTTTTCTACCTTTTGCTGATACTTATGTTGAAAAATGAGAAAATTCAATAAAAAACATTGAAACTAAAATTTATTTTAAAATTGGAAATGTAACAAAAGTGTTCCAGATCTTTCAGGAGGTTTGGGAGTGATGTGTGCGGTTCTTGTAGGAATAGCAAGATGTCGTCAGCAAAAGCTGCGATCTTTTAGGTACGGCCAGCTATAGGAATGCCTTTGATGTCGTTATTGGCCTGGAGACATCTTAGAAAGGGTTCAAGTGTTAGAATGAATAGGATTGGAGAGAGAGAGCATCCTTGTCTTGTCCCATTCGTTATGGAGAAGTCGTTTGACAGCTGTCCGTTAACTCAGACACTGGCAGATGGGGTTGTGTAAAGAGACATGATTGCGTTAAACATCCAATTTTGGAGATCAAGTTTACACAGGATTGCTCCTAGATAGTCCCAAGCCAGCCTGTCAAATGCCTTCTCCGTGTCCAGGGAAAGAAGAAAGCCTTTTGCTGTGTAGTTTAAGCCAGTGTTGTATATTTAGGGCTTTAATTGTGTTGTCCCTGGCCTCTCTTCCAGGGACAAAACCTATTTATTGCATTCCGATCAGGGAGGTTAAGAGGGGAAATAGGTGATTGGCTAGAATATTGGTGAATAATTTGATATCTACATTAAGTAGGGATATGTGCCTATAATTAGTCAGTGAAGTGGCAGCTTTAAGTTCTTCTGCTGAGATGGGGCTCTCTAGTTTTTGAGTGTCTTCCATGTTTATGCGTTTAGGGTAATATTTGTCGAGGAAGTCTGTGATTACGGCTGCTCAGGTTTCTGTACCCCAGTTCTCCGCTGCAGGTCTGGGGAGGTTGTAAAGTTCCAAATAGTAGGTCTCAAATTAAGCTGCCATGTCAGTTGGATTAGCTAGGTTTTTTCCCCTGGGCATCTTTAATTACATGTATGTTTGTGCTGGCTTTTTTGGATTGGAGTGCCCTGGCCAGATACTTCCTGCTTTTATTGCTGAACTCATAAAAGAGTTTTTGCTGCAAGATGAATGCCTGTTTCGTTTTACGGTGCAGTTCTTCTCTTAGAAGTTGTCTCTGTGCTGTAAGTCTGTAATTGTCTTTTGTTGGGCCTTCCGTTTAGCAGCTTTTATTGCCATAAGTTTACCTCTAATCACACTTAAGGGCTTCCCATCGTGTAAGTGGGGAAACGTCCGGGGTGTCGTTTCTATTAAAATAGTCTTGGATGGTCTTTTAAATTTCCAGAATGTCTCCTTCGGATGTCAAGAGGACAGAGTCTAGGCGCCAGATTTTGGTGAATGAGGTGGTGTCTGGGAACGTAAGGGTCATGGTGATGGGGTGGTGATCCGATAGTATCATTGGTTCGATAGCCGCTTTGGTTAAGAATGGTATATCTTTTTGGGATAGAAATAGAAAAAGGTGAAATCTTTTTCGGTAGGGTGGAGGATGCGCCAGGTATCATGTAAGAGTAAGTCTTGCAATTAAAATTTTATTTGTTTGAAGGCTATGAAGGGCAGGGACATCGTGCCCGATGAGGTGTCAAGGAGTGGAAACAGTGCAACATTGAAATCGCCACCCAGGATGGTTAGGCCCGATTGGAATTCTGTTAAGCGCTGTGCAATGGACCAAAAAAAGGTCACATGAGCGGAGTTGGGGCTGTATATATTTGCTAATGTTACCGGGCAACCTTGGAGGTGGCCCTTTAAGGAGATGTATCTACCTTCTTTGTCTATGAGTGGGTCCGTGAGGTGCCAGTCAAGGTTTTTGGAAAGAAGAATTGATACTCCTTTGGTTTTTGCCAATGAGTTGGTTGCGTGGTAGGATGTGGGGAAGGTCTGGTTTGTAATCTTAGGGATCTTCTGCGTAAGGAAATGTGTTTCCTGTAGGAGCTTGTGCATCAGGTTAAGAACGTGGCTGCATTTTTCTGGGACGTTGAGGCCTTTGACATTAAGGGAGATCGTTTTTAGGGTAGAATATTTGCTTTGAACCCATGCGTTGGGCATGGTGTATTTTCCTTTAGGGTCCAGTTGGTCAGTGGGGAGTAGTGTGTAGAATTTATATATGTTAGTGGATAGGCAAGCTGCCTATCATAGGTTGTAGCCAGAGAGTGGAGCCGGCGGCCGAGCCCGAATGGCAAGAGCGTAGGTAGGGGGGGAGGAGGAGGAGGAGAGAGAAAAAAAGGGGTGGAAAGGTTGGTAAGGGAAGGAAGGGAGGGTGGAGAAGGATGTAGGTATGGAGTAGGAGGGGAGGGGGTACCGGGAGGGGGAAGTCTATATATAGGCTCCCTGTTATCTAGGGTATGTCCAGTAAGGGTTGACAGGAGAGTATACTTCCCTGTCGTGTAGGAGGGTGGTAGGTGTCAGAAACTGGTGTGTGTATCGGGGATATTGAGCCCTGGTCCACGGAGGACATTGGCAGGATTTCTATAGAGCTGGGAGAGCCAGTAGGTTTGCTGTCGCTATGTGATGTGATCATAATTCAATGTTTCAGGTGTTTGGATGGCTGAATGTTTTATGCAGGCATGAAGGTAGAATGTTAAAAGTTGTTTAACGGGGGAAACGAGGATGATGGGTGTAGTCATGTCTATGGGAATGTATAAGGGGCAGCCCTGTCATGGTCATAAGGGTTGAAGGTGTTGCCCCTTGCATGGCTGAAAAGGGGTTTGCCCCAGGGTAGGAGGTGTAAGTTCAAATGACAGTGCAATCGTGCGTTACCACATCTGTGAGGCGCTCTCTCGTAGGCAGCTATTGAATGCGTACCCGGCAAAATCATTAGTATGGGGTGTGCCTGTGGTCCGGCGCACTGTTAATTGTGGTGATTCGGCCCTTCATATCGGAATACGTCTGCTTTTTGTCCTAATGCCTGGGTGTTATGTAGTGTCTTTTTAATCTAGCTTGCAGGCAATATTTAGCATAACAAATGCAATCAAAGCAACATGTATTTTTCAGGCAGTTCCCTTGTAATCTCATTACTGACCCCAACAGGTGTATTGATGGGGTGGTGGTATGCAACCAAATTAATCAAATGGGCAAATGCATTCAGTGTGTAAAACTATATATAGGTGGACATTTAATATCTATTCTGCAGTGAAGAGTATTGAGTCTATTAGTAGACTGCCATGGCTCAACATCTATTTTAAAGGATATGGAGAGGAGGTTGCATAGCATCAACCCACGGGGAGTGCCTGTGTTGAACTGGTATTGGTAGAACTATTGAACAAGAAACTGTCTAGAATACTATAACCTCTGAAACATTTAAAAAAAACAATGTCATGTACATGCTTAAAGATACATTGACAAAATAGAGGTGGGGGTACGGTGTGGAGAAGGATGCGGAAGCACAGGTAGGGGAATGTGAAATGGTAGGGGGCCAGCAGATTGGAGGGGAAGGCTAGGGATGGGATGGCGGAAGAAGATGGGTGTCCAGAATCGGGCACGTTAAATGTCCCAGTTAATCAGATAAGCATTGGCTCCCTCTTGACTACCCGGTGGGAGGACATCCATTTTTGAGTACATGGTCCAGGTTTCAATGGGGCGTGAGGTACACATGAGAGGTGCAGGGGTATTACCTGATAGTATAGCAGGGCGGGTGAAGTGGTACCTCGGTGGTAGATTTCCAGATTAGATGTCACGTCCGGAATGAGAGCAGGAGGGGGTTCTCCTCAGGTGCCGTAGACTTGAAAGATGTGATTTCACAAGTTTTCATGCTGATCTGTATGGAGGATGCAAAAAGAGAAAAGGCAAAAACAGGGGAATGGGGGAGACAAGAAAAAGGGGGAGTAAAAAGAGAGGGGGAGGAAAATGGAGCTTTGGTCTTGTGAATGGTCAGTGCTTCGTGGATCTGTAGTCTCAATTATATGTAGTGGGTGTCCTGGAGGAGCCTTTTTGGATCCGATATGGGATGGTCAGTCTGAGGGTGATGAGGTAAAAAGAAGAAGTAAGTAGGAGTGGAAGCTCTCCATTCTGGTCACTCCTGCCGGGGCCTTCTGTGTGCTGGAGAAGAAGTTGGGCTGCCGGTCGTAGTGTGTCGGATAGAAGATGAGCTGGGATTCCTCAGAGACGTGGATCTGCGGCATCAAGTATGGAACCCATCACAAACTGGGATGGCATCAGGCATATGGGATGAGTGCTGCCATAAAAATCCGGGAGATCAATGCAAGGAAGGTTGAATGTTTCACAGAAGGAAGGTAAACCTTCCCGTATGCGAAAGTTGGCCGAGTGGTTCTAGAAAGGCCAACAGGCATAAAGGAAATTTCCAGCGGTATTGGATTCCTTTATTGCGCAAAAGGTCCAGGAGTGGGAGCAGAACTCTCCTGTTCTGAAGCGTGATAGGAGATAAGTCCTGGAAGAGCTTTATCTCTGTACCGCGGTAAAGCAGGGAATGACGATCTCTCGCCGTGTGGAGTATTTCTTCCTTTAGTTTAAAGTTGACGAGGCAGCAGATCACATCCCTAGGGGGATCCGTGTCTTGTCTTCTGGGTTTCAGGGCTCTATGCAAGCGTTCATATTCGATAGATGTGTCAGGTGGTTTACCCAGTAAGTTGTTGAATATGGCAATAGTGGCTTGTGCAAATTGATTGTGACTGAACGTCTCAGGTATGCCTCTTACCCGTATATTGTGACGTTGTCCGCGATTCTCCAAATCCTCCAGATGTCTTTGTATGTCTCTTATCTGGGAATCTTTTAAGCGTGTAGACTCTTGAAGTTGCTGAATTGCAGAGTTATGCACAGCGGATGTTTCTTCTATATCATCTAGCCTTACATTAATCGCCTGGATGTCCCTCCTCAGATCAGTGTTGGTGGAGGTCATTGCTGAAGTCAGTGAGGCTTTTATGTCTTCTGCCACTGAACGCAGGTCATTCATGTTCAGTGGCTGTGGAGGTATTTACCCCTGCTGCTGGGAGGGGTTGTGGTATCTGCCTGACAGGCTCAGGCTGTAGGATCGTGCCGCAGCCTGGTAGGCCCGATCTGAAGCCAGGGACTCGCATGGCTGGGAGCCGAAGAACTCCGGGATACTGCGGCCCAATTGTGTGCCTGTTCACCGGAGTGATCGGGAACGGGTTGGGGAGGGTTCCCTGGAGGTTTTCCCCATGATCGCTATGGCTCAGCTGGAAAGCTTTCAACCCTCCTTGGACAGGAGCTCCGGAATTAGGCGTCCATGCTGCTCCAACGCCAGGCCACGCCCCCACCATCGACTTCTATTATCCTGCAGGTGTGGTGCACTTTCTGAAACTAATCACCTACCAGTCACCGGTCCGGGATCTACTGGTTGCTGACCCCCGTCATAAACTTTGACAAAGGTATTAACAAGCAAGATGATAATTAGATGATAAACTAACAGTGTGTTAGAAGGACAACTAACAAGAAGCACATAATAAAGAGGCTAGACGTTTAAAAAATGGGGGTGATGCTGTGACAGATTTAAGAAGATACATACAATTCCTGTAAGGTGTAATACTTCCTCTCCATCAGCATGACCATATCAATTCTACTCAATATAGAGGATAGAGGGACTATTGCAGATTTACAGTGCAGAGATATTGCCCAAACAGTAGATACACAAATGGTATGGATCAATCTTTCCTCTCTGTGTGATGTGCCTTGAATGGGAGCACCTAAAAGACACATCCGCATTGATAGGTCCAACAGAGTTCCCACAATTGCCAAGGCGACAACAGAGATCTTCCGCCATGCAAAAGAAAAATGGGTACACTCCCAAAATATGTACTTAAGGGAGACGGTGAGGGGGCCCCCACAGAAACAAAGTTCTAATACTCCATGAAAGATAGGGTGGAGTCTGGATGGAGTATAGTACCATCTAGTTAGTAATTTGAAGGCCAGCATGGTGTCCCAATCCTCAAGAGAGAATTGTATATTACAATCAGCTTCCGAATTTAGCCCTGTAAGGGAGTGTTGAAGTGAAATAAATACCTTAGGTGGATCGATATAGGTCTGAAATAAGATACGCTCAAAAAATGTAATAGGAAAAGATGGGGAGAGGCCATAATAAGAGACATAAAAGTGTTGTATTTGCAAATAATGATATAGCTCCTGATTTGGGACATTATATTGAGATGCGGCTAATTTAATAAATGAGTTAACATGCCACCATTTGTAGTCATTCGGTGAGGTAAATGCTGGGGCAAAATCCGGATTTCCAAAAAAGGAAGACCCGGGGGGATAGGGGATAATAAACCTAGTTTTGTTTTATAGCGAGACCAAAGGCCCAAGGAATGTGATACTATGGTGTTATACTGAAAGACCATATGAATCACAATTGAGGAGGTCCACAAAAGGCCTGGGGGGTAGAAAGGTTGTATAGACTGAGCTTCAAACCAAACCTACGGGACCTTGGAATTAAAAGTAGACCATTGGGCAATCTGGAAAATCCGGGTGACCTGAAAATATAACCAGAAATTAGGTAGCCCAAGGCAACCAGAGGGCTGAGTTTTATATAGAACATGACATGAATACCGGGGTCGCCTATTTTGCCAAATAAAGCTATTAACCTCACTTTAGAGATGATCTAGATAGGTTTTAGGTATGTTAATGGGAAGGGCTCTAAAAATGTATAAGAGTTGGGGTAAGATGTTCATCTTAATAGCTGTGATTCTACAGAGAAAGGATATTGGATAAGTGGACCAATCCTTAAGTAAATTATGGATATGAGTCAAACAAGCAGGCTAATTGGCAGCAAAGGCAGTAGATAAAGTAGGGGTAAGTTGGATCCCAAGGTATGGGATTCTATCTTGATTCCACTGGAATAGAAGGGAACGACAGAGGGCTTCATACCTGGCTAGGGGATGTTGATTGGAAGGTACGTGGACTTGGAAAGTTAACTGAGAGACCCGACAGGGAGGCAAATTAAGTAAATAACTGAAAAAGATTTGGTACAGTAATCTGTGGGTTAGTTAAAAATAACATAATGTCATCTGCATACTGCACATGCTGAACTTTATTTGAGAGGCCATAAGTGAATAACCAAATATATCTGGGTGTAGTTTAATGGAGATAGCCAAAAGTTCTAAAGCCAAAGCAAACAATAAAGGTGAATGAGGACAACCCTGTCAGGTGTCCAATGCGAAGAATTTAAAACTGGGAAGCCTTATCCTTGTTTGTGGAGAGTGGTATAAAGCCTGTATACCAAAGACAAATTCATCTTTGAAGCCCATGCATTGCAATAGCAAGAAGACATAAGGCCAAGGTACACTATCAAAGGCCTTATTAATATCCAGGCTCAGTAATAATACTTCTTTAGTGTGTAAGTTAACATCCTGGTCAATATTCATAGTAAGGCAGATATTGTCAGTAATGAGCCTATTAGGGATAAAATCCGATTGGTCAGGACAGATCAAATAAAGAATAATAGGGGCCAATCTATCAGCCAAAATTAGACTAAACGCCTTTAGGTCCGTATTGATGACTGAGATAGGTCTATAACTTTGTGGCAATAAATGATCCTGCAATGGCTTCAGCAAGAGGGACATATTTACTAGATGCCTTTCATCAGGGGATTTATTACCTCGTAGGACATTATTAAACATAACTGCTAAATTGGTGGCTAAAAGAGATGCATAGTGTTTATAATAACTATAAGAGAAGCCGTTCATGCCTGGTGCAGTGGACCATTTTAGGTATTTAATAACCCAAAGCACCTGCTCTTCTTCTTCGCATTTAATTGAAGTGCATACATATGGGAAGATGTATATCTTTCCAGGACACTAAAGAAGGTAGAGAAAAATGTAGCTTGAGCCGTATTTGGGGCATAAACATTCGCTATGGTAAGCTCACAACCAGTCAAGGTACCTTTCAAGATAATGTACCTGCTATCTGGGTCCCTGAAAATGTGGTGCACATCCATGGGGAACGAGTTATGAAGAAGAACTGCTACCCCTCTACTTCTAGAAGAGTGAAGTGTGTAGAAGGCCTCTTTATCTGATTTATGAAACAAGGTAGGGTGTTTATTGGAAGCAAAATTTGTTTCTGGCAATAATAGGATCTTGGCACCCAACCATTTATAGGATGTAAAAGCCTTTCTATGCTTATTAGGAGGGTTAAAACCTTGAACATTATGTGAAATTTGCATTATGTGCATTTAATTACCATGTGTTAGATAGCATCAGGAAGTATATAAGATAGGATTATCCACAATGACCCATAAAAGGGCTGGGGGTAGCAAAACAGTGGAAAAGGCCCAGAGGCATAAAAAGACAATACTCAGGCCACAGGGAGGGACAGCACATCCCAGGTAGAAACTGCGTAATGATCTACAGAGTGCAACAGGATGTCTAAACCATACATTGAGTGCTTCAACATTTTATAAAACAAGAGAAAAAAATAGAGGAATTTAAACAACGTGGTGGCATTGTAAACCAAAAACAAAATTCAAGCTTGTTCAGCTTTGGTTCAGGTTGCCAATAAGAATAACCTGAATAAAAAAATACTTATATAAACAGGGCCAAAATGCTCTGTACTCCATAGCCTATATCCATGAGTGTAATAAATGCTCCACAGCATAACGGCGATCAACAGAACAATCATGGACAGCGATGGAGTGGGGTAGCTTTGCATCAGTCTGCCAAAAAAAAAACCTTAATATTCAAAGCATGCACATAAAGATAGCCAACCAGAACTAAAGGTAGCATTGATCAGAAAGAAGGGGGAAACTGGGACTTTAAAGGTGCGGGTCAGAAACTCACTTACTGGAAAAATATATTTACACATATTGTTTGGTTAACCACTTACCAACCGGAAGGTTTTCCAGCTCTAGGACCAGAACACTTTTTGCAATTTGGCACTGCGTTGCTTTAACTGACAATTGCGCGGTCGTGCAACGTTGCACCCAAACAAAATTTGCGTCCTTTTTTTCCCACAAATAGAGCTTTCTTTTGGTGGTATTTGATCCCCTCTGCGTCATTTCTTGTCGTCGCTATAAACAAAAGAAGAGCGACCATTTTGCAAAAAAACCCAAATTTCTTACTTTTTGCTAAAATTCAAATCCAAAAAAATATAAAAAAACATTTTTTTCACCGGTTTTGGCCGATTTATATTCTTCCTCATATTTGTGATAAAAAAAAAATCACAATTAGCGTTTATTGATTGGTTTGCGCAAAAGTGGCCGCATTTACGGATGATGAGAATTAATTTCTGGGGTTTTTATTTATTTATTTTTTTTTTACTAGTAATGTCGGTGATCTGCGATTTTTAGCAGTACTGCGATATTGCAGCGGACATGTCGGACATTTTTGACACTTTTTTGGGACCAATGACATTTATTCAGCGATCAGAAATTTAAATGTCCACTGATTACTGTATAAATGTCATTGGCAGTGAAGGGGTTAACCTGGGGGGGAGAGCTAGGGGTTAACTGTGTTCCCTGGGTGTGTTCTTACTGTGGGGGGGTTGGGCTACCATGGGCATGAGAGATCTAACTGATCCCAGTGACAGGGATCAGTAGATCTCCCATGCCTGCACTGTCAGAATGGGGAACCGCCGTGTTTACATCGGTGGTTCCCGTTCTTTCCCTGTGGCCGCTCACACACTCCTCAGGAGTGCGGCGGGTGCACGTGCGCCCCCCTAGCGGCCGTTCGCAGATTGCCATCTTTTTACGGCGATTCGCGCTCAGCATCCCGACTGCCGGTCAGTTTTGTGGTCAGGAATGGGAGGGATTTACATCATCCATCCCTTCTAAACTTACGCTTCAGGTTTTCCATGCGTAAATACAAGGGATATTTCTAGCTTTATTACAAATACGGTTATGTCCCTCCTAAAAAATTAGTCATAAACGAAATGGGTAACCTTGGTCCATAACTACAGGACAACCGGGAATAATCGGGGATCATTCAGTAAGGATTAAGAACTACATTTAGGGAGGGTAAGGACTGGTGTTTTGACTGGCCGTCAGCCCTACGACTCGCGCTTAGCGGCATTTTTCTACCGTTAGACGCTTGCCGGCGATCCCCCCGCGT
>BLSH010485095.1:853461-883330 GCA_018402905.1 Glandirana rugosa | reverse complement strand
AGACTGGGGGGGGGGGGGGGTCTTTATCTGGATTAGAGAGCAGATTCTTATAAAACTCCAAAAAGATATCTTGAACACTATGAGGATGTGTGACAAGCTGTCCATTTTTATTACTAAGTTTATATACATGTGGCACTTTAAAGGTTTGGTTCAGCTTTCTGGCGAAAATAGAGGATGTTGAATTACCATGCAGCAAAAATTTTGCTTTGGAAAACCTAAGTTGTTTCTCTGCCTCATCAGACAGAAGCAAGTCCAGAGCTTGTCTTTTTTGTTGAATTTGTTGGAGTATGGGGGGAGAATGCTGGATATTGGCCTGTCGGTATAAAGTATTAAGGTCTTTTGAGAGTCTATAGATTTCAGATGATCTTTCTTTCTTTTTCTTGATTGCGATATCAATCAGGAAACCTCTGATTACTGCCTTATGGGCAGTCCAGAGAGTTGAGGGGGAGATATCCTCTTTGTTGTTAATGGTAAAGTATTCCTGTACCTGGGTGGAGAGTTGTTTTAAGATTATTGGATCAGATAGTAGGGAGTCATTTATTCTCCAATTATGGGGGGATGGAGTGAGACCTATGGCTGAGGTAGTGAAGATAACAATATGATGATCAGACCATGGGCAGGGAATGATTTCCGATCCAGATGAGTTTGCCAATATGATTGGAGTGGTAAAAATATAATCCAATCTGGCAAAACTATTATGTGGTGCCGAATAATATGTATATGCTCTAATATTTGAATTATGTGTCCTCCAGATATCTGTGAGTTGATGGTTTGTGAGGGTTTTAGAAATGGACCTTGAGAAGCATTTTGATGAAGAGGTTATATTGCTTCTATCTAGATGAGGATTGGATACCATATTGAAATTGCCTCCAATAATAAGGTGTGTTGATGTTAACATGTCTAATTTGGCAGAAAAGGTGTTAAAAAAAGTGATTTGAGCCTCGTTAGGTGCATAAATTGAGGCTATAGTAAGGGACTGTCCATTGATTTTACCTTTTATTATCATCAAGAACCTGCTCTCTGGGTCTTTATAAATATTTTGTACATCAAAGATTAAGGAGTTTTTTTTATAAAAATAGCTACTCCTCTTGTTTTGTTGGAAAAAGTAGTATAGAAACATTGGTTATAGGTTTTGTCAAAAAAGGTAGGCTGGTTGGTGGTATGTTTCTTGAAGCATTATAATATCAGCCTTCAATCTTTTGTAGTGCCGGAAGGCTTTTTTCCTTTTTTGTGGTGAATTTAGACCCTGTACATTATGGGAAATAACTTTAAGGTCATCCATTTAAGCTATGTGGAATAGGAGGTATGTGATGAAGGGGCAGATAAAAGATAATATGAGGTGTGTGGAGATGATGAGGGAGTGATGCTATCTCAGATCTGCATGACATATTGGTTAGATATAGATGTGATGGCTTTTTACCTTCTGTATGTGAGTAAAAGATTTTTATCACATGTATGTTTTCAAGAGAAACCTTCTTAATATTTAGATAATTCAAAATAAACTGTTTGAGACTAACAAACATAGATAATATTGTCGAAGAGTTAACGTCAAATAGAAAAACGTGGGGGTCCAGTGAAATAACTCCGCCAGACCAACAAAAGTTTCCATTTGGACTAAATCGTCTAAATCCCATCCGTAGGCCAGACGAACCATCATCCGCTGCACCACCCACTACTCCTAATAGCGCCGTGTGGGCGGCAAGCAGGAGACAGAGCATCCAACAGGACATGCTGATCCATGAATAGGAGGGGGACAAACCAGCTACTCTGCCCGCCCCGGCGGCACAGTTAGTCTGAAAATTAAGAATGGAAAAAAAATAAAAGGGAAAAAAGGAAAGGGGGTAACCCGCATAGAGATGTTTGGCTGCAAAAGAAACACAACAACAATAACCAGATATCTCATTGGAACCCCTATCATTATAAGGTGCATAACCGATCAGTAAGTTTAGAGACAAGTAGAACAATTAAATGTTACAAACAAATACTGTGCAGACATCCATAAACTGTCTCTATGGTCATCAGGTGGTGCTTAAAGCTATTTGTCCAACCTCTCATTTGCTTTAGTATAAGGCACATAATGTTGTAGGTAAAAGCAAAGCGGGAGGTGGGAAGCAGAGACAGTCCGCTGCTCTCCGTTAAAAGTGAAGACAAATAGATGAGGATATTGTAGCCTGGAAGGGCTACCATTTGAGTCATGGTATATGGATGCAGCACACTGTGATAAGTAGAGAGGAAGGGGGAGTTTTGATGTCTTAGTTCCAGAACTTCGTTATAGAGTCTTACGAATACTTGGAAGCTTGCTATGAACCTCCCTCAGCGTATACAAAAGAGGAGAGAGGATAGTAGAAAATGTTGCCAGGGCAATGGATGTGTGAATGAATTATAAATGTTCGTGCCCCTTTTTTAGAGCTAATAATATGTTGTACTGAAAAAAGAAAGGGTCTTATGTATCCAGGTAAAAGTGACTAATAATGCAATTTCGTGTAATGCCCATTAGGTGGCAGGCAAGCCGTACAAGTTGAGGGAGCTATGCGAAACATTGAGGCTTCATAATAGATCCTTATCTTACCTCATTTTGATTATAAGATCTTGAAATATTGTTCGTATGTTTTTATACAGGGTTGTCAGTTGTTCTGTAGCGAAGTCACAGAGCATATTCATCTTCTTGTTCTGGATACATGTTAAAGGAAGGGGAATAGAAAAAAAGAAAAAAAAAGGAAAGGTGAATTAGTTCAAGCATTTGCAGACACGTAAATTAAGTCGCATAAGGGAGAAGTTGCAGAGTAGAGAGGACATCTCAGGCAAAGCGATTGTCACGGGGCTCTCTGTTCCTTCTCTGATCTCAGCGCGAGGCCGGGGTAGACCATATTGGGGAAGGTCTCGGTGTAGATGGAAGGCGTAGAGAGGGTTCCGGGTCTAAAAGACCAAGTTTTATCAGTAACTCTTTACCTTCTGATAAATTGTATACTGTGTAGACGGTACCGTTATGAGGGATCGATAGTTTAAATGAGAAACCCCATCTGTATCGAATGTGTGCTCTTTGTAGTATGGAGGTGACCTCTTTCATGTTTCTCCTGCATTCCAGAGTAGCTGGGGAGATATCATGAAAGATTTGGATTCTCACTCCCTCCAGATTAGTGTTAGAAGAATTCCGAGCTGCTCTTAATATCTCCTCTTTGATTATGAAGTCCTTGAGGCATAGCACAATGTCCCTAGGAGGTTTATCAGCAGGAGGTTTCAGTCGTAGCGTTCTGTGGATTTTGTTGCATAAAAACGCATCATCTTCCTTTTCTGCGATAAGTGAGTGAAAAATTTTTAGAACTGTAGGGGTAAGTTCTGTAACTGATTCTGGCACTCCTCTTATATGCAGGTTATGTCTGCGATTGCGATTATCGAGATCTTCTATTTGCGACTGTGCATATGCGAAGTTCTCAGATAAATGCTCAAATTTTTCTGAGATCATTGTGGGCTAGTGTTAGTTCATCGTGCTTTGTTTCAAGCCGATTGGTTCTATTACCAAGCGTTAAGATTTCTTGTGAAAATGCTGTTGTAGCCCTATTTATCTCAGTGTGGAACTTATTTGCCAGTTTGTCATAGATTTTAGAAAGACTTTCGTCTAAATCTGCTTTTGTCAAGGTCCCCTGATGATTCTGACCCGTGGGGTACTCACAGTTAGAAGGAGAGGGTGCTGGAGAGGCAGGCCTGCCTATTGCTGCTTGTACTGTAGCATGCTGCTTAGAGGCAGCGCCATCTTGGGAGGTCTTTGTCTTCTCCATGGAGCGGAGAAGATACAAGGTTAAATGGCCTTGTGAGTGGTGATTCCTCTGTCCCTTCCTCCCAGGCATGCACCAAGGCTTTAGGCAGGATCCCAGTGGTATTTTAGGTATGATCGCGGGTTTATATTGCTGTATGTGCTGCTGGAACGGACGGAGAAGCGTCCTGCAAGCATCCCGCCGCGCATGCGCCCCCATATCTATGAAATTTCAAATGGCAAACTGGAGTCTGCTATAAGTCGCCATGTTGGACTCTATCATAATTATGATCTAAATTATATTACATTTTTTGCACTAGAACATGTAGAGACTACGATCCGAGGTGGTAATATAGATAAACGTCTCTTACAGCTTGAAACAAAATGGATTTTCCAATTAGGGGCCACCAAGGCCCCTGGCCTTAATGAAAACCTTAGCTTCAAGCCTTTCCTGTAACTTACTGGCTTTTTTCCTTTTTCTTTTGCTACTCTCTCATGTTTTGTGATTAGTCCCGGACTTTGTACAAATAAGTCCTTTTTTACGTAAGCGTCTACTTAATCTGTCTTGTCCCATAAATGGGACAACTTGGATTGAGATGGTTTTTCCTCCCCTTTCTTTGGGGGTTCACTGCCTGCATGGGTTAAGTAGGTACTTATTGAGGTGGATGTTTTCAGCGTCCTAACAACAAGCATTAGTAGATAATGATATGTGCTGGATTTGGTATGTAGGGGAGGCTCCGACTGTGGTGGTCACATTTGGGGCCATTGGTGTCATGGACGTTTGCTGCTTATGTCTTGGTCAGTGTTGATCGACACCCCCATTGTGTTGTCTTAGAGCATGGATATGTGATCCTATGTTCCCCATTTTTGTACGACATGGTATATTTGGAATATAAACCCTGCTCTGAGGATTATTGCATAACCTTATAAAATAGGGAAATGCAATATTTTATATATAACTATAGTTCAATACAATCAATCTAAATATAGAAAATATTCCCCCTTTTTTTCATATTATATATAATACAGTTCACAATAATAATTTTTTGTTGTGTATTTTGGATTTATTGGGGTATTGGTGGTGATCATGGTGGGACGTGGCGGCCCTACTGGTCGGCCCCATATCTCGGCGTGCGACTTCTCCCTCTCCATCGGAGATGTCCCTTCTGATGAGGGGTTTCGTGAAGAGTAGAGGCATCGGCGCGCGATGAGTGAGATCGGTCCTGGACCGGGCCGCATAACGTCCCATCACTTTGTGGGCATGCGCGTTTGTCGATCCCAGACTCTATGTCAATGTAAGGGATCGGCGAAAAAGGCCCTAACACGGCCCTTTTTCGGTGCCTCCTCCATGGGGACTGATGACGTGGTTGAGAAGCGCCCAAACACATGAGGCAATTTTGGCGCCAACTTGAGCGGCAGCCAGACAGGAGATACTTTTGCATTCCCTGCAAGTCGCGCTGCTTTGGAGACATAACAGAGGCCTAAGGGTAAGGGATCTTTTGTTCCTTATTGGACTTAGCTAACGGAAGACATGCAATGTTAGTTGGGGCCATGTGTACATGCCCTCCAGCTTGTTCTGTTAGCTGTGGTGTGTGTTCTTTGTAACATACACCAATGGTTATCCCTCTTTTTTCTTTCCAGATCCAGTTTATACTCTGGCCCCGTCTCGTTCTCAGCAGTGTGTCTGCATCCAAACTCCTCAGGGATTCTTTTGTCGCTGGCTGGCATGCATCAAAAAACTTTTTTCTACTGTCCTCACTAAGCAGTATAAACACTAATTTAACCTGGGCAGGTAATTTTCTTTTATTTATTTTTTCACATAGATACCCAAATCATATTGAATGATAAGGGTATAAATGGAGACTATTTTCTTTCTTAAAGACGTAATGCTTTGTAGTAAATGTTTTTTCTCTCCTAGGTGGAAAAAACATTTTTCTTTTTCATTTGATCTCTGTTTGGGATTTTTTTCCTTCACACACTGCGAGTCCCTGTGAGAGGAAGCACTTATTTTACAGCATGGTTTGACCCCTGTGCCCCTCTCTTTGTGGCTGCCGCAGCCCTTGCATCTCAATCCATTTCCGGCACCTGTGATTTTTAGGAACCAATTGCGGTACAACGACATTTGTCATATATATCTCAGCACTTCTATATTCAGATAGTGTCCCTCTGCTCTCAGCATATCAAGGTAATTTAGATGTGTAGAATTTGGAAGATACTTTTTCATTTATTTGTTTGCTATCACAAAATATTTTCTACTCACTGTAAAGTGAATGTTTTGACCTAATGTATAATGTTGAATATAAATGAATAGATGTTATGAGTCTTTTTCTCTATTCCTGTAGGAATTATATAACAATCAATATTTTGTGCCTCTGCCTCCCCTGAGGAAGCCATGTTAAAGGTGAAACACGTCGGGATGGATTAGCATCACCTGCATCTAGTGCTCTCTACCCCAATTGACACCATTGGACTACTCAGATGTATTGTTCATGTGGTAACATTTACAAGTGGGAGAGAATTCTTGTTTTTGTTGTAGTGTGTTCATCCAAGCAGGCACTTTTTGTATGGCACTTATATAAAATATGTTATGTTTTGGTATTTTATGGCCCATGGTGGGCATTTTTTATATGTACCAATAAAATGTGTTTTTTAACCAAACAATATGTGTAAATATATTTTTCCAGTAAGTGAGTTTCTGACCGGCACCATTAAAGTCCCAGTTTCCCCCTTCTTTCTGGAGGCTCCCTTCATGCCTCTGGTTTTGTTTATTCATGAAATTCACTCAAGGCCATTGGGAGGCACTAAAGGCTTAGAAAGGGGCAAAAGACAGTCAGTGACGTTCATAGTTCAATAACAATATATAATAACTAGAAGAGAAGCCATTCATGCCTGGTGCCGTGGACCATTTTGGGGATTTAATAACCCAAAGCACCTGCTCTTCTTTTTCACATTTAATTGAAAATATTCTTGTATAGAGTTAGCAATATCCTGAAGTGTAGTGGGGTCAGTGAGAAGGGAATCGTTCAGACTCGAGGAATAAGGGTTGTCTGTTAAGGCATTATGAGCAGCTATCTGGGAGGGTGATAAAGAAGGGAGAGGAACAGAAGCAAACCATGATTGTGAGGCTGGAGAGGGGGCAGAAAGAGCAGAAGCAAGTAAAGTAGAAAACAATTTTTCAAAAAAAAAACAAAACTTCTGGAAGGGAAGTAACATTGCCTTTGCAATTCTCAAGATCTTGTCTTGCTACTAATGGACTTTATGGGCACCCATATGGTGCCCATAAAGTCCATTAGTAGCAAGACAAGATCTTGCAAATTGCATTTGTACTAGATAGATAGGATGTGGCACGGGCAGAGATCCTCCATTTTGTTATAATATTAAGTAAAAATCAAGTTGCGCTAGCTCCTGTTAGGAGTCCTAAATATTCTCCAGTGCTGACAATCCAACAAAAAAAGGGAAATAATATAAAGAAAACAGAGGAAAAAAAATTATTGGTGTGAAATAAATGAATCCTAGGTAATCTCAAAGATGGTTTAGTCCTTATGAAGTACAAAATCATCCAGACCAAGATCGACTGTCTACATGGCTCAGAGGGTATCCCGTGATTGTAAATAAAGCGTGGCTCCGCCCTACATGTTTCGTCATAGATGACGTCGTCCAGGGGCACGGGCAACGCTCTGACTCACCGCCTTTTATAACCATAGCAAACCAAGCCTCATCTTAAAAGCCGGCCGCCATCTTTATGGATCAAATAAACAAGTAAATATCAGCGCCAGGCAAAATAAACAGGTAAGCTGCTGAACACTGTAAGGATAAATCCCAACCTCAATTCAAATAAACAATAAAAAGTGCAGCGCTATCACTGATGAAACATTCATATAAGCAACATGAGCTATCTGTGTCAAATGAAGTCCCATAAATAATGATCCAAACTGATGAGAAAACTGATGAAAAAACCACATGAACCATATATCAAGGTCCCATAAATTTAGATCAAAAATATTAGATCCAAATGCGGAAAAAATTCAGAAAATTCCAGAAGCAGGGAAAAGTGATACAAGTATAAGGCGGCTTTTCAGTGTGCATAGACTGACTTCCAGGTGTTCGCACAATGCAGATGATCTCCACCACCAAGGTTTGTCAAGCCCCTCACCTTATCTATCCGACCCTCTGCGGATCAGATCAGCCTCTAACCACCTCCAACAGGAAACAGCTGTGATAATGAACTTTTCAGCATAGGCTGCGCTCCCTCTTATTGCTCTCCGATCTCCCTCTCCTTATCTATCCGACCCTCTGCGGATCAGATCAGCCTCTAACCACCTCCAACAGGAAACAGCTGTGATGATGAGCTTTTCAGCATAGGCTGCGCTCCCTCTTGTTGCTCTCCGATCTCCCTCTCCAATAATCAGCATATGTAAAAAATAGTGCAAAGACTAGTGCTCTCTGTCTCAAATCATTTAATACGAGTAAGAAGTAAAATAATACACTCACATTAAAAAGCACTTTCGAGGCAAGTGCTGGCCGTATCCACATAATACCATATGGAGCCGCTGGGATACTTTCAGATACCCACGAACGGTCTCCTGACTGCGAGCTGCTGGTGGCGTCCGAACGTGACTCCTCCCCTCGTACGCGTTACGTCTTGCCAGGTGGGCGTAGACTTCCTCAGCAAGGGGTAGAGTCACTATCACCAGCTTGTGTTTTTATACGAAATAAATAACTTTGGTTGCTATAACGACCGAACGAGCGGTCAATGCGAAGTCCTATGCATTTTAACAATGGTCTTGATCTTTAGAGATTCCTTAGTAAGGGATCGCATGAATGACCAAAATGGATAGGGATAAGATCCCAAACTCACGTTTACAGGCCTGTAGTCTAAACGTGAATAAGGCAAACTTTAAATGAATACAATTAGGAAATATTAAAATTAAAATTGTAAGAGTTAGTATTAAAATATATTATATATATAAAAAATATCATATATAATGTATAAAATATATAAAAATTTATAATTTTTTGGAGTCACGTGTCTAGTCACTTAAGCAGCTCGCAGTGTACATAAATACCCGTCACATTATATAGATTTAATTTATATAACAAAAATTATCTGTTAGAGATGAAACAGTTATGGTCAAAATCGATGTTGAGCCCCAGGGGAGCCATTACACCTGTTTCGTATATCCAGGATGATTCTCTCTGGCTCAACTGGCGGACAAAATTGCCACCTCTCCAATGACGCGTACCTTTCTCAATACCCCAAAATTTTAACCCTTTGGGGTTCCTGTCATGATGAATACGGAAATGTCGGGACACATTATGTGTCCTGAGGCCTCTTTTAATATTATTTACATGCTCAGCTAGCCTAATATGCAATGGCCTGGAAGTGCGGCCGACGTGTATCTTTATGGAGTCCGGACGTCCAAGGGGTGGCGACAATCAAACCACTTCCCCTGGATATGCCCGCCTCAGATATACACTGTCATGTTAATCCAAACAGCAATGTTAAAATCACAATAGGAAATGGACATTAGATCCTGAGTCTTGGCAGTCCGAGGATGTCAGCATATCCAATTGACAAATAAAGAAACATCGGAAGCAGTGATATTTAAACCTTCCGCCCTCCTATTATAATTGTTGGAATTATCATCCCTACTAACCAATGTTGAACCTGGCAGAGATGCCTACATCCCAGAGAAAAGACAGTTATATTAAATCAACATCCTAGAACTGCCAATACCCTAACATAATTTCTTTTCTAGATTAAAATATCGTGACAAGATCTATCTTATCCTATTCAATATTTTAGATACTGAACATAGTAGCTAGCGCCCCCTAGTGTGAGGAAAGGAGAACGTTCCTAAATGTCACCTCAAAGAACTCTCCCCCAAAATTATAGATTTCCAGAGTGATAGCTCCCCAAGTTTATCTCATGTACCAACTCCCCTCGGAGTAAAACCTTCCTATTCTCGGGGCATTATGAATTATCAATAAATGCATTGATTTCTACATCAGCATTAAGGCCTTTAGGTCTCAAAGTCTAGGCCCTAAAAATCCAGCTCATTTCAAGTTTAGAAATTTCCCTTCTCTTATAATCCCCCCTCCAATGTAGTTTCAAGGCATCGATACCTAAAAAGGAAGTTCCCTTGAAATTTCTATCATGAACTTCCCGAAAATGTCTGGACAGGGGGTGTTTGATAAAGCCCCTTTTAATATTCCCTATATGTTCTTTTAGCCTAACTTGTAGCGGTCTTACTGTTCTCCCGATGTATTGGAGACCACAAGAATAGGTAATAACATACACCACATTGGCTGTATTGCAAGAAATGAACGATTTGATAGGGAAAGTAACCCCAGTACTGTTAGAATGGAAAATGACGGTTTTTCTTTCTCTGATATTATTAACTTGACACACCGCACACCTTCCACATTTATAAAAGCCTTTGAAATTCTGAAAGAACATTGGCTTTTCTAATGGAGGGTTGCAAACACTAGGCGCAAGTCTGTCCCTAAGCGACGGAGCTCTCTTAAAGACTACCTGCGCTCTTTCCGGTAAAGAGGGCCCTAAAATGGGATCGCTTTTCAAAATATACCAATGTTTCTGCACCATTTTTTGAATCGCCCTATGCTGGGTAGAGAACTTCGTAATGAATGGTATTGATACCTTCGGGTTTTCCACTTCAGTACCAGATCTTTCTGTCAATAGGGCACTCCTATCATACTTCTCCACTTCCAGTAAAACCTTGTTTAACGTGTTAGCGGCATAACCTTTGGCCAAAAACCTAGATGTTAGTTGTTTAGCCTGATCCCTAAAATCACCCAGCCTGGTACAGTTCCACCTCAAGCGTAAATATTGACTTTTTGGAATGGAATTCAACCAAGCCGGGTGATGACAGCTATCCTTTGAGATAAAAGAGTTCCTATCAGTAGATTTGAAAAATGTGGAGGCCAGGAGCTGCCCCTCCTCACCCCAGATCCTCAAATCTAAAAAAATTTATAGAACTTTGACTAGCCTCATATTTGAGCTGGATCCCTCTATCATTATTATTGAGTTCTGTTATAAACCTCTCTAGGGATTTCTCTGGGCCATCCCATAGGAGGAGGATGTCGTCTATCTATCTGGCCCAGAGGACCAATTCTGGTCTCTCCCTGGCATAGACAACGTCCTCCTCCCATTTCCCCATAAAGAGGTTAGCCAGGCTGGGGGCAAACTTGGCCCTGATGGCTACCCCCCTATGCTGCAGAAAAAAGGCACCCTTGTGCCAAAAGAAGGTATGCGTAGTAGCATACCTCAACAGTTCCATAATATAGTCCCTCTGTGGTCTAGATATGGTTGATTCTTTATTCAAAAAATACTCTACTGATGTAAGCCCCCATTGATGGGGGATGTTGGTATACAGGGACGTAACGTCCGCAGTAACCAACCACTGTCCCTCCTTATAATGGCACTCTTTCAAAATATTGATGACATGTCGTGTGTCTTTAATATAGGCCGGGAGGGATTTAACTAATGGCTGCAGAAATCCGTCTATATATCTGCCCACTCTTGATGTAAGCGAATCTATCCCACTTATTATAGGGCGACCTGGGGGGTTTGTCAAGCTTTTATGAATCTTGGGTAGATAATACATAATTGGGATTCTGGATGACTTGGGAATTAGAAAGGCCTTCTCTTTTTTATTTAGTATGCCTAAATCAGCGCCTTTCTTAATTATCATTTCCAGTTCCTTCCGGAACTTAGGGCATGGATCTGAGTCTAAAGGAGTATAGGTTTCCCTATCTCCAACTATGTTATTCAACTCATTCAGATAATCACTTTTATTTAGAATTACAATCCCGCCACCCTTGTACGCCGGGCGGACAACTAGTTCTTTCTCATGGCATAATTGGTCAAAACCATTTTGTAATGTTCTATTCATTCTGTTATTCTTCACCTTTAATTTTTCCAAATCCTTAAGCATTACATCCCTAAATACTTTGACATTAGGAGCCATTCCTCCCGGAGGGTTGAACAGGGAGGCATTTGATAACTGTGAATGTTGAAATTCTTCATTATACATTCTATTTGTTTTTATGGGATTAGTCATAATGTATAGTTTAACATTCAATTTCCTACTAAATTTATGGATGTCCATATATGTGTAAAATTTATTCAGTCCAGTGGGGGGAGCAAATTTGAGGCCTTTATCGAGAATAGAAGTCTCCTCTGGGGTTAGCTTGTGATTACTGAGGTTATAAATCCCCTCCCCTCCTACTCCCTTTTCCGCTTGTTTCTTGGCATGCCACCCCCCTCTGGTTCCTCTCTTCCTCCTAAAGGTCTTCCAACATCTCGCTGGAGCCTGTGAAAATCCCGATATTGAGAGTCTCCATAATGGTCTCTCCCTCTATATTCATTTACAGATCCATTTCTATCTTCCCTCATACATGGAGGCTGCCAATTATATCCCCCTCTATTCTGAGCCCTTATTGGGGTACGGTTACCTTCATAATGACCCCCTTCTCTTGGGTAGTATTCCTGATAGTCCTCATCATATTCATATCTTAGGGGTTAATACCTGTTCTGTACCGGGACTGTATAGGTATTACTATATTCCCTTTCTCTATCCACATTTGGATGGCAACCCTTATTGTATTTTTTCTTATGTTGTTTGGGGCCCTGCTGAGGTTTAGAGTGTTTTCCATGGGGTGATTTCCCTTGAGGACCCCTAGGGTATTGAGGTACTACGGACCTCTCAGGGGACCTATAAGATACCCATCTGGTAGCTCTAAGCTGCTGGCGGATTCCAGAACTGGTTTTACCTGTTTGAGTAAGTTGCATATTTGAGTTGCTAGAGGTCTGGACATTGATGTCCATCTCAACAACCTCCGCTTCTGTGGCCAATTTCTTTTGCCATCCAAAAACCAGTCCTGAACGATAATCATCAACATACCTATTCAATTTTTTCTTTTTTTTCTTTTTTTGTTCCACCTCCTCTTTTTCCAATAGGGTTTTTACATTTTTGGATCTTTCTTTATATTCTTCACTATCCACATAAGGTGACAATAATCCCTTGACGGAATCAATTTCTGCTTTCAACCGGGCAAGTTTGCTATTTTTTCTTGCAATGAGGAACCTCAAAAAGTTGATCCCCGCCTCATTAAAATACTTAAACCATTCATCTATTTCAAGATCATCCTTCTGAGGGCTAATATCCCACCTGAGACTCCGAGGGACCATGGAGTCCTGTATTGTTCTAAAAAGGCTATGTCCCATATTGTATGTATTTCAGATATGATTAGGCTTTTCAACCTCATAAATAGCCCTCCAAGGCCCCCCTCAGGTTCTTTATCTACCTGAAATACACCTTCTGTCTGGATAATGCGTTTGGATCTATATTCAAACACATCCATCCTAAGATTCAACTAGACTAAAGCAGCAAATACAATATTATCAAACAAGTTAATCAACATAAAAGCAGTATTGCGCTAAAGTGTACATGTGCAGCAGCAACAGACTATGTGATAATAACACAGAACCATAAAAAGTAAAACTCAAGTTGCGCTAGCTCCTGTTAGGAGTCCTAAATATTCTCCAGTGCTGACAATCCAACAAAAAAAGTGAAATAATATAAAGAAAACAGAGGGAAAAAAATTATTGGTGTGAAATAAATGGATCCTAGGTAATCTCAAAGATGGTTTAGTCCTTATGAAGTACAAAATCATCCAGACCAAGATCAACTGTCTACACGGCTCAGAGGGTATACCGTGATGTAAATAAAGGGTGATATGGAAAAGCCTTCACCAAACTCATGCACACCACAAGTGCCTCAGATGGGGGGAATGCCCTTACCAGATACGGTGGACACACTATCTCTAGTGGGTCTTTAAAGCTGGCAGATGTAACCTTCTGCAAGGTAAACACAGGGAACTCCTCCTCTCTGCACGCATAAGATTGGCTTCCAGGCTCACAGTTCACATCAATCTCCCATCTCCACCAGTTAAGGCATTAAGGCAAAGGAAAGGAATCCATAGTGTAAAACCATATAGCCAAGTTTTATTAAAAAATAGTAGGTACTCACATTTAAAAATAATGTATTACTCGTAAAAATACCGGCATGTAATAAACAATCAGATGTCCTGTTCCTCTCCGAACGTAACTAGCGTGGTGGTGTCAAAGCGTGGCTCCGCCCTACATGTTTCATCATAGATGACGTCGTCCAGGGGCACGGGCAACGCTCTGACGCACCGCCTTTTATAACCATAGCAAACCAAGCCTCATCTTAAAAGCCGGCCGCCATCTTTATGGAGTCCGGACGTCCAAGGGGTGGCGACAATCAAACCACTTCCCCTGGATATGCCAGCCTCAGATATACGCGGTCATGTTAATCCAAACAGCAATGTTAAAATCACAATAGGAAATGGACATTAGATCCTGAGTCTTGGCAGTCCGAGGGTGTCAGCATATCCAATTGACAAATAAAGAAACATCGGAAGCAGTGATATTTAAACCTTCCACCCTCCTATTATAATTGTGGGAATTATCATCCCTACTAACCAATGTTGAACCTGGCAGAGATGCCTACATCCCGGAGAAAAGACAGTTATATTAAATCAACATCCTAGAACTGCCAACTGTTATAATATTGCCTTTGTCATAACAAAGTTTATATACGTGAGGAGGGTGTAAAACGTGATTAAGTTTGCGAGCAAACATGGTTGAAGCTGAATTTCTCGCTTTAGACCAGCGAAGTGCTTTCTCTGTTTTAGCTGATAGTAAGGTGTTCAACTCTAACCACTTATGAGCAATTAAATGGCTATTCGAGGGGGTCAGATTGCCGATTTGTTGTCGATATAGAGTATCCAACTCCCTGATAAGAATGGAGATCTGTTTCCATCATTCCTTATTTTTAGCAGCAGCAATGCTTATAAGTACTGGCATGTGGGCAACCCACAAAGTAGCCGGGGAAGTAACTGTGGTTGCATTTAATTGAAAATATTTTTGTATAGAATTAGCAATATCCTGAAGGGTAGTGGGGTCAGTGAGAAGGGAATCGTTCAGATGCCAGAAATAAGAGTTGTCTGTTAAGCCAATGAAAGACGTAGGTAATGATACTATATTATGGTCTGACCAGGAACAAAGGTGTATCCTAGCATCTAGAGAATTATAGAATTAGCTAATATGATAGGAGTGCAGTAAATATAATCCAACCTGGCGAAAGAGTCATGTGGAATAAAACGTGAAGTTTTTAGCACCAGTGTTATGGGCCCACCAGGAATCAGTCAGCTGAATTCAGCAGAGCTGTCTAGCAAGAGATTTAGGGAAAGCTTTTGAAAAAGTTGCCAAAGCACTTCTATCTATCTGCGGATGGGCCACACGGTTGAAATCTCCACCTACAGTGCATACATATAGGAAGATGTATATCTTTCCAGGACACTAAAGAAGGTAGAGAAAAATGTAGCTTGAGCCGTATTTGGGGCATAAACATTCGCTATGGTAAGCTCACGACCAGTCAAGGTACAGTACCTTTCAAGATAATGTACCTGCTATCTGGGTCCCTGAATATGTGGTGCACATCCATGGGGAACAAGTTATGAAGAAAAACTGCTACCCCTCTACTTCTAGAAGAGGGAAGTGTGTAGAAGGCCTGTTTATCTGATTTATGAAACAAGGTAGGGTGTTTATTGGAAGCAAAATTTGTTTCTGGCAATAATAGTATCTTGGCACCCAACCATTTATAGGATGTAAAGGCCTTTCTATGCTTATTAGGAGGGTTAAAACCTTGAACATTATGTGAAATGTATTTAATTACCATGTGTTAGATAGTATCAGGAAGCATATAAGAGAGGATTATCCACAATGACCCATAAAAGGGCCGGGGGAAGCAAAACACTGGAAAAGGCCCAGGGGCATAAAAAGACAACACTCAGGCCACAGGGAGGGACAGCACATCCCAGGTAGAAACTGCGTAATGATCTACAGAGTGCATCAGGATGTTTAAACCATACACTGAGTGCTTCAACATTTTATAAAACAAGAGAAAAAAATAGAGGAATTTAAACAACGTGGTGACATTGTAAACCAAAAACAAAATTCAAGCTTGTTCAGCTTTGGTTCAGGTTGCCAATAAGGATGGCCTAAATAAAAAAATACTTAAATAAACAGGGCCAAAATGCCTGTACTCCATAGCCTATATCCATGAGTGTAATAAACGTTCCACAGCATAACAGCGATCAACAGAACAATCATGGACAGCGATAGAGTGGGGTAGCTTTGCATCAGTCTGCCAAAAAAAAAAAAACCTTAATATTCATAGCATGCACTTCAAGATAGCCAACCAGAACTAAAGGTAGCATTGATCTAATTATTTTAAGGAAACAGACATGAGTTTGGATGACATAAACTGACTAACTGACCAGTTCTCTTCTGATTTCCCCAGTTAAGGTGAAAAACGAAGAGTGAAATTCACTCAAGGCCATTAGGTGGCACCAAAGGCTTAGAAAGGCGCAAAAAACAGTCAGTGGCGTTCATCGTTCAATAACAAAAGGTTGCAGAGGTAATACTGAATCAGGATAGTTCAGAGGAGATAACATGACAAAGTACAAATGAGTTAGAGACAGTAACCAACCGCCTTGACAGGAAAAAAGGGTAAGTTCTATGACCCTGAGATTAAGGCTTGGGAATCCAAAAATATAACAAATAAAAAAAAAATTATATGGACCCAGAAGAAAGCAGAATGAGGAAAAAGTTGACAGTCATTTAGCATCATGTCTGGTACGTCTTCGCTCCCATCTAGGTGAAGGGGTATGCTAAATAGGGGACAAATGAGGTGTGGAAGGTGGACAGGGCAAGACTTCAGCCTCTGCAAGTCCAAATTTGGCCTTCTAACAAGGTAGTAGCTGTATAGGTGCTCCTGCTATGAGGGCCAATCAACCAGGGCCGATCAACCATTTATAATGAATTCATGCTGAGGCTGAGGCAACTTCCTTTATCTTGGGTCTTCTGCCCAGAGTGGCCTGAAAAATGTCTGGAAAAATCTGTAAGGGTGCTCTGTCCAGGGAGATTACAGGGGTTTTACGTGCAGCTCTAAATATATGTTCCTTAGCCAAGAAATCATTCATACACAGGACTATATCACGTGGGGGCTTGTCAGGTTGTGGCTTTGGGCACAATGCCCTGTGTATGTGATCTCATGTAAAGAATTTGGCTTCTCTATCTGGAAAAAGAGATTTGAATAGCTTAACCACTTCAATGCTGGGCACTTTCACCCCCTTCCTGCCCAGGCCATTTTTTAGCTTTCAGTGTTGCTGCATTTTGAATGACAATTGTGCGGTCATGCAACACTGTACCCAAATTAATTTTTTATCTTTTCTTCACACAAATAGAGTTTTCTTTTGGTGGTATTTAATCACTGGTGGGATTTTTATTTTTTACTAAGTTTTTCTTACTGTCAGTAAATTCTGTAAATAAGTAATTTTTCTCCTTCACTGATGTGCACTGATGAGGCTGCACTGATGGGCACTGATAGTCTGCACTGATGGGCACTGGTGAGGTGGCACTTATGGGCACTGATGAGGCAACATTTAAGGGGACTGATTAGGGGACACTGATGAGGAGACACTAATATGCCACACTGATGGGCACTGATAGGTGGCACTGATGGGTGACGCTGGTGGGCACTGATGGGCAGCACTGATGAGCAGGCACCCATGGGCACTGATGGGAGGCATTGACTGGCATCACTTATGGGCACTGATTGGTGGCACTTATGGGAGCTAATTGGTGGCACTGATATGCACTGGTTTGTGGCACTGCTAGGGCTTTGATGATCAGTGCCCTGATTACATGCCCAAATCTTCTGTGAGGGGAGATGCCACTGATCGGCACTCCTCGCCACACACTTTGTCAGTGTGAGGCGAGGAGAGCCGATTACCGGCACTTCCTTGTTTACCTGTGACCGGCTGTGATTGGACACAGCCGATCCCATGTCTAAAGAGCCACGGCCGCGGCTCTTTATACAGATTGGGGTCACGCCGTATCCTAGCAACACGGTGTGGCCACGATTGTCACGCTGTGTGCTCCCGTGGGACCACAATAGTGCACGTTCTGCGTGAAGTCATATGACATCTTCCCAGAATGAGAGCCACACCGTCCCTGTGTCGTTTGACGGTGGGCTGGTGGCAAGTGGTTAAGCATGACTGGGAAAGGCCTGAAACTGTCTCGGCCACTTCACGGATATTCAGGGTTATTCCCGCAGTTGCGATTGTCCAGGTCTTCAACCTGAGCTTGTAGCTGATTAAATGATGTAACAAGCATTTCATGCTCTCTGGCCAACTCATTATATGCCAAACTGAGCTCATAATGTTTAGTTTCAAGGCGATCTGTGCGGGCCCCGAGAGCAGCATAAAAGCAAGGTATTAGTGCTTTTTTACAGGTCAAATTGAAATGGAGCCGCTATCTTGGTGCAAATAGTCTCTAAGCCCTTATCCAAATCCACTTTAGTGAGCTGAGCAGTGTACTCATGGTCCGAGGCAGGGAGAGAAGTGACCGAGTCCTATGAGAGCTGTGAGGAAGGAGAGGCAGGGCTGCCAGCGGCATTTTGAGCCATGCTGTACCACTCCTGAGCCAGCAATAAGTACATAGTTAGAGACTTCTGTTCTGCACAGTCCCTTTCCCTTTTTCTTGTTGACAGCATGCACAGAGCTATCCTGGGGGAGATATGAAGGTTTTTGTGCAAAATTTGGAGCGATCTGACTCCAGGAAGCAGGCAAAACGGAGTGCGGAAACTGAGCTTCTCTTACATGCAGCCAGTCCTCATTTTAATCCACTTTTTTAGCCGAGGTTGCTATCATTTGCATAACCCTGGGTTTGTTGGTGTGCAGAGGTTGGCACTCTCCTCTCTCCTGTTTGAGCAAATAGAGCTGGGATGGGCTCTTCACACTGAGCTGGTACCCACAGTGGAGTCCAGTGGATTTGGACACAGTATCCTGAGTGGTAGCCCAAAGTTTTTTGAGGCTATTTCACAGCCATCCTGCAGTTATCGCCTAGTGTGTAAAAGTGTAAGAAGTCTGGTCTGCAAGAACTGTGAGGAGGCTGGGAAGTATGCTAAATGGATCAAGGACACCCCTAGTTAAAAGGACGCACTTAACCTCCAATTCCGGTGCCTCATGGACTAGCTGCTCGACACCTCGGCTCCCACAATGAGTCCTGCAAATCTGCATACAAAACCCACCCAGAGGTTTCCAAGTACCCTCACAACGTTCAGTGACACCCGCCCACAGAATGGATCGGTATTTAGACAAGATCAGCCTCAGATCCTCCCAAACTCAGCGCTCCACAGAAGCCGATGAGCAGGCCGCGCCACCTGTCATGGCGGCCACGACGGGGATGGAGGTGAGTGATGGCCCCACTCCAGCCATGCCTCCATAAGACACTTGCAACACTGAGCTTATAGCCCAAGCTGTAGCAGCCTTTCTTGCTCCGACCATAGCCTCCTCAGTTGAGAAAGCTGTGCAGGCAAGCATGATGATAATAAATAAGGAGCTGAAAGATCACTAAGCCAGACTAAATGAGGCTGAGCAACGGATTTCTCATATTGAGGATGAACTGTTTCTGACCCAAAACTCAGATCAAGCACAAGATAAACAGATAAAATTGATCATAGATAAGCTGGAGGACCTTGAGAATAGGTCCAGAAGGAGTAATCTATGCTTTGTAGGAGTCCCGGAGTCCCTTCAGACCCAAGCACTACCCAACTTTTGCCCTTTCAAAATACCAGAAGCCCTAGGCCTCTCAGGCCCATGCCAGGTAGAGCATGCAAATCTGCATACAAAACCCACCCAGAGGTTTCCAAGTACCCTCACAACGTTCAGTGACACCCACCCACAGAATGGATTGGTATTTAGACAAGATCAGCCTCAGATCCTCCCAAACTCAGCGCTCCACAGGAGCCGATGAGCAGGCCATGCCACCTGTCATGGCGGCCACGACGGGGATGGAGGTGAGTGATGGCCCCACTCCAGCCATGCCTCCACAAGATACTTGCAACACTGAGCTTATAGCCCAAGCTGTAGCAGCCTTTCTTGCTCCGACCATAGCCTCCTCAGTTGAGAAAGCTGTGCAGGCAAGCATGATGATAATAAATAAGGAGCTGAAAGATCACTAAGCCAGACTAAATGAGGCTGAGCAACGGATTTCTCATATTGAGGATGAACTGTTTCTGACCCAAAACTCAGATCAAGCACAAGATAAACAGATAAAATTGATCATAGATAAGCTGGAGGACCTTGAGAATAGGTCCAGAAGGAGTAATCTATGCTTTGTAGGAGTCCCGGAGTCCCTTCAGACCCAAGCACTACCCAACTTTTGCCCTTTCAAAATACCAGAAGCCCTAGGCCTCTCAGGCCCATGCCAGGTAGAGCATGCAAATCTGCATACAAAACCCACCCAGAGGTTTCCAAGTACCCTCACAACGTTCAGTGACACCCGCCCACAGAATGGATTGGTATTTAGACAAGATCAGCCTCAGATCCTCCCAAACTCAGCGCTCCACAGAAGCCGATGAGCAGGCCACGCCACCTGTCATGGCGGCCACGACGGGGATGGAGGTGAGTGATGGCCCCACTCCAGCCATGCCTCCACAAGATACTTGCAACACTGAGCTTATAGCCCAAGCTGTAGCAGCCTTTCTTGCTCCGACCATAGCCTCCTCAGTTGAGAAAGCTGTGCAGGCAAGCATGATGATAATAAATAAGGAGCTGAAAGATCACTAAGCCAGACTAAATGAGGCTGAGCAACGGATTTCTCATATTGAGGATGAACTGTTTCTGACCCAAAACTCAGATCAAGCACAAGATAAACAGATAAAATTGATCATAGATAAGCTGGAGGACCTTGAGAATAGGTCCAGAAGGAGTAATCTATGCTTTGTAGGAGTCCGGGAGTCCCTTCAGACCCAAGCACTACCCAACCTTTGCCCTTTCAAAATACCAGAAGCCCTAGGCCTCTCAGGCCCATGCCAGGTAGAGCATGCACTAGGACCCCCAGCTTCCGATCGCACTTCTCCGTGGCTGATAATAGCCAAATATCTTAACTGCGCTGAAAAACACGCCATCTTACAAAAATTCAGGCAACAGAGGTCCATAATTATTGACGGGGTGAAAATACTATTTGCTGACTACTCGGTGGAAGTGGCAAAAAAAAAGAAAAGCTTTTCAAAATGTCTGTTCAGAGCTCTTCAAACACAACATCAAATTCTCGTTGGCATTCCCAGCCATTCTGCATCTGAAGTTGCCTAATGGGGACAAGCTCACTTTTCACAGTCCTTCAGAAGCTGAGAATTTCAAGCGTTATCTCAACCCAGGCTCATATGTTACATAGTTACATAGTTAGTCAGGTTGAAAAAAGACACAAGTCCATCTAGTTCAACCAAAAAAATAATAATAATTTATATATAACCAAACAATCCCATATACAATCCTTCACCCACAGTTGATCCAGAGGAAGGCAAAAAACCCCAGCAAAGCATGATCCAATTTGCTATAACGGGGGAAAAAATTCCTTCCTGATCCCCCGAGAAGCAATCGGATACACCCTGGATCAACTTTACCTAAACATGTTAGTACCCAGTTATATTATTTACATTAAGGAAATAATCCAGGCCTTTTTTAAAGCAATCAACCGTGCTGGCCAAAACAACCTCTGGAGGGAGTCTATTCCACATTTTCACAGCTCTTACTGTGAAGAAACCTTGCCGTATTTGTAGATTAAATCTTTTTTCCTCTAGACGTAAAGAGTGCCCCCTTGTCCTTTGTGATGACCTTAAAGTAAATAACTCACTTCACTATATGGACCACTTATATATTTGTACATGTTAATCATATCCCCTCTTAACCTCCTCTTCTCAAGAGAGAATAAATTCAGTTCCTCTAGTCTTTCCTCATAGCTAAGCTCCTCCATGCTTTTTATTAATTTGGTTGCCCTTCTCTGTACTTTCTCCAGTTCCCCGATATCCTTTTTGGGAACTGGTGCCCAAAACTGAACTGCATATTCCAGATGAGGTCTTATTAATGATTTGTACAGGGGCAAAATAATGTCTCTATCTCTGGAGTCCATACCTCTCTTAATACAAGAAATGATTTTGCTTGCTTTGGAAACCGCAGCTTGGTATTGCATGCCATTATTAGATATCTCAGAGGAAGACTTGGATAAAGCGTTCATTCGCTTACAACGTCTCCTCGAGAAGAAAACAAGAGTCTTCTGGCATAAAAAATTCTTTGAGAAATACATAGATCATAAAATTATACCATGGGGACTTAGAATACAAATTTTTCCAAATTTACGAAAAATTGATGACTCTCTCAAACATATTTGGGAGCAAAACTTACAGTCATGCTCCCTTCAAATGCTTGACATGTTGTGTACACAATACAACTGTGAAATTGAAAAAATTGATCAGTTTATCACAAAGTGGTATAGTAACTTTCAATCATTAGTTTCAAGCGACAACTTCCTCAAGAGGGAGGAGTCGGTCAAAAAACATATTGAGAGATATGCAAGTGAGATCATCAAAAACAAAGACACGAAATTCGAGAGAGATCTACATGCATACGATAATGACTATGCATATAGGTGGAACAATCAAAATGAACCTAAGACTTCTAAGAAACCAACTTTTAAATTTCCTGCGCATGTGGGCAAAGACACCACTAATCTTTCTTCTTCTTCTTCATCAGTTTCTTCTACACAATCTACCACATATCGGGATCTATCTGGAGATAGATTTCCCAAGAGGCGTAAATCAGATTCGGAACGGCTCACAACGGAATCGTTGCAACGTCATCTCGGCTCTTCACTTTCAGGGCGACCACTTGGCGCACGTCCTAAAACGTCACAAACACAACCAGTGGCTTCCTTCTCTGTTCCAGCGCACTTAGCACTCGGTACTCCTGCACACTATTCTTCTTCGTCACCTAAGGCACTTTCTATCACTTCTATATCTACAGACACATTGACGAATCAAGATCCAAAGGTGAGTGAACATCCTAGTTGTGAAACTATATCCACTCCAGCACCTTATGCCGACCCCAAAATAGCACCCATTTTTTTAGTGAAGGGCCAGGAATCCCCAGCACATCCCAGTCACTAACCAGTCTTGGTGCCGGGAATACTGAGGACCTGGAACTTGAAATTGTAAATTTATCTACTTACAAACTTACAGAGGAAGAATATTCGGTCCTGAAGCTGGGATTGACATTCTGTCCTGATGTTGGGACTGATGTGTTTCTCACCATTAAGGATTTACATTTATTTGCGAGAAAACTCACTTACAAAACTCTATATAGCCAACATAAGGGTAAATTAGATGGGTCTGATCAGAACACTTTATGCAAATTGGAGATAGAAGAACAACAGGCACTACAAGATTTGATGGAATTATGGGAAGAGGGTCATGGGAACCCGGAGATGGAGGGATTGCTCTCACAGCCCAACATCTCAGTTCAGGGGGTCTCTTTCCCCCTCCCATCTTCTTTCAAACCGAAGTCTAAGGCATTTCCGGCTCTTAATACTAATACAAATATTTGGGCGTTCGTTAAACAGACAACCAGGGAACTGGAAAAGATGAAGAACAATACTTCTCATCCCCCTAATATTTCACGTACATTAAGAAAAGCCATTAAATCATTACAATCTAACCCTAATATTGAAATAAAACTGGCTGACAAGGGTGGCAATATCGTTATTATGGACAAAATGGATTATAAAAAGATGTGTATGCATATATTGAATAACAAGGATTGGTATCGTGTGATTACCAAATCTGTTTTTGGCAACTTTGAAATGGAATACTATAATATTATATTAAAAGCTTATCATATGGGCATCATTAACAAGGACACATGGAATTTTCTAAACAAAAAGGAACCCAAAACGCCTACTTTCTATGCACTTCCAAAAGTTCACAAATCCATTACTAAACCCTCAGGTCGCCCGATAATTTCAGGATGTGATTGCCTGACCGAAAATGCCAGTCTCCTTGTTGATGATTATTTGCGTCCACACGTTGCTGCACTTGCTTCCTATGTCCAGGATACGATTGACCTGCTAAGAAGGATTGATGGGGTTCACCTGCCACCCAATAGCTGGTTGGTCACACTGGACATAGAAAGCTTATATAATAGCATTCCACACGAAAATGGTCTGAGGATTATTGAAAAAATATTAGACGAACGAGGTCCGGAAGCCAGAAAATATTCCCAATTTGTTATGGAATTGCTTAAATATATTCTTACACACAATGTGTTTGTCTTTGACAACTCCCACTACCTCCAGGTGCAGGGCGTAGCGATGGGGACTCGTTGTGCCCCATCATATGCGAACCTGTACCTGGGGGGGTGGGAGAGAGACTTGTTTTCTGATGAAACACTGTCGTCTCTTCTGATACATGTGGCGGCTTGGTATCGCTACATTGACGATGTCCTGATTGTATGGACGGGATCTGAGGACGAATTCCTCCAACTATTTGCAGCAATGTCAAAAAATGACTTTAATCTTAAATTTACCTATGAGTATAGTCAGAAAATGGTTAATTTTCTGGATGTACAATTGATGGTTGATGATAATGGATGTTTGTACTCAGCACTTTATAGGAAACCCTCAGCAGGGAATACTATCTTGCATGCTACTAGTGCACATCCAAAGTCACTAAAAGACAGCATACCTTATAGTCAATACCTTAGAATTAGAAGAAACTGTACTGACTTAAGAGAATTTGAGAAAGCTTCAAAAGAACTATATGTCCGGCTGAGGAAACGGGGTTATACCCACGCATGCCTCAAACGGGCATATAGAAGAGCCAGAAACAGGGACAGACAGTCCCTGGTTTTTCCGAAACCCAAACAAGAGGTGGATCAACCGATTAGATTCATCACGGGATACTCATCAGAACATAAGAAAATTAAAAATATTATCAACAAATATTGGCCCCTTCTTAGAGCTGATCCACAAATAAAACCATTCATTAATGAACATCCACAAATTACTTTCAGGCGGCCCCCCTCATTGAGAGATAAACTAGTTCGCAGCCACTTTGAACCTATAGTAAAGGAGAGTACTCTGAAGGTCGGTACCTTTCCATGTGGACACTGCGATTTATGTCCCTTTTTGGCCAATAGCCCAGTGACACACCTCCCGGGTGGAGGGACCCACCGCCCCAAGCATTTGGTCACTTGTGACTCTGTTGGGGTGGTGTATCTGGCCACCTGCGAGTGTGGGGGTTTTTATGTTGGCAAGACAAAACGTGCATTTGCTGTACGTATTGGTGACCATATTACACCCATAAGGAAAAAGAAGATGCCTACAGCGATAGCGAGACATGTTGGTCTGAAACATGACTTTAAAGCCAACTGTATAAAATTTTGGGTTTTGGAACACCTCCCTCGACATTTTAGGGGGGGCAATATAGATGGTGAATTACTAAAAATGGAAGCGAGGTGGATTTATGACCTCAGGGCCACTGAATATCCAGGGTTTAATGAGTATCTAAGCTTTAAACCTTTCTTACATTCATAATTATATGTCTCAATAAAATTTGGGACGCATCCGGGTATGGTCTCCTCCTGGGATCATTCATTCCCCGCCTATTTCTCCTCCCCTTCCCCTCTTCTTTGGTGAAGGTTTCTGAGCCGTGTCCGAACGATCCCCAATTTTATGCAGGGGACTGAGTTCTATAGTAATAGAGAAAACTATTCTGAAACTCTAGCCGAATATCATGTGCCTTTAACTAAGCTACTATTACACAATGTTACAGTGTTTTGGCTTTAAATGATAATCTATATAAAACCTTGCAACATAAGATGAATTTGTAAGTGTTATGGGTGATTAATTGGATATTACAACATAGCACTATAAATATATACGGATATAATGATTATGATGTTCACAAATTTGGTAAATAAATTTGTGTAAGATTTCGGCTGGTTTTGGAATTTGTCTTTGTATTTTGTTTCAGTGATTGATCGTCATGCCGTGTGGACTTGCAGTGGGTTTCACCACTGGGGTCCCCTCGGGCCTCAAGCCCTTCCCGTGCTCCTGGGCTCCCTCTCCCCTCATTCCCCCCTTTTTTTCCCCCCTTTGGGCCCCCCTCCCCCCTTCCCCCCCCCCCTTGGACCCGCGGCTCCCCCCTACCGCCCCGTGTGTGTATCTGCACTATGGGTGGGTACAGACCGTGTGGGGTGTGCACTGTGCCGGATGGGTGGTACCTATGGCCGGTTGGGGCTTTGTACGGACGCGGGAGGCGCCTAATGGCGTCATTTCCCTCCCCCTTTGGGGCTCGCAGCTTATCCCTGTGTCCGTGCCTCTTTCTGCAAGTAGCATATGCAACATCCTTTGCTGGCCTTCCATTGGGCGTCTATACCTGATGGAGGTGGCGACTGGTCGAATGGGTGTGGTATTCACCCCATCGAGCATCGCAGACTCCCCAGATGCATTCTGGGGCTTGTAGTCTAGACATGGCCGCGGGATTTGTTTGGCGCATGCGCACTGGGGGAACTACGTCCGCACTCGGCCGGTGACGTCAGACGCCGGCTGAGTGGAGGACGCTTAAAAGCCAGCAAGGCAGCCCACAAGATAGGCTGCCAGCTGGGGGTGGATGCGTCATGGAAATGCTACTCTGGTATGTACCTTATGAGCTTTAGTGGTTGTTGGTTGGATTGGTTTGAGATGTTATAAGTATATTATGGTGCACGGGTCTTCATAGTCAGCAAATTTGATTAATAGCTGATGTTTTCCTAATAACACTTGCAGGTTTGCCTGTTTAAGCTTGAGAACATTTCCTGGTTTGTTGCATTGAATGTTGGATATGGGTGTTGTTTATTCCCGTCTGGAGTTTATAGTTTTTTATAGACTCTGGGCCACTACTCTAGCATTTCTTTACTTCTTACTTATGTAAGATAAATTACTTATTCCCTAGTGTGTTGAAGACCATAAACCTCTAGAGACTCAAATGTCCCGGGCTGTGAGTGGACTTTCTTCATTCAATTAATTGCTATTTTCCTCAATCAACCACCCCCAGCACTCATTTTTGACAAACTAATCTTCCCAGTAAGTAAACTATATGTTTTTAGTCTAATAAATTGAGGCAAGTTTTGCCCTTTTCTGGGTGCTTCGTTTTTGGCACCCAGTGATTGATAGATATCAATCAGTATAATATTTAATTTTCGAATCTTTGGTGATTATTTGTTGTATTGTCTCCTTTATTTATTTTTTAGCTTGGAAATTAAGTGTCCTCTGCAGAGCCTTTCAGGTTGGGGCCTCCAACTGGGTGCGGTGCTACTACTTGGCGGTCGTTGTTTTGTGCTTGACCTATTGGGTAGGTACACGGCATGGGGCGGGGTTCAACACCTCCTTGGGGTATTTTTGGCCTGCAGTCTGCGCGGGTGTGGGGGGTGGGGGAATGGGGGAGCCGAATGGGGTATGGGTGGGGGAACTTTGGGTGGGGGTTGGCGTCCCTCGGGGTAAGGTTTGGGCTGGTTTTGTCCACATTGCATGACGGGGTTTGGATAAGATATGAAATAATATGAATTAATGTACAATGTTTATTCGTATTTATGGAATACTCTTGCACTAATTTACTGTATATTTGCAGTTACGGGAACATCAAGTGCATCGGTCATTCTCAGTCCCCTGAGGAAGCCCATGTTGGGCGAAACATGTCGGGATGTTGACCAAAAGTGCATGTATCAGTAATATGCTTTCATATCAAATGAGACTGTAACCACTATTGTACACATTACTTTATGTGTTATTATTTTAAATGTTCATCTAGTCCTTTATTTGGGCTTGATAGCCACCGTTTTGGCTGATGTTACTTGGATGGCAAATAATAAAATTGTGATTTAATTTTACAAAGTTCTCTGTGTAAGATCTGATTGTCTTCTTTGCACCATATAATCCCCCTGGGAACACCCCCCTTTCATCTCTCTACCATTTAGTCACTTTGGGATGAGGTGCCTTCTAATATAGGGGACTACCCAGACAGGGAACCACCTTTGTATAAGCTTATTATTTACCAAAACCCCCAGATCCTTCTCCACTATGCATTCTCCCAGTTGTACTCCCCCTAGTATGTACGATGCATGCATATTCTTAGCCCCTAAGTGCATAACTTTACATTTGTCAACATTAAACCTCATTTGCCACATAGTCGCCCAATTAGACAGTGCATTGAGGTCTGCATGTAAGTTGGAGATATCCTGCAAAGACGTTATTCCACTGCATAGCTTGGTGTCATCTGCAAACACTGAAATGGTACTTTTAATCCCAGACCCTATATCATTTATAAATATATTGAAAAGTAAGGGTCCCAACACTAAACCTTGGGGTACACCACTGATAACCTTAGACCATTCAGAATAAGAATCATTAACCACTACTCTCTGAATTCTGTATTTTAGCCAGTTTTCTATCCATTTACAAACTGATCTTTCCAAGCCTGTAGACTTTACCTTACACATTAGCCATGTGTGGGGAATGGTGTGAAATGCTTTTGCAAAATCCAAGTATACCACGTCCACAGCCACCCCTCTGTCCAAGGTTTTACTTACCTCCTCATAAAAAGAAATCAGGTTTGTTTGACAACTTCTGTCTTTAATGAATCCATGCTGTCTGTTGCTTAAAACATTTTTTTCTAACAAGAACTCATCTATGTGGTCTTTTATTAAACTCTCCAGTAACTTCCCAGCTATAGAAGTTAAACTAACAGGTCTATAGTTACTTGGAAAAGACTTTGATCCCTTTTTAAATATGGGTACCACATTGGCCCTACGCCAATTCAGTGGTACTATTCCAGTCATTAAGGAGTCCCTAAAAATTGTATACAATGACTTTGAAATGACAGAGCTCAATTCTTTTAGGATCCGTGGATGGATGCCATCTGGTCCAGGTGCTTTATCTACCTTTATTCTGTTTAAATTCTTCTGTAACATTTCACTTTTGAGCCATTGTGGATCATTTGGGGCTGTGTCACTACCACCCCCATTGTGGACATGAGCTTCCCCATGCTCCTTTATATACACAGGGCTAAAGAAAGTATTTAATAAGTTTGCCTTCTCTTTGTCCCCAGTCACGCACTCTAGATTTGTAAAGGGCCTACGTGCTCAGACCTGACCTTTTTACTATTAATATATTTAAAGAATTTTTTGGGGTTTGTCCTACTATCTTTTGCAATCTGTCGCTCATTGTGAATTTTTGCAGCCTTGATTTCCTTTTTACATATTCTGTCATATTCTTTGTAACATTTAAAAGATGACAGTGTTCCCTCATTTTTATGTTTTTTAAATGCTCTTTTCTTATCATTTATAACTTTATTAAATTTGGCCGTGAGCCAAATAGGTTTTCTTTTTAGCCTTTTAAACGTATTGTCCATGGGAATATACTTTGCAGTGAGTTCGCATACAGTTTTTTTGAAAAATTCCCATTTCTGTTCTGTGTTCATCAATGCCAATATTCCCTCCCAGTCTAAGTCCTGGAGAGCAGCCCTCATCTTTGTAATATTTGCTCTCTTAAAATTAAGTGTTTTTATCTTTCCCGTATGTGTTTGTTGCTTGCAGCTTACATTAAATTAACCACTTGCTTACTGGGCACTTAAACCCCCCTCCTGCCCAGACCAATTTTCAGCTTTTGAGTGCTCTCACACTTTGAATGACAATTACTCAGTCATGCAACACTGTACCAATATGAAATTTGCGTCCTTTTTTAACACAAATAGAGCTTTCTTTTGGTGGTATTTAATCACCGCTGGGGTTTTTTATGTTTGCGCTATAAATGAAAAAAGACAAAACATTTTGTATTTTTTGGGGTCGCCACTAATTTATGGTGGTTTTCTTTCGAGATAAACACAATTTTTTCCTGCGTTTAAAGTATAACCATGTCACAACGTACTGACTCATTAACAGTAAGTTTCACACTCTCGTGAGTTTTCGACTTTTAACCAGACCCGTCCTCCCCCCAAATTCACGGGTCATTCGTTCACCAATTAAATTACATTCGACGTTCGTTGTTTGTGTATGCCCTTTCTATTTTTGTGAATTAAAATTCTCTCGTTTATAATGTTTCTACTCCCGACGAGAGGTCCTGAATCTGACCCT